>CM065135.1:36460710-36895710 GCA_033026305.1 Cirrhinus molitorella
GTAACGTAATTAGCTACTTTTTTAGGGAGTAACGCAATATTGTAACGCATTACTTTTCATAAAAAGTAACTAAGTAACGTAATTAGCTACTTTTTTAGGGAGTAACGCAATATTGTAACGCATTACTTTTAAGAGTCAAAAAGTTTGCCCACCTCAGACCTAAAGAGTCGCTTCATGATCAGTTTCAGGTGACCTTCAGCCTGATCGCCGATGAAGATCCTGAGGATCAGAAACCAGCAGGAGGCGGTGTTTCTCCAGGCTGGGACGATCTGTTCGACGACGATCGGGACGAACCCGACGCTGACGCGGCCAACAAAGCTGAAGAGCGAAAGGAAGACCAGCTGAGCTTGAACGAGAGCGTGGACCTCTTCGGCGACGATGAAGCGTTCCTTCAGATGAGCGTCCCTGACGTTCGGACGCCAGACGGGACCACGGGACCTGATGGAAACCCTCCGGAGCCGAAGCGGCGGACTCCTGCTGACGGAAGCAGAGGATCTGAGCAGGGCTTCAGCTGCTCGCAGGACTTCTTCTCGGTCAACTTTGAGCTGGGGTTCGACTCTGAGGAGGAGGAACCCGCCGATCCAGGAGCAGCAGACGTCTCCGCTTCATCTGCAAAAGCCTCTCCGGCCGCCTCGTCCCCACTGAGAGGAAACTCGACGCTCATGAGATCCGAGCGATCGCCGCTGGTCTCGAATCAGTGGACCAGACCCAGCGCTTCCACTCCAAACCACGTGTTTCTTCCTCCTTTGAGCCGAGGAGCTAAAGATCAGCCGCGCTCACGTCCCTCAGTCAGCAGATCCTTACAGAAGACGCTGTTTGAGAGAGGAAAGACTCTTCAGCAGCAGCCCTCATGCGCAGGTTTAGTCTCTCATTAATGTTTTAGAGATGTACAGATGTTTAAGGACACACTGTAATAAGTAAATGTGTGTTTTTCAGCAGTGTTGAGCAGCGACAGTGAAGACGAGACGCCTCTGAGGACTCATAAAGTCAATCCGGTGTTTTCTCCAGAGGTCAGATTGTGGTCAGATTTATCGTGCGACACTACACTGCAAAAAATGCTTTTTTTACTTAGATTTTTTTGTCTTATTTCAACCCAAAAATTTCTTAATTAAAAAGGATTTTCTAGACAAGTAAAAATGATTGTCTTGTTTTCAGACAAAATATGTTCAAATTAAGTGAGTCTTTGCTTGAAACAAGCAAAATAATCTAGTTTTCTGCTTGAAATAAGATTATTTTTCTTACCCTATTGGCAGGATTGTTTTGCTTGTTTTAAGCAAAAACTCACTTAATTTTGACTTCTTTTTTCTGAAAACAAGACAATAATTTGCACTTATCTAGACTTATCTAGAAAATCCTTCTTGATTTAAGCATTTTCAGATATTTTGGCTGGAAACAAGACAAAAAATCTATGTAAGAAAAGCATTTTTTTGCAGTGTAGCTGTGTTTCCACCCAGAGATTTCTGTGCAAATGTTGGGATATCTCATAAAAAACCAAGATACAAATCAAATCTTATGAAAAATTAAAAATAATATATTTTTTATTTTATATATTGCTTTATATACCTCTGCTCAAACGTTTGGGATCAGTAAGATTTTTTTTATGTTTTTTAAAAAATTCTTATATGCTCATTAAGGCTGCATTTATTTGATCAATACAGAAAAAAAACTAATATTGTGAAATATCTAGAGTTTAAATTAATGGTGTTCTATATTAATATGTTTTAAAATATAATTTATTCCTGTGATGCAAAGCAGTGTTACATGGTTCTTTAAAATGTTAAAATATATTCAAAATATCATTCTATTATGCTGAATAATTATTGTTATTAGTAATTTTGGAAAAAATATATTTTTTGGATCCTTTTTTTGGGGGGGGATTTTGGGAATTTTTTTTTCTAGTCTTTGCTATCACTTTTTATCAATTTAATACATCCTTGGTAATTAAAAGTATAAATTTTTCTTAAAAAAAAAAATTACTGACCACAAATTTTTGATGGCAGTTTATATTGTTACAAAAAAGTAATGAGTAATGATGCTGAAAATTCAGCTTTGTATCACAGGAATAAATTACATTTGAAAAAATATATTCACATAAGAAAGTTTTTTAAATTGAAATAATATTTCACCATATTACTGAGTGGTAGTGTATATATTTAAATTTTATATTATTTTATATATATTTACTTATATATTAACAATATTTTATTATTATTATTATTATTATTATTATTATTTTAAATGTGTATGTATTGTTTTTTGTATTTTAAGTTTTAGTACAAGTTAGTACTAAATCAAGATGAGAAATGTTGCTTTGGAAAATAGCTGAAATAAGTTTTTTTTTAATTTCAGTTGATTTTAATATTAATACAATATAACACATTACATACTTTTTTGACATATTATATATTTTATTTTATATGTTTTATATATTATTTTATATATTTATTTATATATTAACAATGTATTATTTATATAATAATAATAATAATAATATTATTATTATTATTATTTTTATTTATTTTTTTTAAATATGTATGTATTGTTTTTAGTATTTTAAGTTTAGGACAAACTAAATGAAAATTAAATATGTAGCTTTGGAAACTACCTGAAATAAAAGGTTTATTTAATTATTTCAGATGAAGTTTATTTTAAGTAAAAAAAGTTTTGTTTATGGTTTTAGTATTGGCTAATTATAACAACCCTGATCTGAATGCAACATAACATGTCAGCATTTATTACATTTCATCTGCACACTATTAATTATTGATCATGTAGGAAAAACAACAGCAGCAGCTTTTTATAATTGTATTATTGATGCTTTGTGCCAGTTTCCCAAGAAACAAGTTTTGTTCTCTTAAACACCAATGCTACTTTATTTAGTTTCATGCAATATTCCAATATTTTACACAAATGTTAAATTTGAAGCTATAGATGAAAACAGCAAGTTTCTTGTATTAAAGAACGATCTAGAAGTGATGGCTGGATGAATGAATGAACAAAGTGTTTCTGTGTGTGTTTTTGTGTTTCCTATAGCAGTCAAAGATCTGCAGTGATGTGGATTCTCCTGTTCAAGTTCGTCGTAAACGTACAGCTGCGTTAAACACGGTACGACTGCTCACACTTCAGATGCTCACGCTGCAGGTGTTTTAACCAGTGTTGGGGAAAGATACTTTTAAAAGTAATACATTACAATATTGCGTTACTCCCTAAAAAAGTAGCTAATTACGTTACTTAGTTACTTTTTCTGGAAAGTAATGCGTTACAATATTGCGTCACTCCCTAAAAAAGTAACTAATGACGTTACTAAGTTACTTTTTCTTGAAAGTAATGCGTTACAATATTGCGTTACTCCCTAAAAAAGTCACTAATGACGTTACTTAGTTACTTTTTATGGAAAGTAATGCGTTACAATATTGCGTCACTCCCTAAAAAAGTAACTAATGACGTTACTTAGTTACTTTTTCTGGAAAGTAATGCGTTACAATATTGCGTCACTCCCTAAAAAAGTAACTAATGACGTTACTTAGTTACTTTTTCTGGAAAGTGATGCGTTACAATATTGCGTTACTCCCTAAAAAAGTAACTAATGACGTTACTAAGTTACTTTTTCTTGAAAGTAATGCGTTACAATATTGCGTTACTCCCTAAAAAAGTCACTAATGACGTTACTTAGTTACTTTTTATGGAAAGTAATGCGTTACAATATTGCGTCACTCCCTAAAAAAGTAACTAATGACGTTACTAAGTTACTTTTTCTTGAAAGTAATGCGTTACAATATTGCGTTACTCCCTAAAAAAGTCACTAATGACGTTACTTAGTTACTTTTTATGGAAAGTAATGCGTTACAATATTGCGTCACTCCCTAAAAAAGTCACTAATGACGTTACTTAGTTACTTTTTATGGAAAGTAATGCGTTACAATATTGCGTCACTCCCTAAAAAAGTAACTAATGACGTTACTAAGTTACTTTTTCTTGAAAGTAATGCGTTACAATATTGCGTTACTCCCTAAAAAAGTAACTAATGACGTTACTTAGTTACTTTTTCTGGAAAGTGATGCGTTACAATATTGCGTTACTCCCTAAAAAAGTCACTAATGACGTTACTTAGTTACTTTTTATGGAAAGTAATGCGTTACGTTACTTTTGCGTTACTTTTTAAATCTGGGCAGGGCTTGCTTGTTTGTTTTTAATAGAAAAATGTTAGATTCTTAGCAAATGTAAAAGCCCTTTCACACCAAAATGAAATGAAGTGAATAAGCCTAAGGCTGAAGGAAAATTAAATTGACGTCTGTACAGTAGAACTGTAGGAAAAGAAAGTTCAACACTCTTCAGCAATGAGAAAAAAACACACAAATGTTAGTTAATATAAAGTAAGTTTTGCTTATTAGTGCACTGCTAAAAATGCTTTTCTTACTTAGATTTTTTATCTTGTTTCCAGCCAAAATATCTAAAAATTCTGAAAAAGTACAAATTATTGTCTTGTTTTTTCTGAAAACAAGTCAAAATTAAGTGTGTTTTTGCTTGAAACAAGCAAAATAATTCCCAATGGGGTAAGCAAAATAATCTTGTTTTCTGTTTGAAATAATTTTTTTTTTTTTTTGCTTACCCCATTGGCAGATTATTTTGCTTGTTCTAAAGAAAAACTCACTTAAGTTGGACTTTTTTCTGAAAACAAGAAAATAATTATTTAATTGTCTAGAAAATCCTTCTTGATTCAAGAATTTTTTAATATTTTAGCTGGAAATAAGACAAAATCTAAGTAAGGAAAGTATTTTTGCAGTGTATGCTTGAATTGGATCAAAGGTCAGCAGCAAAGTCATTAGTTAATAAAATGGGATTAAATACATAAAGGAAACAAAAAGTAACTCAGATATTTTCTTGGAAATGAAAAAGTAATGTGTTACTTTACTAGTTACTTGAAAAAAGTCATATTATTAAGTAACTTGCGTTACTTGTAATGCGTTTCCCCCAACACTGGTTTTAACCATCCATTAATTCTCTCTGTCTGTTCTTCAGTCGGAGGACAGCGATGGAGCTGGGGATCGTCTGTCAGATGATGATTTTCAGGAGGTCTCCCTTCATCAGCCCAGAGCCGTGGAGCCGCGTCTCATCAAGAAGCCTCATGTACTGATCGCATGACCACAAAAACACACAGACGTGTTTGATTATCGTCTCTCACACGGTTTCTTGTGTTTTCTAGAAGGTCCGTCGTGCCGGATGCCAGTTTCTGGATGAGGAGGCAGAGCTCTCTGAAGATGAAGATGTTTCATCAGATGAAGATGATGGAGATGAGCAGAATCACTCGCTGCAGGGCTTTGTGGTGAACGCCACTCAGTGTTCGCAGGGTCTGAACGGTGAGATTCACTGCTTCTCCATCTGAACCTACACTGCAGCGTTCATTCTGACAGCAAATTTTGATTTAGTTTTAGTCATAGACTTTTGACTAAAATGCTGTTTAGTTTTAGTCATATTTTAGTCATCTCTATTGTTTTTAGTTTTAGTCAACGATATATCATGAGATTTTAGTCGACTAAAATGTAATGGGTTTAGTTCCAGTGCAATGCATTTATTAAGCATTTCTCTAAAATTTCTAAACTCATTCTATAGGTTTGATATTAAGGTTTAATCATGATAAACACACAATTTAACTGCAGTGATACACAACATGCCTTAATATTAAAATGAAATAAAACCACTTCTCATAAAGAGCATGGTCTTCTTCTGAATGTAATCTCAATGGTTATATCGGCTAATGATGCATTCTTTATAGTCACTTGTTGACCATATTCTTCATTCTTTCAAACAGACATGTTTATTTCTATAAATTAATTTAGATTCATCTTTAGTGATTCAGTCAAGAGCAGTGAGTGGTTTCTGTCTTTCTTTTGTTGCTTGATGAACATCAGAGACTCGGACAATAGACACTAAATGTGGCTTCAGTCTTCAGTGTTACATGATTTTTTTAAAAATATGTTCAGATATTTTCAAAATATCATTCTAATATGCTGAATAATTACTGTTGTTATTATTAATGTTTGTAATAATATTTGTTTTTTTCAGGATTCTTTGATGAATAAAAAGTTAAAAGGAACCGCATTCATTCAAAATATTTTCTAACAATATAAGTCTTTGCTATCACTTTTTTATCAATTTAACACATCCTTGGTAATTAAAAGTATTAATTTCTTTAAAAAAAAAAAAAAAAAAAGGATAAATATTTACTGAACCCAACCTTTTAGATTTTAGTTTATATTGTTATAAAATATTCTTTTTTTAACTTATTTATTAAAGAATCCTGAAAAAGTATCACAAGTTTCAACAAAATATTAAGCAAAACTGTTTCCAAAATTAATAATAAAAGTAATCAGTATATTAGAATGACTTCTGAAGGATCATGTGACACTGAAGACTGGAGTAAAGATGCTGGAAATTCAGCTTTGCATCACAGGAATAAATTGCATTTGAAAATATATTCACATAGAAAACAGTTTTTTAAAATAGTACAAATATTTCACAATATTACTGCAATTCTACTCAGCTGTTTTCAACAACATAATAATAATAATAAATGTTTTTGAACAGCAAATCAATGTATTAGAATGACTTCTGAAGGATCATGTGACTGAAGACTGGAGTAAAGATGCTGAAAATTCAGCTTTGCATCACAGAAATAAATTGCATTTGAAAATATATTCACATAGAAAACAGTTATTCAGGGAATTTGACATTTGGCTTCGAGTGGGATCCCTGTATAGATTTTTATTCTCACCCTTAAAGCACTGAAATAAGGTTGATTTTGATTTCTGTTGGTGTCATCAGACTCTGAGATGCAGGCGTTTTATCTGAAGTCAGTGAGGAGTCCAGCGCTGCAGAATCGGGTCCGAATGGCGTATAAACCCAAACATAACATGAATATCTTCTCACAGGTGAGTCGCTTTAGCTTTAGTGACAATATTCAAACATCAGCTGCTGAATATCATCTGTTTTCGTCAGTTTTAAATGAGAAAGTGTTTGTGCTGCCGCTGCTTTAGGTCCCAGAACAGGACGAGACGTACGGCGAGGACAGCTTTGTGGTTAACGGGAGTGAGGATGAGGAGGAGGATGAGAGCGACTGTGAGGAAGAGCCTGTGGAGGTGATCCATGAAGACTCGTACGTCGACGGGAGGAAGCAGTACGCCACGCGCCGCAGAGTCCAGATCAGACAGATCCGAGCGGCGAACGCCGGCGGAGGGATCCGCTCAGAGAGGAGCGAGAAGAACAAACGCTCGCGGATCATCCGGCTCCAGGACTCCAGTGAGGAAGAGGAGGAGGAGGAAGAGAAAGAGCAGACAGACTCTGTGTTTAAAGTGCCGCAGTGTCTCCAGAACGTCTCCAGACCGACGGAGAAAGATGACAGGAAGCGGCTGAGACTCGGCGATCAGGCGGCGCTGTCAGAAGAGCTTGACTTCCGTCTGGAGAAACAGGTGAGAATCAGATTCGCTCAGCAGATCCTCATCCCAGAACAGTGCGTTCACATTACATCAGTGTGCATCAGTGCATTGATCAGATCGCTAACCTAAATGTGCTGGATGATATAAAAAAAATGTAATCTAAAAAAAAATCAGGAAAATTTACATTTCAAAAGCTTTGGCTGTAGAAATAGTACGGAAAAAGCCTGTTTCCAACACTAAATAAAAAATAAAAGGTTATTGTGACTTGTGATCTCACACTTCTGACATTTTTCTCACAATTGCATAATACAAACTCGCAATTCTGACTTTTATATCTCACAATTGTGAGATATAAACTCGCAGTTCTGAGAAATAAAGTCATAATTTTGAGAAAAAGTCGCAATTGCAAGATATAAAGTCATAACTGTAAGATATAAACTCTCAATTGTGAGAAATAAAGTCAGAATTGTGATATAAAAATTTGCATTTCTGTGAACATATCCGGGGGGTTTTTTCTCCTCCGAAATAAGTTTGTATATCACAATTCTGAGGAAGAAAAATCAGAATTGTGAGTTATATATTTATTTTATTTAGTGGCAGAAACAGGCTTCCATAGTTTTGTACTAAAAACGTCCAATGATGGATCCGTTCATTATATGGAAATTCAGCTTTTTAGACAGTGAAAGTCAGGGAAAAGTCAGGGAATTTGACATTTGGCTAAGAGTGGGAACCCTGTAACTGATTCAGAGATTTTATAAAAGCTGTTTCTCACCCATCACTATACATGCTTTGTAAAACCATTACAAGTGATGTTGAAATTCGAAAAATGAATGGCTCTTTTAATTTAATGTGGTTTTAGCTAGTGATTCACTTGAAATGAATGATCGAAGTCACAAGTTTGAATCAATTGGATCAGTTCCAGCGTAAATGACTCACTCAGTTGATTCGGTTTGGATACAAAATTTCCATTTCAAAGATAACATCCAACACAAATCTAGAAACATATTCTTCAGGAATATTGCTATTTTCAAAAGTGTTCCAGGCCCTAAATTTCAAGAAGTCAAATTCAAGCACTTTTGTGGTCGTTCTGCAGGTGACTGCAGTGACTGCGCAGATGCAGATCCCGGCAGACGCGGACGCTCCTCTGAGAGTGCTGGTGGACGGCCGCTGCATCAGCGGGGGGTCGGAGGTCGTGTCCTGTCTGCGTCTGCGGCACGGCCTGCAGGTTCAGGTCTGCTCTCTGATCAGCTCGGACTTCATCGTGAGCAACCGCATGGCCGTGGAGCGGCAGAGCGAGTCGGAGGTCGCCAGCGCTCCCAACCGCAAGCGTCTGCAGGAGAGAATCCAGCGGCTGCAGGCAACGTACGAACGCGTGTGTCTGATCATCGAGAAGGACCGCAGCAAACCCGGTGAGAACCACAAACACGTAAAGCAGAAAATCAATTTAATATCTAGTTATTGATTTATTATAAAAGTTTAATCCATGCATTTTTAATAAATAAAGCTTCCTCCAGAGGAAAAAATTGGGCTGAATGAGGAGAGAAATATGCAACCGTTTACAAACCAATGGGTTCCCATGGGTCATGGAATTTCTAGACTATCATGGAATTTTGAAAGGTCTATTCCAGTCTTTGAAAGTCTGAAAGTTTTGTTTGTTGCTTTAAATTTTAGTTTCCATTTATCAAAATGTAATTTTTCTATACCTTTTTTTTTTTTTTTTTCCACATCGCTTTACACGTTTTGCCTATTTTTTATGGTGATTGCCATTTTGTTCCTAATGCAGTCACCAGTCTGTATCTGATAATGAAGGCAAACATGTGAGGAAAATGTACATTTCAAGACCTTTGGCTACAAAGACAAAAGTAGATGATAGAAAAGCAAAAACTAAATGTGAAGAAATAAAAAAACTGAATGATGAACTTGATTACAAACAGAAAATCCCTCAGTGTTTAACCCCTGAAATCATAAAAAAACATAAATTAATTTCTGTAGAATATAAAATAAAATGTAAAAAAAATGAATAAAAAAAGGTTATTGCGACTTATCTCACAATAATGTTTTTTTTCTCACAATTGCATGATGCAAACTTGCAATTTTTTTTTCAGAATTGAGATATAAACATGCAATTCTGAGAAATAAAGTAAGAATTGTGAGATAAAAAGCCGCAATTAAGCCGAGTTAAGTCAGAATTGTGATTATAAACTTGCAATTCTGTGAACATCAGTGTTATTTTTCTCCCCAGAAATGAGTTTATATCTCACAGTTGCAAGAAAAAAAAGTCCGAAATGTGAGTTATCTTCATCTTTTTTTTTATTTTGTGCAGAAACAGGCTTCCATAGTTTTGACTAAAAACGTCTGTAAACAAGTAAATAAAGCTTGCAAATGTTTCTTATAAACGCGCAGCTTTTGGCTTCTTTAAAATAGACAGTTTTAATGTTGGGGAAAGTTACTTTTAAAAGTAATGCATTAGAATATTGAGTTAGTCCCTAAAAAAAAGCAACTAGTTATGCTATTTTTATGGAAATGAATGCGTTACATTTCTTTTGCGTTACTTTTTAAAATCTGGGCAGTTTGCTTTTATTTTTATTATTAAAAATTCTATTTTTGACTAATTTAAAAGCCTTTTCACACCAAAAAAAAAAAGTTCAACACTCTTCAGCAATTAGCAAAAAAAGCAGGTTTTGCTTATTAGTATGGTTGCATTGGATCATCAAAGGTCAAAAGCAAAGACGCTGGTTAATAAAATTGAATTAAATGCATAAAAGATGCTTGTATTATTGAACATATTTAATTGTTTCAGGTTTGCATCATATTCGGAGTTGCATTTCACTATTTTTATTCATTTTGAGGAACACCAAATCTGTTTTTTGTGAGTGAGATGAACTAATTGTCTCCTGTTTACTTCACCATTTTACAAATCAATCCTAATTTAATCATGATTAATCATGAATATATTTTTGTTCAATAATATTTTTTGATTATTATTTAGCAGATTTTGTGATACTATACAATATTTATACAAGTTTAATAAGCTATTTTTTATTGAAATTAATATATATATATTTTTGTATTTAATTATTTATATATTATTTTTCAATAAATTCAATATTTCATATTAAAATAGAGTAAAAGCATTTAAAATCCATTTTTTTGAACTAAGAATTAAGCCATTGCTGGCATTAAAAAATTAAAAACGTGTGTAAAGTCATGTAACCTCCTGTAATCTCCATATATACATACATACAGAGGCTTTTTGCATGTGTGCAAATGGCTGTCAATTTTGCACTCTTGATATTTTAGTGTCACCCCTTGACTGCTGTGCACTTTTTTCTGCACAGTGGCTGATTTGTAGTTTGTACCACCAAAAGATTATCAGATTTTTCATATTTTTTTGGTATTTCCCATTCATTTCATATGTTGGTCATTTTTGACCGCGAAGAAGGTAAGTGTGACTATTTTGTTTTTTTTTGACCCTTTAAAATATCCAAATCATTTCCAGGTTTTTTTTTGTGTGTTTGCATTGTTAATGTGACAAAGGCCACCAAGTGTCATCTCATTCCGATGAAGCTAGGATTTTTAAAATTTTAAAATGCAGTTTTTCATTCAAAAATGACCAAAGAGGGCCACCATATGAAAGTTGAATAGTAAGCTTTCCATTGATGTATGGTTTGTTAGTATAGGACAATATTTGGCCGAGATACAACTGTCAGGGTTCCCACGGCTCATGGAATTTCTGGAATATCATGGAATTTTAAAAGGTCTATTCCAGACATTTAAAGTCAGGGAATTTTATATTTATTTTGTCCAAGTCATGGAATATCAGGGATTTTTGTTTGTTGCTTTCAGTTTTTGTTTCCATTTATCAGAATGTAATTTTTCTATACTGTTGTTTCACTCATTTTGCCTATTGTTATGGTTAGGTTATGGCTATGAAAGGATAAAAATTACTTTAGAATAAGTTAATTTCTGTAGAAATAGTACAGAAAAATATCTAAGTGCATTTAACAGGTAAATCAAACCAACAAACAAACAAAAAAAGTACTAAAAAACATCTGTGATCAAGTAAATGAAGCTTGCAAATGAATGGATCCGTTCATTATAGGTCATGGAAATTCAGCTTTTTAGTCACTGAAAGTCAGGGAATTTAACGTTTGGCTTACAGTGGAAACCCTGAACTGTGAAAATCTATAACCTGAGGGTGCAAAATCAAAATATTGAGAAAATCACCTTTAAAGTTGTGCAAATGAAGTTCTTAGCAATGCATATTACTAATCAAAAATTAAGTTTTGATATATTTATGGTAGGAAATGTACTTAATATCTTATTATTTGAATATTCCTGATCATCTGTAGTTTTCTCAGGCGAGGGCAATATTTGGCTGAGATACAACTATTTGAAAATCTATAATCTGAGGGTGCAAAAAATCTAAATATTGAGTAAATTGCCTTTATAGTTGCCCAAATGAAGTTCTTAGCAATGCATATTACTAATCAAAAATTAAGTTTGGATTTACAAAATGGAACATGATCTTAATATCCTAATGATTTTTGGCATAAAAGAAAAATGGGTAATTTTGATGCATACAATGTATTTTTGGCTATTGCTACAGATTCTTAAATTAAGATGCATTTACTAGATAAGCAAAATAACTATAAATTTTACTCTTGTTTTAAGCAAAAAAAATCTAAATATTGAGAAAATCACCTTTAAAGTCGTCCAAATGAAGTCCTTAGCAATGCATATTACTAATCAAAAATGAAGTTTTGATATATTTACGGTAGGAAATGTACTTAATATCTTGTAATTTGAATATTCCTGATCATCTGTAGTTTTCTCAGGTGAGGGCAATATTTGGCTGAGATACAACTATTTGAAAATCTGCAATCTGAGGGTGCAAAATCAAAATATTGAGAAAATCACCTGTAAATTTGGCAAAATGAAGTTCTGAGCAATGCATGTTACTAATCAAAAATAGGAAACGGTAGGAAATGTACAAAATGTCTTGAACTTTGAATGTTCCTGATCATCTGTAGTTTTCTCAGGCGAGGCCAATATTTGGCTGAGAAACAACTATTGGAAAATCTGCAATCTGAGGGTGCAAAAAATCAAAATATTGAGTAAATTGCCTTTAAAGTTGTGCAAATGAAGTTCTGAGCAAGTTTTGATATATTTATGGTAGGAAATGTACAAAATGTCTTGTACTTTGAATGTCCCTGATCGTCTGTAGTTTTCTCAGGCGAGGCGGTGAGAGTGTTTCAGCGCAGCCGCTATTACGACGGGACTCTGGCGGCGCTGGTGAAGGCGGGCGTCCGGCTGCTGGTCAGCAAAGGTCCAGACGACACCGCCGCCATCCTGTCTGAACTCGCGCAGGTGGAGCGGAGGAAAGGTCAGGCCATCGGCGTGCCCCTAGAGGTCAAAGGTCACCGGCAGCAGGCTCTCCAGCTGTACCTGACTCTGCCGCACGTGAGCTACGTCAGCGCTCTGAACATGTGCCATGGCTTCAGCTCCGTCAGTCACGTGATCAACAGGTGCGCCTTCGCTCGCTAACCGCAGGTGTGCTTTATTAACCTCTAACCTGACTGACGCCTTTCTGTTGTGTTTCAGTTCGCTGGAGGAGCTGCAGGCGTCTGCGCGTGTGAGCCGCTCCAGAGCCGAGGACATTTACCGCTGTCTGCGCTACAGCTGCGACGCCTCGCTCATGACCAACCAGCTCTAAGTTATATTCAGCACTTTAATGCATTATGAAATACGGATTTATTTGTATGAGGAATCAGGATTGTATCATCTCTTCATGTGATGTAAATGTTTTCCGCTTAGGAAAGTTCTGCACGTCGGATTATGAACGACTATCCCGCCACAAAGTATTTATGTTTACAGGTAGACCATTTGGAGAAATAAAAGAGCTTTTGTCTTTTAATAATCGCTCATCTCTCTTCTTCAGTGTGTTTAAGATCCTCAGGTGTGTTCTGGGTTTGAGCCACTAGAGGCCGCTCTTCTCCACCTCCATCGCATTCCTCTGTGATCTTCCTCTCCATTATAAAAGCCTCAGCTGATGATGGCTGTAAATTGGTTTGTTGTGTTTGTTCTCATCCCTTGAGGTTTTGCTTCAGTCTCTAGGCTGGAAAACACCACTCTACACCACTTTGGAGTTGGCTTTCACAGACTCAAGTTACATAATATGACTTTTTTCAAGTAACTAGTAAAGTAACGCATTACTTTTTAATTTCCAAGAAAATATCTGAGTTACTTTTTCAAAAAACTAACGCCAGTTACTTTTTGTTTCCTTTATGTATTTAATCCCATTTTATTAACCAATGACTTTGCTGCTGACCTTTGATTCAACCGTACACTGCAAAAATACTGTTCTTACTTAGATTTTTTTGTCTTGTTTCCAGACAAAATATCAAAAAAATATCTTAAATGAAGTAAATAATATTTTTTTGTTTTCAGAAAAAAAAAAACAAGTCAAAATAAGTGACTTTTGGCTTAGAACAAGCAAAATAATCTGCCAATGGGGTAAGCAAAAAATCTTATTTCAAACAGAAAGCAAGATAATTTTGCTTACCCCATTTGGGAGATTATTTTGCTTGTTTCAAGCAAAAACACTTACATTTTGACAAGAATTTTTACTTCTCTAGAAAAACCTTCTTGATTTAAAAAATATATATTATAAATATATTATTAAGAGATATTTTGGCTAAAAACAAGACAAAAAAATCTAAAAAACAAAAGCATTTTTTGCAGTGTACTAATAAGCAAAGCTAACTTTAGATGAACTAACATTTGTTTTTTTTTCTCATTGCTGAAGAGTGTTGAACTTTCTTTTCCTACAGTTCCACTGTAAAGATGGGAATTTATTTTTCCTTCAGCCTTAGGCTTATTCACTTCATTTCATTTTGGTGTGAAAGGGCTTTTACATTTGCTAAGAATAAATCTTTTTATATTAAAAACAAACAAACCCTGCCCAGATTTAAAAAGTAACGCAACACATTACTTTCCAATAAAAAGTAACTAAGTAACGTAATTTACGTAGTTTTTTTACTCTTAGACTGATTCCATCCAGTTGGAGGAGGATATTAAACATGTTTTTGTATTAAGAGCTGATTTTAATGTCTAATATCATAGTTTTTGGTGCTTTGCTCAGTGCATAAGACTGTTAAAAACACTTTTTTTACCCTTCAGGTAGGGTTGGTGCATTTTTTTCCCCCAAAATACCAGACTTTTGAGTCGATCTGAACACAACACACTCATGCAATTCTTGTTCAAATGGCAATGACATTATAGATGAACACAATGCAAGTCTAAAATCAGCTCAAGAGTCTGTGTCCATCATGCACTATGCAGTTTTCTATTAAATATGTGACCCTGGACCACAAAACCAGTCATAAGGGTAATTTTTTTATTAAGATTTATACACCATATGAAAGTTATATAATAAGCTTTCCATTGATGTATGGTTTGTTAGGATACAACTATTTGAAAATCTGTAATCTGAGGGTGCAGAAAAATCTAAATATTGAGAAATTTGCCTTTTAAATTGTCCAAATGAAGTTCTAAGCAATGCACATTACTAATCAAACATTACGTTTTTATATATTTACGGTAGAAAATGTACAAAATATCTTCATAGAACATGATCTTAATATCCTAATGATTTTGGCATAAAAGAAAAAACGATAATTTTGACCCATACAATGTTTTTTTTGTCTTTTTCTACAAATATACCTGTGCTACTTGAGACGGGTTTTGTGCTCCAGGGTCACATCTGTCCACTATAACTGCACAAAATCTGACTTTAGGCATCTAGTGTTGACTCATTTAGACTGGAAATCAAGGAAAAAGTTCATCTTCAGTCACTTACCCAGAGACACATATGTTTTTCCATATTTATTGAATGTAGAAGAGAAGGTGTGTGTGTTGATCTGTGTGTAACGCATGTTCCCTTGAGCTTCATGAATCAAAAACAGATGATCAGTCATCAGCTAAACCCCTCATAATATTCACATTCATCATAATACTGGAAAACAAACACATAATATCATATATATATACAGGAATATGTCAATTACAGTCATGCCAGGAACGAGTCACATGTTTAAGGTGCTTAGAAAATGCATCTGTTTGTAAACATTTAGGACCGTGTGACCGTTTCTTGCGGTCTGAGAGTCTCTGCGTTCATCTAGTTTCACTAATGATGGCTAAGATCATGAAATCGGCTTTAACAATATCTTTGCATTTAAGGTTTACCTTTATGTGTAAATTAAAACTCTCAAACTTTGTACCTGTGTTAAAAAAAATCAAGATTAACATGCATGTTTGGAAAAAATTGTGCTTTTAGGGTTGCACTGATGTCACTGATGCAGAACCATTGAAAGGACCACTTTGTACCTTATTTAGCCCTAAAAAAGTGCATAGTACTACTTTATGAGGTACTAATATTTACATTTACTCTAGTGCTCAAAAGTTTGGGATCAGTCTCAAGTCTCAGCAAAAGATCAAGTCTCTTCTGCTCATCAAGGCTGCATTTATTTGATCAAAAATGCAGAAAAAAAACAGTAATATTGCAAAATGTCTTTACAATATAAAATAATGGTTTTTATTTTAATATACTTTCAAATTAAATGTATTCCTGTGATACAAAGCTTGATCAGCTGTTACTCCAGTCTTCAGTATCACACGATCCTTCAGAAATCATTCTAATATACTGAATTATTATTAGAATTATCAATGTTGGAAACAGCTATTTTGGAACCTGTGATTCTTTTTTGTTTTTCAGGATTCTTTGATGAATAACAAGTTAAAAAGCTAAAAAAACAGCATTTATTCAAAATATAAATCTATGCAGAAAATCTATCACTTTTCAATAATTTAACACATCCTTGATGAATAAAAGTATTAATTTCTTTCAAAAAAAGAAAGAATAAAAAATGTACTAACCCTAAAGTTTTGAACAGTAGTGTATATTGTTAGAAACACTTTATATTTTAAATAAATGTTGTTCTTTTTAACCTTTTATTGATCAAAGAATCCTGAAAAAATTCACAGGTTCCAATAAAATATTAAGCAGCTCAACCGTTTCATCAATGGATTGATTTTTGAAGGATCATGTGACACTCGAGACTGAAGTAATAATGGTGAAAATTAAATTTTAATTACAGTTATAAATTGAATTGTATATTAATATAGAAAAACATTGTTTTACATCCTAATAATATTTCACAATATTTTTTTTTTTTTTTGATCAAATGATCACGGCCTTGATGAGCATGAGAAACTTACTGATCCCAAATTTTTGAATGGCAGTGTATATATGTCAGATGCCACTTGTATTCAAGGTACATATTTACATTTTACAGCCTTGCATTATCTGGGAATCAAACCCATGACCTTAAAGCCGTATGCATTCCATAATATTCACCTTTGAATCACAAATAAGGTTCTGAGTTGCCCCTTTACCAGCCACACACTGATGCACCCCTAAAGGAAGAGTTTTTGCACGTTATTTTTAACTGTGAGTCACAGTTCACATCCAAATCTCCTGCGGTACGTCACTCATCCGTCATCAGCTTCAGACGCTTCTACAGAAGCTGATCTGGGAATCCTCAAACCCAACGGAGACTCATTCGTCCCATTAATTCAGCGTACGGTCCATTAAACATGAAGTGGTAAAGATAATATGAGGTTCTTCAGCCTTTGCATTCGCTGACCTTTTCTCTCTTTATTAGACAGAATCAGCAGAGAGTCTCGAGTCAGGAGGAGATTCATTGGGGTGGTAAATCTCTGGTTTCCATCTCAAGAAGATTCAAGACTTTCTCCAGATCTTTGAGTCGCAGGCTGCTGTTCTGCAGGTCTGACTGCATTCGCTCGCAGTCCTTCATCCTCACACATGTACATGAGGAAGAGCTTTCAAAGATTTCAAAGAAAATTGTGCAGTGCATGATGGACACAGATTTTGTTTTTTACCCTCAGACTATGATTCCATCGATATTAAACATGTTTGGTATTAAGAGCTGATTTTGTCAAATATCAGAGTTTCTGGTACTTTGGTACAAAACAAACACATTTTTACCCTTCAGATGATGGGTAAAGTTACTTTTAAAAATTGCACTGCATTACTCCCTTAAAAAAGTAACTAATTATGTTACTTTTTATGGAAAGTAATGCGTTACAATATTGCGTTACTCCCTAAAAAGTCACTAATTACGTTACTTAGTTGCTTTTTATGGAAAGCAATGCGTTATGTTACTTATGCGTTACTTTTGTAAATCTAGGCAGGGCTTGCTTGTTTGTTTTTTAGTATAAAAAGTAAGATTTTTAGCAAATGTAAAAGCTCTTTCACACCAAATAAGCCTAAGGCTGAAGGAAAAGTAAATTCACATCTGTACAGTAGAACTGTAGGAAGTTCAACAGTCTTTCTTCAGATATTTCTGTATCACAGGCTGCTTTTCTGCAGGTTTGACTAATTACAGATAACTAATTACATTGCAATGACATGAGAGATGAACGCAAAGTGAGTCTACGAGTCTGTCTCCATCATACGCTGCAATTTTCTATGAAATATGTCCACTATAACTGCAGAAAATCTGACTTTTGTTGTCTAGTGTCAACTCCTATTGACTGGAATTCAAGGAAGAAGTTGCGTAGAGCATTCTAGCCTCAAGTCTGTGGTTTCCATCTCAAGAAGATTCAAGTCTTTCTCCAGATCTTTAAATCACAGGCTGCTGTGCTGGAGGTTGGGTTGCACGGATTCGCAGTCCTTCGCGCCGCCGTCTTCCTCGCGCATGTACATGAGGAAGAGCGTGACCGTGGCGAACGTAGTGGCGTTAACGGGAAACGCTCTCAAGAGAGTCGACGTCAGTCCTCGAGTGAAAGCCCTCCAACCCTCCCGCCTCCAGCTCTGACGCACGCAGTCCAGGATGCCGTCGTACCTGTTGGCTCCGCCCACGCCGTCCGCCTGGAGGCGGGACTTGATGACGTCCACGGGATAGGTGGAGATCCAGGACGCCATTCCCGACACGCCGCCCGCCAGGAGCAGCTTGGGAATGATGTATCCGTCGTCGGCGTCGCAGCCCAGCGCTCGCGTCAGCGTGTCGTAGGTGAGGAAGTAGACGCCGAAGCCGGGCGTCTCGCGGATGACGGTGGTCACCATTCCTCGGTTTATTCCCCTGAACCCTTCCCTCCTGTAGATGCGGATCAGGCAGTCCAGAGAGTTCCTGTACATCTTCCTGGAGGTGTTCTTCTCACCCGTTCCCTGCATCTGCATGCGGGTCTTGGCCAGCTCCATCGGGCAGCAGATCACGCTCTGGATGAGTCCGGCCGCAGCGCCCGCCAAAAACTGGTGCAGAGGGGTGTCCGCGCCCAACATGCGCATGGCGTTTCCCTGCACGCCGAACACGATGGCGTTGATGAAGGTCAGGCCCATCATGGGCGAGCCGATGCCCTTATAGAGGCCCAACATCTGGAGTCACATGAGAAACAGACAGGGGTTGGACAGTGAAACTGAAACACAGGCAGTGTTGGGGAAAGTTACTTTTAAAAGTAATGCGTTACAATATTGCGTTACTCACTAAAAAAGTCACTAATTACGTTACTTAGTTGCTTTTTATGGAAAGTAATGCATTACAATATTGCATTATTCTCTAAAAAAGCGACTAATTATGTTACTTAGTTGCTTTTTATGGAAAGTAATGCATTACAATATTGCATTATTCTCTAAAAAAGCGACTAATTATGTTACTTAGTTGCTTTTTATGGAAAGTAATGCGTTACAATATTGCGTTACTCCCTAAAAAGTCACTAATTACGTTACTTAGTTGCTTTTTATGGAAAGTAATGCGTTACAATATTGCGTTTCTCCCTAAAAAGTCACTAATTACGTTACTTAGTTGCTTTTTATGAAAAATAATGCATTACAATATTGCGTTATTCTCTAAAAAAGCGACTAATTATGTTACTTAGTTGCTTTTTATGGAAAGTAATGCGTTACAATATTGCGTTACTCCCTAAAAAAGTCACGAATTATGTTACTTGGTTACTTTTTATGGAAAGTAATGCGTTACAATATTGCGTTATTCTCTAAAAAAGCGACTAATTATGTTACTTAGTTGCTTTTTATGGAAAGTAATGCGTTACAATATTGCGTTTCTCCCTAAAAAGTCACTAATTACGTTACTTAGTTGCTTTTTATGAAAAATAATGCGTTACAATATTGCGTTATTCTCTAAAAAAGCGACTAATTATGTTACTTAGTTGCTTTTTATGGAAAGTAATGCGTTACAATATTGCGTTTCTCCCTAAAAAGTCACTAATTACGTTACTTAGTTGCTTTTTATGAAAAATAATGCGTTACAATATTGCGTTATTCTCTAAAAAAGCGACTAATTATGTTACTTAGTTGCTTTTTATGGAAAGTAATGCGTTACAATATTGCGTTACTCCCTAAAAAAGTAGCTAATTACGTTACTTAGTTGCTTTTTATGGAAAGTAATGCGTTACAATATTGCGTTACTCCCTAAAAAGTCACTAATTACGTTACTTAGTTGCTTTTTATGGAAAGTAATGCGTTACAATATTGCGTTTCTCCCTAAAAAGTCACTAATTACGTTACTTAGTTGCTTTTTATGAAAAATAATGCATTACAATATTGCGTTATTCTCTAAAAAAGCGACTAATTATGTTACTTAGTTGCTTTTTATGGAAAGTAATGCGTTACAATATTGCGTTACTCCCTAAAAAAGTAGCTAATTACGTTACTTAGTTGCTTTTTATGGAAAGTAATGCGTTACAATATTGCGTTACTCCCTAAAAAGTCACTAATTACGTTACTTAGTTGCTTTTTATGGAAAGTAATGCGTTACAATATTGCGTTTCTCCCTAAAAAGTCACTAATTACGTTACTTAGTTGCTTTTTATGAAAAATAATGCATTACAATATTGCGTTATTCTCTAAAAAAGCGACTAATTATGTTACTTAGTTGCTTTTTATGGAAAGTAATGCGTTACAATATTGCGTTACTCCCTAAAAAAGTAGCTAATTACGTTACTTAGTTGCTTTTTATGGAAAGTAATGCGTTACAATATTGCGTTACTCCCTAAAAAGTCACTAATTACGTTACTTAGTTGCTTTTTATGGAAAGTAATGCGTTACAATATTGCGTTTCTCCCTAAAAAGTCACTAATTACGTTACTTAGTTGCTTTTTATGAAAAATAATGCATTACAATATTGCGTTATTCTCTAAAAAAGCGACTAATTATGTTACTTAGTTGCTTTTTATGGAAAGTAATGCGTTACAATATTGCGTTACTCCCTAAAAAAGTAGCTAATTACGTTACTTAGTTGCTTTTTATGGAAAGTAATGCGTTACAATATTGCGTTACTCCCTAAAAAGTCACTAATTACGTTACTTAGTTGCTTTTTATGGAAAGTAATGCGTTACAATATTGCGTTTCTCCCTAAAAAGTCACTAATTACGTTACTTAGTTGCTTTTTATGGAAAGTAATGCGTTACAATATTGCGTTACTCCCTAAAAAAGTCACGAATTATGTTACTTGGTTACTTTTTATGGAAAGTAATGCGTTACAATATTGCGTTATTCTCTAAAAAAGCGACTAATTATGTTACTTGGTTACTTTTTATGGAAAGTAATGCGTTACAATATTGCGTTATTCTCTAAAAAAGCGACTAATTATGTTACTTGGTTACTTTTTATGGAAAGTAATGCGTTACAATATTGCGTTACTCCCTAAAAAAGTCACGAATTATGTTACTTGGTTACTTTTTATGGAAAGTAATGCGTTACAATATTGCGTTACTCCCTAAAAAAGTCACTAATTATGTTACTTGGTTACTTTTTATGGAAAGTAATGCGTTACATTACTTTTGCGTTACTTTTTAAATCTGGGCAGGGCTTGTTTGTTTTTAATATAAAAAGATTTATTCTTATCAAATGTAAAAGCCCTTTCACACCAAAATGAAATGAAGTGAATAAGCCTAAAGCTGAAGGAAAATTAAATTGACGTCTGTACAGTAGAACTGTAGGAAAAGAAAGTTCAACACTCTTCAGCAATGAGAAAAAAGCACAAATGTTAGTTCATCTAAAGTTAGCTTTGCTTATTAGTACATTGCAAAAAATGCTTTTCTTTTTTTAGATTTTTTTGTCTTGTTTCTAACCAAAATATCTCTTAATAATATATTTCTTAAATTAGTGTTAAGTAATTGTGATTACAATATTGACCATAATAATCGTGATTATGATTTTTTGCCATAATCGAGTGGCCCTAGTGTGAAGGGGTAATGTCTTGAGCAACCTGAAACCCCTCGTCTCTCCACTCGACGACAAATATAGATGTTCCCCGAGCTTAATTTAGCTCCGCGTGCTCGTTCCTGACGTATCAGGTCTCAAGTGTCTCCAGGAGCTCGAGTCGCTCTCACGCGTGTCAAACATCTCAGCGTTGCTCAACTTCCAGCAATTTGGACTTCTAGTCAAATGGCTTTAAATCAAGATTCATTCTTAGAAATGAAGCTTCTTTATTGGCTTCGATGGTTCCATGAATAAACTTTAACACCCATGCAGCCTTTTTGCAAAAATATTGCTTAATGTTCTTCTCACTAGGATATATAATGGCTCTTTGAAGAGAACCCAAAATAATTCTGCTATTGCATTACTGTGAAACACACTTTTGGCAGCTTTACTTTATTGATGGGTTGACAGTGATGCCAAACGAGAACCATTGTTGATTCCTCGAAAAACCTTTCAGTGAACATTCTTGTTTTTAAAAAAAACTTTTTACAAATCTAAAGAATCCTTTTGTTATAAAGAACCATTTATGCAGTGGAATAAGTATGACAGGTATATTTGTATCAATAGCCAAAAATACACTGCATGTTAAAAAATCAAAATTAATTAACTGATTTTTCTTTTATGCCAAAAATCATTAGGATATAAGGTGAAGATCTTGTTCCATGAAGATATATTGTAAATTTCCTACCATAAATATATAAAAACTTAATTTTTGATTTTGGACAACTTTAAAGGTGATTTTCTCAAATGTTGTTTGTGCACATTTAGATTCCAGATTTTTTAAATAGTTGTATCTATCTATAGTTGTCCTATCCTAACAAACCATACATCAATGGAAAGCTAATAAAAAGCTATTTAAATTTATTGATGGAGCCACCAATAAAGAGCTTTTAAGAAGATCCATTTTTGGTCCTGTAAAGAACCTTTAAGGTTCTTTAAAGAACCATTTTTCTTCATTTCAATGATCTAAAGATGATCTACCTTAAAGAACCTTTTGTCCAAAAGAACAGTTCAATGGATGGTAAAGGATCTTCATGCAATCAGAAATGCCAGTGGGAAACAATTACTTTTAAGAACATCTTTATATTTTGTCACCAAAATTTGTTCCCTCTTCGAAATAGCTTCAAGAAATTTGATCAAAATTATGGATGAAATCAGTTTTTTGCCTCGTCAGTCAACCTGGAAACTGTCCAAGTGAAATGGTTATCAGCTGTAAGATCAGAGTAAAACCAACCTGTTGAACTTCCACCAGATCTTTCAAAGACATTATAAAAATCTGTCATCATTAATGCTACTCACCGATTCCTGACGGACGATTGACTGAAAGCAGTGATACGTCCCGCGGTACAGGGGCTTGTCCACGCTTTGAACTTGCAGTCTCACCTAGAAAATGGAGGGTTTTTTTCCATTAAACCTGCTGTAATCAGGCCACGAGTTATGCTTGAGATAAAAAACAAACAGCAGAATCAAAGAGAAGTGCATGTATCTACAGCTGCTAGTGTTTGACCATATTCAGTAAGATTCCAGTCCAATGGAAAGAGAGGAATGGACCCGATCGTTACTTACTATGTTAACCCTCCGTGCGGCCGGTGAAACCGCCTCACTCTCATCTACAACAAAGCAATACTTTTGCTGTAAAAGACCCTTCAGCTGAGAACTTATGATCAGAACAAAGGCACCAAGGCAAGATGTGAGATGTTACGGCTCAAACGGCTGACGATGCAATTAACACACTTGATCAGAACCAGATCTTTCTGTATCTTGCCCTTTGCCTTTGTGCACAACAAACACTTTTGAGTTTTAGAAAAGTGTTAGTTTTACAACCACGCATGCAACTAATAATAATAACAGACCACATTACAAAACACACAATACAGTCTGAGCATTCTGTCTCTCAGCTGTTGGTTTTTTTAACCGTTTGAGAGACTTTGAGTGCCGGTTATTATAAACACATGCATCTTGATTAGTGTTAATGTGCATTTATGCATTCAGTAGATGATTTTATCCAAAGTAACTAGCAGTGCATTCAAGATTTCTGTCGGTTTTGGCACCTGCTGGTGCAGTTCTCTACTGTTTGACAGAAACACCCAAACCTCAAGCTAAAACACTGAAATATAAAACATACATGTTGATTTAGATGACTTAAGTTTACACAGTTCTTCCTAGAAAGAGTGGAATTGTTCTTCAGGGGATCTAGAGCGCTTTATATAGTATGGATCTCAGAAGTAAAGTAGTTCATAAAGTCATAACTGTTCTGTTGATGATATATTTTTTGTTAATTTAGTCACTGTATTAATTAATTTAGTCACTGGGGTTGTTTCATTCTTCTAGAACAGACGAAAAGTAATCAGATATAGCAGTTTTTAAGCCTTTTCTGTAGGATAGGGTAATTTCATGCCATGCAATACGATATACCTCTTTTTTAGTTTTCCTCATTTTCCGGGCTGCTCTCTTTAGGTAAAAGAGATTATACAATCTAATAGATTTGTCAAACCATGAATGCAGAAATGGAGCAGACAAAAATATGACTTTGTAAGACAAACAGTGAGTTTGTGGACACGCTAAGTGTTAATTAGAGCTTTAATAGCAGATTCACTCTTAAAAATAAAGCTTCTAAATGGGGTTTTTACAGTGATGCCACAGACGGACAATTTGTTCTTCACCAAAGAATCTTTCAGTGAACAGTACTTTAACCATTTTTCTTAATTTTTAAAATAGCATTTTTCATATCTAAAGAACTTGTAGAGAGCCTGAAAGTTCCCATGGATGTTAAAGGTTCTTTATGGAAGCATCAATGCCAGCAAAGAACCTTTATTTTTAAGAGTGTAGAAGATCTATTTTTGGTTCCTCAAAGAACCGTTCGGTCAGTAGTTGTGATGAGTTTTAGTAGTTTAGTTAAACCGGACGTACCTTCACCGTATCAAACGGATGTCCGACCAGCACACCTGCGGCACCTGAAACATAAACATCTGAGCGTGAGATCAGACAGTTTTCAGACGCTCATCATGATTAGAAAGATGTCTAGACAGTTATATTTCACTGTAGGGCCACAGCCGACTGACGCAATGTGTTTGAGATATGAGTCTGAGGGCAGTGTTTGAGGTCAGTTCTTCAGCCTTGACCCGACCGAATGAAAGCGCAGCGCTGAAACACCTGCGTCATTCACGCATGAGGCAAGAGCTGTTTGACCAATCGACGTGAACGTCACAGTCATCATTACTGACTGCAAAACTCTCATGCTTCTCGAGATCATTCCTGATTAAAGAGCTTCAAGTTCTGAGCAGCATTTAGCAGCTCTGCTTAAATGCATTTAGGATCAGAATCATCTTTTATTGGCTCTTCAGTCACATTAGAGTATTCAGTAACATTTGCTGGATCGCAGTGTGGGATATTAGTCAGAGGAGTGGAAAAGTCTGAGTCGGTGAGCTGTCAGTCGGCACACAACAGGTGACTAGTAATCAGTTACAGGGTTCCCACTTTAAGCCAAATGTTAAATTCCCTGACTTTTCCCTGACTTTCACTGACTAAAAACCTGAATTTCCATGACCTATAATGAACAGATCCATCCATTTACAAGCTTTATTTACTTGTTTACAGATGTTTTTAGTACAAAACTATGGAAGCATATATATATATTAACCCTCTGGCCCTCTTCTGTCACTTTTGACTGAAAATTTTTATATTTACAAAAATCGTAGCTTCATCGAAATGAGATGAACCTTAAAAAAAACATGGACATGATTCGGATATTTTAAAGGGTCAAAAAAATAGACTTCTTTGCTGTCAAAAAAAACCCAAACATAGGAAATGAATGGGAAATATTAAAAAAAAAATATATATATATAAAAACTTTTGGTGGTACAAACTACAAATCAGCCACTGTGCAGAAAAAAGGTGCACCGCAGTCAAGGGGTGACACTCTGAATTTATTTAAATATTAACAATAATTAAATATAAAAATATATATTAATTCCAAAGGAAAAAATTGCTTATTAAAATTGTATAAATATTGCATAGTATCATAAAATCTCCTCAAAATTCTAAATAGTATTAAAAAAATTATTGAAAAAAATGTATTGCATCGACTTTCCTGAAAAAAAAGTGTTAGATAAAATCGCAATTCTGACTTTTTCCTTGCAATTGCGAGTTTGTATCTTGCAACTCTGACTTTTTGTCTCAGAACTGTGAGATATAAACTCATTTCTGAAAAGAAAAAATGCTGATGTTCACAGAATTGCGAGTTTATATCACACAATTCTGACTTAACTCTCATTTGTGAGTTTATATCATGTAATTCTGACTTTATAACTCGCAATTGCAACTTTTTATCATACAATTCTGACTTTATTTCTCAGAATTACGAGTTTATATCTCACAATTCTGAGAGAAAAGGCCAGAAATGCAAGTTTGTATCTCGCAATTTAGAGAAAATAAGTCAGAATTGAGAGAGAAGTCGCAATAACCGTTTTTATTTTTTATTTAGTGGCGGAAACGGGCTTTTCTGTACTATTTATACAGAAATTAATTCATGTTTTTTATGATTTCAGGGGTTAAACACTCAGGGGATTTTCTGTTTGTAATCAAGTTTATCATTCAGGGTTTTTTTTATGCTTTTCTATCATCTACTTTTCACACCTGTCTTTGAGGTGGTCATTTTGTAGACAAAGCTCTTGAAATATACATTTTTTTGACATGTTTGCCTTAGTTATCAGCCTGCAGCCTGGTGACTGCATTTGACTTGCAGGAAGGGAATAAAATGTCACTGAAAAAAGCCTAACCATAAAAATAGGCAAAACGTGTTTAAAAAAAAAAAACGGTATAGAAAAATTACATTTTGATAAATGGAAACTACAATTTGAAGCAATCTGATATTCCATGACTTGGACCAAAAAATATTAAATTCCCTGACTTTCAATGACTGGAATAGTCCTTTTAATATTCCATGATATTCCAGAAATTCCATGAGCCGTGGGAACCTGCAGTTACTAGTAAAACTAGAGAGCTGTTTTGTATTTCAGCAACAAGACAGTTCTCATTTACTCTGCATGTCACTTGACTGAGTGTTTAATGATCTTCAGTCAGTCAAATAAAGTGTTTTACCTCCAAAACATCCTGCGGCAAAGTCCAGAGCCATTCCTCAGACGGTGATGATGATGATGATGAAAATGAGTGTGTGATCTGAGCTCTGATCCTTCAGCAGCAGCGTTTGTTCGTTCTTTCGGTCGGTGTCTGGACGTCTGCGCTCATGAGCAGCTGCTGCTTCTGTGCCGCTATTTTTACTGAATGAAGTTGATATGAAGGGGAAAGTCCATCTGTGACCAATAGAAGCTCCAGGATGAAGAAACACCCCCGTCATCATCATCATCATCAAGGCTCACACCTTCATCTCTTCCAGACACTGCTGAGTAAAAAAGAGAAAAGCAGCTGCAGTTTGTATGGGTCTGTCAGATCAAACTGTACAGTGTTTTATTGTACAGAAGAGCTTCAGTTTACTGTAACTTCAGTAACAATTTAGTACATTAGAGATATGAAGCAGGTGCATGTTAATCATTTATTATATAATAATAATTATTTAATGTTTAGGAAGAATGATTAATAATTCTCATCTATTACTGATTACTGAAAATCAGTGTTGATGCACCAGATTTATTATAGTTTATAACTCAAACTAAAGCATAACAATAAAATACTAATAAAATCAAATTAACTGCAAATACTTTTTTTAATAAACTTATTTTGATTAAATTAAACAACATTTCTCATTTTAATTTAGTTTAACATGATGTACAAAAATGACTAAAACTTGAATAAAAACTAGACTATTTAAGATAATCTAATAAAAGTGACAAAAACATCCAAATTGCTCAAAATGAAATTAGAAAAAAAAAATTATATTTATAATAATCTCAGTGACTCAAACAACACTTTTTAATTGTAAAGCTGCTTGGTTTAATTATATCTATTAATTGTAATTTTTCTATAACTCCTTATATTTGGTTGATTCATGAAAAGATTTGTAATGAAGTGAGGCCAGACTTCATTTTAATTATATATATATATATATATATATATATATATATAATTTTATTTTTTTATTTTTTTAACCCTCTGGCCCTCTTCGGTCACTTTTGACTGAAAATTTTTTTATTTTAAAAATCGTAGCTTCATCGAAAGATGAACCTTGGTGACATTAGCAATGTGAACACACACAAAAAAAATCATGGACATGATTTGGATATTTTAAAGGGTCAAAAAAATAGACGACTTTGCTGTCAAAAAAAAAAAAAAACCCACATAGGAAATGAATGGGAAAAAATGAAATCTTTTGGTGGTACAAACTACAAATCAGCCACTGCGCAGAAAAAAAGGTGCACAGCAATCAAGGGGTGACACTAAATTTATTGAAAAATAATATAAAAATAATTAAATATAAAAATATATTAATTCCAATGGAAAAAATAGCTTATTAAAATTGTGTGAATATTGCATAGTATCATAAAATCTAAAGTTTTAAAGCTTCGTTTACTTTTGACCGCGAAGAAGGTATGTTATTTTTGTATTTAACCTGTTTCTCGTCATTAAAATAGCCCTGTATATATATATTGTTAAAAATAGAAACAAACAATAGGCGCTATATAAACAAAGCAGACTCAACTCTAGTGTCTAGTCGAGCTCTGATTGGCTGAGCGGCGTTTACAGTTCAGTAATCATCTGTTTTTGTGCAACACGTGACAGGGCGAATGTGACTCTTCAACTTTCAACTCTGGTGTGTTTCTTCATCATCATCATCATCATCGTCAGTGGTGTGAGGGAATGAAGAGCAGCGCCGCTCAGCGGTCAGTGCAGGAACACAAACACTATCTGACTGTCAGCGATGGCTTCATATCTGATCAAATGACAGATGATATTTGCTGCTCTACAGTTAATCACAGAGAGACTCACATCAGCGATCATCGCCGCTGATTCAGTGTTTACTCTCCGCGCAAACGACGATTCGGAATGTTTGCGTTTGAAGGAGATCGTGACCTTCGGTTCACATTTGTGCAATGACAAAAGCGACACACAACACACTGCTCTTCATCTCTGTCTTCTTCACAGTCGCTGATGATGAGCGTTCAGCGGATCGAACCGGAGGATTCCGATGCTTCTGCTTGATCGGTTCGGATCATTTCTGATGTTTCGGATCGGTTCCGATTCTTCTGTTTGATCGGTTCTGCTGGTTCTGGTCGCGATGCATCTCGCGGATTTTGTCGCCGGTTCTGTCGGAGGTCAGTGATGTAGATCTGACCTGGTGTCGGAATTAACGATTTCATGAAGAATCGTCTGCATAATAACGATGTCGATTGTATTTGTGTGAGAGTGAATGTAAATATGGCAAGCCGTTTTCACTTTTATTCATTCGCAGGATATGAATTCTTGATATTCAGTTTTCACTAGTTAAAATTATAATTCTTGATATCAGAAATTGGATTTTTACTAGTAACAATGGCAACTGTCGATATCAGGAATTACATTTCCACTAGTAAAAAGGTTAATTCTTGATATCAAAAATTGAATTTCAACTAGTAAAAACTATAATTGTTGATATGAAGAATTGTATTTTCACTAGTTAAATGTCACCATAGACTCCCATTCAGATTTAACTGTTGATATCTGTAAATGTATTTCACCATGTATGGCAAGCCGTTTTTACTTTTATTTATTCACAGGAAATTAATTCCTGATATCAACAATTCAATTTTCACTAGTTAAAACGATGTCAATTGTATTTGTGTGATAGTGAATGTAAATATGGCAAGCGTTTTCACTTTTATTTATTCGCAGGATGTGAGTTCTTAATATTCAGTTTTCACTAGTTAAAATTATAATTGTTGATATCAACAATTGTATTTTCACTAGTTAAATGTCACCATAGACTCCCATTCAAATTTAATTGTTGATATCTGTAAATGTATTTCACCATGTATGGCAAGCCGTTTTGACTTATTCATTCGCAGTTTATGAATTATTCATACCAACTATTCAATTTTCACTAGTTAAATTGCTAATTCTTGACATCAGAAATTGGATTTTTACTAGTAACAATGACAATTGTCGATATCAGGAATTACATTTCCACTAGTAACAATGCCAATTCTTGATATCAACAGTTCAGTTGTCACTAGTGAAAATGTTCATTTCTGATATCTGAAAATCTATTTGTGTTATCAATAATTAGGAGAGTAATTTCAGATATCTAAAATGGCATTTTAACTAGTAACAATTGAATTGAGTCTATGGTGACATTTAACTAGTGAAAATACAATTCTTGATATCAACAATTATAGTTTTTACTAGTTGAAATTCAATTCTTGATATCAATAATGAACCTTTTTACTAGTAACAATGGCATTTGTTGATATTAGGAATTACATTTCCTGTGAATGAATAAAAGTCAAAACGGCTTGCCATACATAGACTCCCATTCTAATTTAATTGTTGATATCAATAATTGATTTCTTACTGGTTAAAATGTCAATTTCACATATCAAAAATAATTCTCACTCGTAAAAACCTTTATTTTTGATATCAATAATTACATTGTTACTAGTAAAAATGCCAAGTCCTGATATCAAGATTTCAATTGTCACTAGTTGAAATGTCAATTGTTGATATCTGTAAATGTATTTCAGCATGTTACATTTCTTATTTGTGATATCTGAAAATATATTTGTGTTATCAATAATTAGGAGAGTAATTTCAGATATCTAAAATGCGTTCTTACTAGTAACAATCCCATTCATGATATCAGAAATTAACATCGTCACTAGTAGCGTTTAAATTGTTGATATAAAAAATAAAGGTTTTTACTAGTGAGAATTACTTCTGATATGTGAAATTGACATTTTAACTAGTAAGAAATCAATTATTGATATCAACAATTAAATCTGAATGGGAGTCTATAGTGACATTTAACTAGTGAAAATACAATTCTTCATATCAACAATTATAGTTTTTACTAGTTGAAATTCAATTCTTGATATCAATAATTAATCTTTTAACTAGTGGAAATGCAATTCCTGATATCAACAATTGCCATTGTTGCTAGTAAAAATCTAATTTCTGATGTCAAGAATTCATATCCTGCGAATGAATAAACGTCAAAACGGCTTGCCATATTGTAAATGTGTGTGTCTGTTCTGTATATTCAGGGGCTTTCGGAGTAGCGGTGGGGTATCCGCTGGACACAGTGAAGGTAAAACTCCTCATCTTCATCATATCTTCATCATGATGTCAGGTGTGTAACTGTGATGATGAATGCTGCAGGTGAGACTCCAGACTCAAACGCGTGATTCAGGAGTTTGGGAATGTGTGAGAAGAACCTGCAGAACTGAAGGAGTGAGTATCTGCACAAACACAATTATACAATACAAATAAATACATATATTGGGGGTTATATGTCTCACTAAAACAAAAATAAAAAACTGGAATCAAAATGTATAAGATAAAAATAATAATAATAAGCTTATTTTGAGTCATTAGGGTCGATATAACAACATTTCTCACTTTAATTTAATTTAACTTAATGTACTAAGATTACTAAAACTGGAATAAAAATTAATAAAAACTATAGAGATTTAAAATAATCTAATAAACGTGACAAAAACAACAAAGAAAGTAGAAAAAACTATAATGGTTATAATCAGTGGCTCTAAAATAACACTTTTTAATTGTAAAGCTGCTTTGGTTTTACCATATCTATCCATTTGATTTCTTCTAGAGCTCTTTTCTGTTTGGTTGAGGCCAGGCTTTTTTTATTACTGTTGTATTAGGGTTTTTTGTTTTTGTTTTAACCTAATATAAACTTTAAACACCCTTTGTAAATGTTTTCTTTTGTTTATTTATTATTGTTATTATTTAATCGATTTTTATATATGTTATTTATTTATTATTTTTTGGATTGAACCTGTGTTTTATTTATATATATATATATATATATATATATATATATATATATATATATATAAAATTTATTTGATTTATTTATTAGTTTTAGCCATGGTGTGTTTTTAAAATATAAACAAACAAAATAAATCAGACTAAACTCTACTCACGATCTAATTGGCTGAGCTGAGTTTAAACTTGTAAAGTAAAAAACACAATTTTGACTGTTTTTCTTTCAATTCTGTAGGATTTAAGCTTGCAAATGCCACAGAAAGCTCAACGTTTATTATAAGTCCAAAGAGTGATTTTGTTGCAGTATGAATTTATTTATGTCACAAAAAAGGGACAGTGTTCAATAATCAACATTCATGAATGTAAATGTACCCATATTAACATGAAGGCTATTTTTTTAATGGAAGTCCCTTTGCCAAATGTTATTAGGCCAAAAAACTAGAGAAAGAAAGAAACAAAAGCATTGTAAACATCTGCATTTGAAATAAAATTAACATTTTGTCAGATTCTGTTATATGTCAACTTTTGAGCAGAACTGTAGTCAAAATCACAAGATAAAAAGTCAAAAGTGAGAACTGTGAGATATAAATATGCAATTAGGGCTGTGCAATATTAGAAAAAACTAACATTGTGATGTTTTGTGTTTCTCTGATATATAATGATATGAATGAAAAGCTTTATTTGGAAAGAATGAATCACTCTAGAGTTGTGGTGATTTTGTAGGTATCTGCATAGAAAACAAACATTGAAAGTCAGGGAATTTTATGTTTATTTTGTCATGGAATATCAGGGATTTCTGTTTGCTGCTTTCAGTTTTTGTTTCCATTTATCAAAATGTAATTTTTCTATACTGTATTTTGTTGTTTTGTTGTTTCATGCATTTTGCCTATTGTTATGGTTATGAAAGCATATACTGCAAAAATGCTCTTCTTACTTAGATTTTTTGAGATCGAAATCAAGAAAGTTTTTCTAGACAAGTAAAAATTATTGTCTTGTTTTCGGAAAAAATAAGCAAAATAATCTGCCAATGGGGTAAGCAAAATCATCTAGTTCTCATCTTGAAATAAGATTATTTTGCTTACCCCATTGACAGATTATTTTGCTTGTTTTAAGCAAAAACTCACTTAATTTTGACATTTTCTGAACGAGACAATAATTTTTTCTTGTCTAGAAAATCCTTGATTTAAGATTTTATAGATATTTTGGCTGGAAACAAGACAAAAAATCTTAGCTAGAAAAGCATTTTTTGCAGTGTAACAGGAGTTCTGACCTTTGTCACAAAAAGTCTTTCTTCGTTGGCTTTTTCTCTATCACGCTTTAGAAATCATAAGAAATTACAGATCACTTGAAAACTTCAAATCTCAAAATTCATCCTTTGAAAAGCATTTTAAAATCAGACATTGCACTATGATGGAAAATGTACATCGAAATCGTATCACAAAATGTTTTCGTTCATGAATTGTAAAAAAAAATTACGTTTAAATACTGCATTTTCACATTTAGTTTCAAAAATGGGAGTGACAGTTAAAGATGTAAAAATGCTCAAATGATAAACGCAGCCCTGGTGTCTTTAAAGGGATAGTTCACTTTGAAATTAAATTTTGATGTGTTTTAGCTTACCCCAAGGGCATCCAAGATGTAGGTGTCTTTGTTTCCGCAGTAGTTTCAATTTTGATAGTTTTTAGGTCCAACCGTTCTTGTCTGTCAGTCATATAACGCATGCCTATGGTCACCTCACAAAAGAAAACGCACAGATTCAAATTAAACAGTCCAAATTAAACAATTCCACATTGCAAGTACACATTGATGACCTAAGACACGAAACGAGCGGTTTGTGTGAGAAAACGAATAGTATTTGTGTTGTTTTTACCTTTTGTAAATAACCACCTCCAAGTTGAAGTGCGCGCGCCTCCTGGTGTGTGAGCGCGCCGGCGCTGCTCCCGGAAAGCTCCGGAAGTGATCTCTCGCGCGTGAACGTCACTCATTGTTTACACAGAACAGAGATTGTAGGTAAGACGGAAAATGGTACAGAAATGGTACTCGTTTGCGCTTATCCGGGATGTTTAAACAAGAAATGGTTAAAAAAGGTATGTTTAGGGATGTTTCCACACACTTTTCAGAACGCGCTCACACACCAGATAGCGCGCCCCCTTCAACTTGGACGTGATTGTTTACAAGAGGTAAAAACGATATAAATACCAAATATCAAAATTGGAACTACTGCGGAAACAAAGACACCTACATCTTGGATGCCCTTGGGTAAGCTAAAACATATCAAAATTTAATTTCAAAGTGAACTATCCCTTTAACGCCCTACAGAAGGTTGGAATTGTGAGATATGAACTCAGGACTGTTTCATATTTGTTAATGTAATTGTGTTGTGGAAGCGGTCTTCCATCAGTAAGTGACCGCTGGCGTGTTTCAGGTGAGCGGTTTCTACCGCGGGATGTCGATGCCGGTGACCACGGTGTCTATCAGCTCGTCTCTGGTGTTCGGCACATACAGGAACGTTCTCCATCTCCTGCAGGAGCTGCGGCACAGAAACGCTTCGGATCCGCATCATAAAGCCGATATCTTTCTGTCTGGGTTTGCTGGAGGCGTCGCTCAGGTGCTCATCAGATCACAGGAACTGTTTGGTGTGTGAACACCAGTGTTGGGGGAAACGCATTACAAGTAACGCAAGTTACATAATAATATGACTTTTTTCAAGTAACTAGTAAAGTAATGCATTACTTTTTCATTTACAAGAAAATATCTGAGTTACTTTTTGTTTCCTTTATGCATTTAATCCCATTTTATTAAACAATGACTTTGCTGCACTGCAAAAAATGCTTTTCTAGCTAAGATTTTTTTTTGTCTTGTTTCCAGCCAAAATATCTAAAAATTCTTAAATCAAGAAGGATTTTCTAGACAAGTAAAAATGATGGTCTTGTTTTCAGAAAAAAGAAGTCAAAATTAAGTGCGTTTTTGCTTGAAACAAGCAAAATAATCTGCCAATGGGGTAAGCAAAATAAATTTATGTCAAGCAGAAGACTAGATTATTTTGCTCACCCCATTGGCAGATTATTTTGCTTGTTTCAAGCAAAAACTCACTTAATTTGAACTACTTTTTTCTGAAAACAAGACATTAACGTGTACTTGTCTAGAAAATCCTTATTGATTTAAGAATTTTTAGATATTTTGGCTGAAAACAAGGAAAAAATCTAAGATAGAAAAGCATACTTGTCTTACTTAGATTTTTTACTTGTTTTCAGCCAAAATATCTAAAAATTCTTAAATCAAGAAGGATTTTCTAGACAAGCAAAAATTATTGTCTTGTTTTCAAAAAAAAGAAGTTAAAATTAAGTGAGTTTTTGCTTAGAACAAGCAAAATAATCTGCCAATGGAGTAAGCAAAAAAAAAAAAAAAAATCTTATTTTAAACAGAAGGCAAGATTATTTAGTTTACCCCATTGGGAGATTATTTTGCTTGTTCTAAGCAAAACTCACTTAATTTTGACTTGTTTTGCTTGTTTCAAGCAAAAACGCACTTAATTTGAACTACTTTTTTCTGAAAACAAGACATTAACGTGTGCTTGTCTAGAAAATAATTCTTGATTTAAGAATTTTTAGATATTTCGGCTGGAAACAAGACAAAAAATCTAAGCTAGAAAAGCATTTTTTGCAGTGTACTGACCATTTTTTGGTCCAATTCAACCGTACACTGCAAAAAATACTTGTCTTACTTCGATTTTTTTTCCTTGTTTTCAGCCAAAATATCTAAAAATTCTTAAATCAAGAAGGATTTTCCAGACAAGTAAATAATTATTTTCTTGTTTTCAGACAATTTCATTTCAAAATTAAGTTTTTGCTTTGAACAAGCTAAATAATCTGCCAATGGGGTAAGCAAAATAATCTTATTTTAAGATGAGAACTAGATTATTTTGCTTACCCCATTGGTAGATCATTTTGTTTGTTTCAAGCAAAAACTCACTTAATTTGAACTTCTTTTTTCTGAAGACAAGACATTAACGTGTGCTTGTCTAGAAAATTATTCTTGGTTTAAGAATTTTTAGATATTTCGGCTGGAAACAAGACAAAAAATCTAAGCTAGAAAAGCATTTTTTGCAGTGTACTGACCATGGTCCAATTCAACCGTACACTGCAAAAAATCCTTGTTTTCAGTTAAAATATCTAAAAATTCTTAAATCAAGAAGGATTTTCTAGACAAGCAAAAAATATTGTCTTGTTTTCAGAAAAAAGAAGTCAAAATTAAGTGCGTTTTTGCTTAGAACAAGCAAAATAATCTGCCAATGGGGTAAGCAAAAAAAAATAAAATCTTATTTTAAACAGAAGGCAAGATTATAGAAGGCAAAAACTCACTTAATTTTGACTTGTTTTCAGAAAAAAACTAAATTTTTACTTGTCTAAAAAATCCTTCTTGATTTAAGAATTTTTTGATATTTTGGCTGGAAACAAGGAAAAAATCTATGTAAGAAAAGTATTTTTGCAGTGTACTAATAAGCAAAACTTCAGATACTTTCAGATACTAATACCATATATAAGGGCATGTTTATTATTTCCTGCATAATTAGGTACATAAAGAAATATTTCCTGTGTCTGCAAATGCGCAGCCCACCTAAACCATTTCAAAAGATGCATTTTTGCTTGAAACAAGCTAAATAATCTGCCAATGGGGTAAGCAAAATAAATTTATTTCAAGCAGAAGACTAGATTATTTTGCTCACCCCATTGGCAGATTATTTAACTTGTTTCAAGCAAAAATGCACTTAATTTGAACTTCTTTTTTCTGAAAACAAGACATTAACGTGTACTTGTCTAGAAAATAATTCTTGATTTAAGAATCTGTAGATATTTCAGCTGGAAATGACAAAAAAACCTAAGCTAGAAAAGCATTTTTTGCAGTGTACTGACCATTTTTTGGTCCAATTCAACCGTACACTGCAAAAAATACTTGTCTTACTTGGGGTAAGCAAAAAAAAAAAAAAAAAATGCTTATTTTAAACAGAAGGCAAGATTATTTTTCTTACCCCATTGGCAGATTATTTTGCTTGTTTCAAGCAAAAATGCACTTAATTTGAACTTCTTTTTTCTGAAAACAAGACAATTTTTACTCGTCTAGAAAATCCTTCTTGATTTAGGAATTTTTAGATATTTCGGCTGAAAACAAGACAAAAAATCTAAGCAAGAAAAGCATTTTTTGCAGTGCAACAGCAGTTTAGAACACAATGAGCAACCCAATTAAATATATAGCTCAGTGTGTTTGGTGTGGTTTCAGGTTCTGGTGATGTCTCCTGCAGACATGGTGAAGGTTCGTCTTCAGTGTCAGACCAATTCGCCAAACTCCAGGCCCAAATACCGCGGTCCGGTCCACTGTCTGCTGAGGATCGCGCGGGACGAGGGTCTGCTGGGGCTCTATAAGGGCTCTGCCGCTTTAGCGCTGCGTGACGGACCCTCCTTCGCCACCTACTTCCTCACCTACAACTGCATATGTGACCTCCTGCGGCCCACAGACAGCCATCAGACAGGTACAGCATCTCACTCTGAACAAACACAGCACAAATATTCATCAATTACAGCAAGACATGTATGCACTGCTCAGTTTAGAGCTCTATTTTTCTGTCTAAAAACATCCAAAATACATATTTAAGGGTTTATTTGATCACTTTTTAACTATTTGTATCTGTGGAATTCAATTCCAGTCCACGTTTTTTAGAGTTTTTCTCTTACACCAAACTTTACAGTTTTATTCAGGGTTCATAAAAGGTACTTAAAGCGCTTGAATTACTTTTTTGAATTTGACTTTTTAAAAATATAGGGCCTGGAAAACTCTTGATCGTGAATCGTGACTTCAAATCGTGAATCGCGAATCTTTTGATTCAGATCGAAACTTTGGAGTGCAGGTTGCGAATCATTTAATTCAGATCAGGACTTCAGATTCAGGACTTCAGATTCAGGTTACAAATCATTTGATTCGGATCAAGACTTCAGATCGCGTATTGCGAGTCATTTGATTTAGATCGTGAATCATTCGATTCAGATCAGGACTTCAGATTGCAAAAGTTTTGATTCAGATCGGGACTTTGTGATTTATTTGATTCAGATCGGGACTTTAGATCACAAATCGTTTGATTTAGATCAGGACTTTGAATCGTGAATCTGTTTGAATCTTTTGATTCAGATCAAAACTTTGGAGCACGGATTGTTAATCATTTCAGATTCAGATCAGGTCTTCAAATAGTGGATTAAGAATCATTTAATTCAGATCACGAATCATTTGATTCAAATCAGAACTTTGGAGTGCAGGTAGCGAATCAATTGATTTAGATTCCGAATCATTTGATTTAGATCAGGACTTCGAATCGTGAAACTTTTTGAATCAGTTGATTCAGATCAGAACTTTGGACTTCAGGTTGCGAATCATTTGATTCAGATGGGAACTTTGGCGTGCAGGTTACGAATCATTTGATTCGGATTGAGACTTCAGATTGTGTATCGTGAGTCATTCGATTCAGATCGGGACTTCAGATCGCAAATCATTTGATTTAGATCAGGACTTCGAATCGTGAATCTTTTTGAATCATTTGATTCAGATCGGAATTTTGGACTTCAGGTTGCGAATCATTTGATTCAGATCAGGACTTCAGATTACAAAAGTTTTGATTCAGATCGGGACTTCAAATCACGTATCGCAAATCATTTATTCAGACTTCGGACTTCAGGTTACGAATAATTAGATTCAGATCGAGACTTCAGATTGTGTTTCGTGAGTCATTCGATTCAGATCAGGACTTTGGAGCCATCAGACAGGTGCAATCATCTCACTCTGAACATGACAAACAGCACAAATATTCATCAGTCCATTACAGCAAAGACACTACAAGAAATAACTGTTTATGCACTGCTCAGATTTGAGCTCTATTTTGTCTGTCTAAAAAACATCCAAAATACATATTGAGAAGTTTATTTTATCACTTTTTAACTATTTGTATCTGTAGAATTCAATTCCAATCCATGTTTTTTAGAGTTTTTCCTCTTACACCAAACTTTACAGTTTTATTCAGGGTTCATAAAAGGAACTTAAAGGTGTTTGAATTACTTGAATTTGACTTCTTAAAAATGTAGGGCATGGAAAACTCTTGATCATGAATCACTAATCTTTTGATTCAGATCGAAACTTTGGAGCGCGGATTGCTAATCATTTCAGATCTATCTCAGATTCAGATCAGGTCTTCAAATAGCAGATTGCGAGTCATTTAATTCAGATCGCGAATCGTTTGATTCGGATCGGAACTTTAGAGTGCAAATCATTTGATTTAGATCAGGACTTCGAATCGTGAATCTTTTCAAATCATTTGATTCAGATTGGGACTTTGGAGTGCGGGTTTGCGAATCAATTGATTCAGATCGCAAAACTTTTGATTCAGATCAGAACTTTGGAGCGTGGATTGCTAATAATTTCAGATCCATCTCAGATTCAGATCAGGTCTTCAAATAGTGGATTGCGAATCATTTAATTCAGATCGCAAATCATTTGATTTAGATCAGGACTTTGAATTGTGAATCTTTTCGAATCATTTGATTCAGATCAGGACTTCAGATTACAAAAGTTTTGATTCAGATCGGGACTTTGTGAATTATTTGATTCAGATTGCAAAACGTTTGATTCAGATCAGAACTTTGGATCGCGGATTGCTAATCATTTCAGATCCATTTCAGATTCAGATCAGGTCTTCAAATAGTGGATTGCGAATCATTTGATTCATGATGATTTGATCATTAAGACACTTTCTTAACACAGAGGCAAAGTTTATGCAACTGGCCCCAGATTTCTGTTCTGGAAATGCATGCAAATGAAAGCATGTGAATTAAATCTGAGTGTTCTCATTGGCATGCTGTTCAAAAACAAAGCAGAAAGCAGATGAATGTAGTGTGTGATGATGTGATGCATCAGTAAATGTTCGTTTCTTAGGCTGGATGGTGGTTCTGGTGGCGGGCGGTGTGTCAGGGATGTGCGGTTGGGCCGTGGGGACGCCGATGGATGTGATCAAAGCCCGTCTGCAGGTGTCAGGTGTGAGCGGCCGGCGCTACAGAGGATTCTTTCACTGCATCTCCCACAGCGTGAGGACCGAAGGCGTCGCCGTCCTCTTCAAAGGCCTGACGGTAAACTGCATCCGTGCCTTTCCGGTCAACATGTCCGTGTTCGCCACCTATGAACTGGTCGTTCGCTTTCTGCGCTCGGCGTCTTAGATCATCAGCAGATCTTCTCTTTGCACATGCAATTCCTGCACAGAGTTTTAGAAACCACACAGCGGAAGCGTTTCTGTGTCCGGCTTTTTTTTGTGTGTTTATACACTACCGTTCAAAAGTTTGGGGTCAGTAAATTTTTATTCTTCCTTTTTTTTTTTTTTAAATTAATACTTTTATTCACCAAGGATATGTTAAATTAATAAAAAACAAAAAATGATAGCATAGATTTACATTGTTGTATTTTGAATGAATGCTTTTTGAACTTGTTATTCTTCAAACAATCCTGAAAAAAGGAATATTTGGCAGCACAACATTGATAACTCTAATAATAAATCAGTATATTAGAATGATTTCTGAAGGATCATGTGACGCTTAAGACTGGAGTAACAGCTGATGAAAATTCAGCTTTGCATCACAGGAATAAATTATATTTTGAAGTATATTGAAGTAAAAAACATTATTTTATATTGCAATAACATTTTGCAATATTGCTGTTTTTTTCTGTATTTTTGATCAAATAAATGCAGCCTTGATGAGCAGAAGAGACTTCTTTAACAAACATTAAAAATCGTACTGATCCCAAACTTTTGAGCGGCAGTGTATATCTATAATTCGCATTAATATGTATTTGAGTGTGTTTTGCAGTGTCTACCTCGGTTTGCGTCTGATGAAGTGCATCGTGAATGTTTATATGCAGAGTTCAGATGCAAAACCAGATAAATGCCATTTCGGTCAAAAATCAGATGATGGTACTGACTGAATGCTCTGGACACATATTAGGGGAGAGTGGGGTAAGTTGAGCCACCCCCTGTATTTTGGAATCACACATAATTTCTGGCAGACTGTGAAAAGGAGAAACACATGGGAGGAGTGGAAGGCTCCCGTTTACTTTAAAAAGAGTTTTTCTTGTCAAAGTAACATTTTTGCATGACAGATGTAATGGCTGTTACAGCAAAGCAAATGTATGACCTATATGATGCATACAGGTGATTTAGCAACATCTAAAACCATGCAAATCATTAAGGTAAGCTGAATTGGTAAGATAGCTAGTGTTTTTCCAAAATGCCAGCTATGGGGCAAAGTGAGTCAAATGCTGTGGGGTAAGTTGAGCCAACACTTTAAATTTTAAATCTCTAAAGTATAAACTGGTATTTTAATGTGATATTAGTTTATCATATATCTACATATTATTTGTAGTTTATTTGATAGGGGCAGTGTCCTTCTCTGAGAACCAGAAGATGCTTTTCATCACATTATAATCAAATATATCTTTCCTCCTATAGTCCCTAATGGTCTGTTTGATATTGCAAAAAGCTGCCATGCCAAGAATCTTTTGACTAAAATGTTTATTAGTTTCAGTGGCATTTATTCTTTCATTTTTAATTAGGTTTTTATTTAATTTTACTCAACAAACTCTGTTTTAGGGAAGGTTAAAACTTTGGTGTTCTGCGTATTGTTTCAGAAATGCAAACAATTACAGATTTGATGTTAAGTGCGCTTTAAGATATGAAATATGACTGTTTGTAAAATCAAATTTGATTATTAGGTTAGTTTTCAAAAGAAAAAAATTCACATGAATCAGATTCCATCAGATGGTCAGTTTTCACTCAGATGGCTCATCTTACCCCTAACCTGGGGCAAATTGAGCCACAGGAACACCTTTTTATAAGAAGCCATAATTATAGAACCCTTTGTCACAGATACATTCTGATCATTTCAAATGATAGGAAGCATCCTGAAATTACTGTAGATACTTTTATTGCACTTCTGCCTCATTTTTCTTTATCTTGAGGATCACATAAGTAAAAATGGCTCATCTTACCCCACTCTCCCCTATACATCTATCATATACTTTAACTTTAAACTTACAATCAGTACTTGCATAGAAACCTATACATCAGAGCCTGATAAAAATGCATTTTTTAAAGAAAGACGTCAGATGGATTTAGAGGCTTTTGCATCTGAACTCTTCATATATTTCAGCAAAACACTCGAGATGTAGGTGGACTGGAGTGCTGTGGATTATTGTGATGTTTTTATCAGCTGTTGGTGAGACAGTATTGGAATCACACATTTCTACAAATCTAATCTAATCATTTGCGAGCCTGGAGCACAAAACCAGTCTTAAGTAGCACAGGTTTATTTGTAGAAATAGACAAAAATACATTGTATGGGTCAAAATGATTGATTTTTCATTTATGCCAAAAATCATTAGATAAGATATTTTCCTACCCTAAATATATATAAGTAATATGCATTGCTAAGAACTTCATTTGGACAACTTTAAAGGTGATTTTCTCAATATTTTGATTTTTTTGCACCCTCAGATTGCAGATTTTCAAATAGTTGTATTTTTAAATATTGTCAGATCCTAACAAACCATACATCAATGGAAAGCTTATTTATTCTCTCTAAAAAAAAAAAAAAATTAAAATCTTTACCCTTATGACTGGTTTTGTGGTTCAGAATCACATATTTCTTTTGGAAAACAAGATTAATCTTTTTAGGCCTTATTTTGTGGAAAGGAGAATTAACGCTAAGATTTTTTGTGACCCTGGACCACAAAACCAGTCATAAGTGTACATTTTTCAAAATCATCTGAAAGCTGAATGAATAAGCTTTTCATTGATGTATGGTTTGTTAGAATAAGACAATATTTTGTTGAGATACAACTATTTGAAAATCTGCAATCTGAGGGTGCAAAAAAAATCTAAATATTGAGAAAATCACCTTTAAAGTTGTCCAAATGAAGTTCTTAGCATTGCATATTTTTTTTATATATTTACAGTAGGAAATTTACAAAATATCTTCATGGAACATGATCTTTACTTAATATCTTAATGATTTTTGTCATAAAAGAAAAATCAATCATTTTGACCCATACAATGTATTTTTGTCTATTGCTACAAATATACCCCAGCGACTTAAGACTGGTTTTGTGCTCCAGGGTCACATTTATTTAACTTTCAGATGTTACATAAATCTCAATTTTGACTTTTTTGGTCCAGGGTCACATCTCAGATCTGTTGTTTTTCTCAGTAACTAATTTCCCCTGAACCGGTTTAACTCTTTACTAACAGTTTCTGTTGTCTGTGTTGAATCTCAAGTGGAATGACTGTTAAAGACGCTCGTGTTTAACTCATATCAGGGATGTTCTGTGTCAGATGTGTGTTGTTTTACAGATGGACTGTGAATCTATCAAGTGATAAATGGACCATTAACTCTTGTGAGTGTCGGCTGGGTCATCAGTACTGTAATCATGACATTAAACGTGTCGTTTACAACATCAGCGTGTCATCGTTTATTGGTCTCAGACGGCAGCAGCTTTATTAAACACGATGAAGATGATGATGATGATGGCGAGAGGTTGTTGTGGATGGATGTGAGTCTCTAGTTGAAGGCTAGTTTGCGAGGGCTCATGAACTGTCTGACGGTCTCTTCTGTCACGAGTTTGCGTCTCTCCTGATGAGCGGCGATCAAGGGCTGAAGCGTCTCGATCAAACACTTCTTCAGTTCACCGGTGAGCAATGCACCGCTTCTGTAGTCCTGCAACACAAAAAAACAGGTTTTTATGGAGATATTTCACAGTAAGCTTTTAACATTTGTTAATACACACAATACTTATACAGCAAGTTCAACATTCAATAATACATTATTAAAATCAACATCATTAAAGCACTAAAATAACATTTTTATTATCCAACATTAAATACACCATTCATTATTCACATTTGTTTTATTTTAGATATTTTAGTACAAGTTAAAATTACATTGCACACAGCATGTTTTTGTCATTTATTTTATTTTATTTTCTACCCATTTTTTTGGAATGTCTACAAGAAGATATTTAGTACATAAAGTAAATGAGAAATGCTGTTTTGGCAAGGTTTTAATATTTGTGATAATTAATATTATTATATATTATTATATTTTGGTAAGTAGCACAGGTATATTTGTAGCAATAGCCAAAAATGCATTGTATGGGTCAAAATGATAATTTTTGGCATACAAAAAAAATCTATTAGGATATTAAGTAAAGATCATGTTCCATGAAGATATTGTGTAAATTTCCTACTGTAAATATATCAAAACTTAACTTTTGATTAGTAAGAACTTCATTTGGACAACTTTAAAGGTGATTTTCTCAGTATTTAGATTATTTTGCACCCTCACAAAAAAAGCGTATTTATTCAGCTTTCAGATAATGTATAAATCTCCATTTAAAAAAATCTGACCCTGGTTTTGTGGCCACATTTTATTTTAGTAATTTAATTTTTACTAATATCAATATATTTATTCTACTTTTAGATTTTATTTTACAGTTAAACATTTATTTTATTTCAAGTAAAAAAACTTTTAGAAAGTATAATAAATATGTAATAATAACAAATACAATTAACAAAAAAAGCAAAAAAGGCCTCTTTTCTAATTCTATTCTTAAAAAATGCCCTTTTAAACTTTAAACTCATTTACTTACTGCTTGTTTTCTTTAAAAAGCTTCTCTCTCTACAATTAACAAAAAGCAAAAAAGAAGGCCTCTAACACTAACTTGCTTTTCTTTCTTATTCTATTTTCTTTTTATTTATTATATAATTAAAAAATCCCTTGCTGTGTGTACTGCGTTAGACTAAATGAGACTTGTTATTGCTCTTCTGTTGATTTTGATTGCTTCCGTTGTCCTTTGGATAAAAGCGTCTGCTAAATGTAATAAACATTATTTATATTACATCTTTCATATATGAAATGCAGCTCCAAACGCTTCACAGCAGTTTCAGTGTAATACAGTGATATTTTCTGTTGCTAGTTTTAGTGCGTGTGCTCATCAGATCGAAAACAATGAACTTTTGATTAGTAAGAACTTCATTTGGACAACTTTAAAGGTGATTTTCTCAGTATTTTGATTTGTTTGCATCCTCTGATTGTAGATTTTCAAATAGTTCAAACATCCCGACAAAAAAAGTGTATTTATTCAGCTTTCAGATAATGTATAAATCTCAATTTCAAAACAATTGACCCTTATGTTTTGTGGCCCATGGTCAAATTTTATTTCAGTAATATAATTCTTACTAATGTCAGTACATTTATTCTACTTTTATTTTTTATTTTACAGTTAAACGTTTATTTTAAGTAACAAAACTTAGAAAGTACAATAAACATGTAATAATAACAAATACAATTAACAAAAAAAGCAAAACATTTATAATTCGATTCTTTAAAAAATGCCCTTTTAGACTTAAACTGTATTCATTTACTTACTGCTTGTTTTCTTTAAAAAAAAAAAAAAAAAACACTAGCTTCTCTCTATACATTTAACAAAAAAAAGCAAAAAAGAAGGCCTCTAACACTAGCTTGCTTTTTCTTTGTTATTCTATTTTCTTTTTATTTATTATATAATTAAAAAATTAAATTAATTAAATTAAAATTTGTAAGTCGCTTTGGATAAATGTAATGTAATAAACATTTATATTACATCTTTGGCATATGAAATGCAGCTCTAACCGCTTCACAAGATCAAATAGAAGCAGTTTCAGTGCAATACAGTGATATTTTCTTTTGCTGATTAGTAAGAACTTCATTTGGACAACTTTAAAGGTGATTTTCTCAGTATTTTGATTTGTTTGCATCCTCAGATTAAATTTTCAAATAGTTCAAACACCCCGACAAAAAAAGCATATTTTTATTCATCTTTCAGAGCGGGTCGGTGTCTGATCTCACCTGTCTGATCTTCTCCAGCTGTTCGTCGTCTTCCATGAAGAAGGTCAGATACATGAAGGAAACATCCACGTCCGGATTGCCGCCGAACTTCCTGTGCTCCTCGACCGTGTCCTTCCCGCCAGAGAAGGCGTGTTTGTTGATCTGGAAGAGGAAGAGCTCGTCAGTCTCACGTTCGTTCGTTCTGTGTGTAACGCGTCAAACCTAACCCTGATGAAGGAGCGGCTCACCTTGTTCTTGATCTGTTTGGGCGAGTCGGTCAGGAAGATGGAGGAGTTGGCGTCGCTGGCGCTCATCTTGGTCTGAGCTCCCTGCAGCGCCGGGAAGAAGGTGGAGTGAAGCAGAGCCGGTTTGGGATAGCCGATCCGAGGAGCCACGTCCCGCGTCATCCGGAAATACGGGTCCTGAGGAGCGGACGATCACATGATCACACGGACACACTACGGCAAGCTGTTTTTGCTTTTATTCATTTGCAGGAAATGAATTCTTGATATCAACAATTCAATTTTCACTAGTTAAAATGATCATTCTTGATATCAGGAATTGGATTTTTACTAGTAACAAAGGCAATTGTTGATATCAGGAATTACATTTCCACTAGTAAACCGGTTCATTTATTAATTAATATTAATTATTTATCAACAATGACGCCATCACTTGGAGAAATTGAATTCTTGATATCAAGAACTGAATTTCAACTAGTAAAAACTATAATTGTTGATATCAAGAATTGTATTTCCACTAGTTAAATGTCACCATAGACACCCATTCAGATTTAATTCTTGATATCAACAATTCAGTTGTTACTAGTGACAATGTTCATTTCTGATATCTGAAAATGTATTTGTGTTATCAATAATTAGGAGAGTAATTTCAGATATCTAAAATGCATTCTTACTAGTAAGAAACCAATTCTTGATATCATCAATTATAGTCTTTACTAGTGGAAATTCAATTGCTGATATCAATAATTAACCTTTTAACTAGTGGAAATGTAATTCCTGATATCAAAAATTGCCATTGTTACTAGTAATAATCCAATTTCTGATATCAAGAATTACCATTTTAACTAGTGAAAATTAAATTGTTGATATCAAGAATTCATATCCTGCGAATGAATAAACGTAAAAACGGCTTGCCATATAAAATGTCAATTTCACATATCAGAAATAAATCTCACTAGTAAAAACCTTTATTTTTTGTTATCAACAATTGAATTGCTACTAGTGACGATGTTCATTTCTGATATCATGAATGGGATTGTTACTAGTAAGAACACATTTTAGATATCTGAAATTACTCTCCTAATTATTGATAGCACAAATACATTTTCAGATATCACAAATAAGAAATGTACCATGTTGAAATACATTTACAGATATCAACAATTGACATTTCAACTAGTGACAAAAATCTTGATATCAGGAATTGCATTTTTACTAGTAACAATGTAATTATTGATATCAAAAATAAAGGTTTTTACTAGTGAGAATTATTTCTGATATGTGAAATTGACATTTGAACCAGTAAGAAATCAATTCTTGATAAACAATTATAGTCTTTACTAGTTCAAATTCAATTCTTGATATCAATAATTAACCTTTTTACTAGTGGAAATGTAATTTCTGATATCAAGAATGATCATTTTAACTAGTGAAAATTGAACTGTTGATATCAAGAACTCATATCCTGCGAATGAATAAAAGTCAAAGCGGCTTGCCATAATCACTAAAACAGGGTTTCCACTTTAAGCCAAATGTCAAATTCCCTGACTTTTCCCTGACTTTCACTGACTAAAAAGCTGAATTTCCATGACCTATATTTTTTTCTCACAATTGCAAGTTTGTATCTCGCAATTCTGACTTTTTTCTCAGAACTGTGAGATATAAACTCGCAATTGCAAGTTATAAAGACCATTTCTAAGGAAAAAAATACTGATATATTCTGATAATTCTGACTTTATTTCTCAGATTATTTCTCCATTTCTTAATAACTCACAATTGCAAGTTTATATTTGTATCACGCAACTGTGAGACAAAAGATAACCTTTTTTTATTTTTTATTCAGTGGCAGAAACAGGTTTCCATACAAAACACACTACCTTTTTTGCCTTTAACCGTCAAATGCAATTTAAAAAGTTTTTTTTATGATTTCAGGGGCTTAAACACAAGGATTTTCTGTTTGTCATCAAGTTCATCACTCATTCTTTGCATTTCTTCCCATTTAGAATTTGCTTTTCTGTTGTCTACTTTTAACACCCAGTCTTTGAAGTGGTCTTTTTTTCAGCCAAAGCTCTTGAAATGTACATTTTCCTGGCATGTTTGCCTTAGTTATCAGGTACAGTCTACATTTGACTTAAGCAATTGCCAGATGACATGTGGGAAGGGAATAAAATGGCACTGAAAAATAGCCTAACCATAAAAATAGGCAAAATGTGAAACAACGCAAAAAAAAAAGAAAGAAAAAATACAGTATAGAAAAATTACATTTTGAAAAACGGAAACTAAATTTTAAAGCAACAAACAAAAATCCCTGATATTCCATGACTTAAACCAAAAAAACACAAAATTCCCTGACTTTTAATGTCTGGAATAGACCTTTTAAAATTCCATGATATTCCAGAAATTCCATGAGCCGTGGGAACCCTGCTAAAAGTCAAAGCGGCTTGCCACAATCACATAAACAAGTGGAGAGGCTCACCTGATCGATGGCACACGGAATCAGACACTGAACGTCCTTCCTGTCTCCGAAGATCTGCGGGAAGGAGCTGCTGAAGGACGGAGCTGCTTGAATGGCCGGAAAACTGATTTTACCTGCAGAAGCAGATGATTAAACGCCACAAACAGACACTGGACGCATTAAAGCAAACAGAGACTCTCCTCACCGATGCAGTCGCTGTCTGTGAAACCAAAGATGCCTTTGACCTGGTTAAACGTCACGTGTTTCTGAACCTTCACCACGTTCCTGTAAAACGAGGGACTCGCCCTGTCCACAAGAAAAACACCTGTACGGTTAAAACTAGGGTCATATCATCATATCGAATCATGATAAAATAACGATCATAAGCTCTAGGCATTTTTACTCGATATGGATTAATATAAGAGCCAATCACACAACAGAAATATGCGACGACAGCCAATCAGCGTGCAGCGTTTAACATTCACCTCAAAGAACAAATACAATTTCCTGTGGCACTTTGCAAAGCAAACTCGACAAAAATGAGTGGAAGCTGCGACAAAAGTGAAACTAACCTCGAGTTATTATCCAAAAATGAGGAAATTTTCAACAAAAAAGGTAGTAATTCAGTTATATGGAAGTGGTTTGGCTATTTGAAAAGTGAGGCGCAGATTAAAACGATCTGTAAAATATGTCCTAAATGTTTTACACATTATGTGCACTGGCTACAAATTGTTTTATTTTGCACATTTAATCTAGCTCTTAAAGCCAGACGATGTAGACAGATTAGTCTTCCTGACAAAAAAAAAAAAGTAAAAGTTTGACAAATTGTGTAATTTCTAGTTATTTTCTAGTATAGAAATATATTTAAGTTTACATTTTGCATTTTGTTTCAGTGTAATACAGTAATATTTTCTTTTGCTGATTAGTAAGAACTTCATTTGGACAACTTTAAAGGTGATTTTTCTCAGTATTTTGATTTGTTTGCATCCTCAGATTGCAGATTTTCAAATAGTTCAAACATCCCAACAAAAAAAAAGTGCATTTATTCAGCTTTCAGATGATGTACAAATCTCAATTTCTAAAAAAATTGACCCTTATGACCCTTAGGTTTTGTGGCCCATGGTCACATTTTATTTTAGTAATTTAATTTTTACTAATATCAATAAATTTATTCTACTTTTTTTATTTTACAGTTAAATGTTTATTTCAAGTAACAAAACTTTTAGAAAGTACAATAAACATGAAATAATAACAAATACAATTAACAAAAAAGCAAGAAATTTATCATTCTATTCTTTAAAAAAATGCCCTTTTAGACTTGTATTCATTTGTTTTCTTTAACAAAAACTTAACACTAGCTTCTCTCTATACATTTAACAAAAAAAAGCAAAAATGAAGGCCTCTAACACTAGCTTGCTTTTTCTGTTTTTGTTAATAAACTATACTTTAAAATGCAGTTAATGAACCACATTTTTGTGGTTTCAGTCATAGTTGGGATACTCTTTTAAAGCTGGCAGCATTAACAGTTTATATATCGAAATATATTTAGTTATCGATCAATATGGGAAAAGATTTATCGAGATTACATTTTTTGCCATATCGCCCAGCCCTAGTTAAAACACACAAACATATATATATATATATATATATATATATATATATATATATATATATATATATATATATATATATAGCACCACCTACTGTCTGCACTTACACACAACATCAAACTGTTGCAATATGTGACCCTGGACCACAAAAACAGATATATTTGTGTCTATTTGTGTATATGTCTTAAGTAGCACAGGTATATTTGTAGCAATAGCCAAAAATGCATTGTATGGGTCAAAATTATAGTTTTTTTTAATGCAAAAAATCATTAGGGTATTAAGATCGTGTTCCATGAATACATGTAGTAAATTTCCTGCCATAAATATATTAAAATTTAATTTTTGATTAGTAATATGCATTGCTAAGAGCTTCATTTGGACAACTTTAAAGGTGATTTTCTCAATATTGAGATTTTTTTGCACCCTCAGATTGCAGATTTTGCCAAACACCGTTCTATTATAACAAACCATACATCAATGCAAAGCTTACTCGTTCAGTTTTCTGATGATGTACATGGTTTAGTGGTCCAGGATCACATATGATTACATGATGACACGTGAGTCTTTTTTTACCCCATATAGTCGAGGTCAGAGAAGATGAAGGTCTTGTTGACGTCGAATCCGCAGGCGATGATGTCTTTGGCGTTCTCCACGGTGTATCGGTGACACTCGTCCAGCGACAGATCCTTCCACAGATACTTCTCATCGTCCGTCATCTGAATGACCAGAGGAACGTCGAACACGTCCTGAAGCCACCTGCGGCCCGATCACACACACATCAGCGCCGTCTCACACTCACACTGAACACCGATGCTCTGAGGAAGACTCACTTTGTGAAGATGAAGGGTATCAGGTGACCCACATGCATGGCCTCCGATGAGGGCCCTCGACCCGTGTATAAGTAGAAGGACTTCTGTTTCTCAAACGCGTCCAGGATCTGATGCATGTCCCTGCGGATCACAAACACTCAATCCTTCAGATGCACGATCCTCATGTAAGACACACACATCCTGAAATTTAACATAGCTATTTACTGCCCAATTTATACTGTGAAAAATGATTATTCTTCATTTGTGTGAAGGGTTCATGTTTGTGACCCTGCTAGTAGCACAGATGAAAATTGAGTCAAAATTACAGATTTTTCTTTTATGCCAAATGTTCCATGAAAATATTTAGTAAATTTCCTACCATAAAATATATCAAAACTAATTTAAAAAATAAAAAATAAATAATATGCATTGCTAAGAACTTCATTTGGACAACTTTAAAGGCAATTTTCTCAATATTTAGATTTTTTTGCACCCTCAGATTGCAGATTTTCAAATAGTTGCATCTCAGCCAAATATGGTCCCATTTTTTTTCTGTACTGTTTATTATTTGTTTCTCCTGTTTTATGTTTTTACCTTTGGATTTTGTAAAGCACTTTGGTCAGCTTGCTGAAAGAAATGTGCTATATAAATAAATTTGACTTACTATCATAAACCAAACATCAATGGAAAGCTATTTATTCTATGATGTATAAATATTCATTAAAAAAAAAAGATCCTTGTGACTGGTTTTGTGGTCTAGGGTCACATTTAAATATTACTAAAATATTATTTTACTTCTATTAGGTTACATTATTATTACTCTATTGTTTATTTCTACTCACTACAGAATTGTACTATTATATATTTTTTGTTTTTGAACATTTTTTTATTTTAACCCTTTCACTGTCACTCCCATTTTTGAACATAGACATGAAAATCCAAAATTAAATTTTTATAATTTATGAACAAAAACAGTTTATAATATGATTTTGATGTACATTTTCCATCATAGTGCAATGTCTGATTTTAAAATGGTTTTCAAAGGATGAATTTTGAGATTAAGTTTTCAACTGATATATAATTTATAAAAAAAATGTATATTATATTTATTTTTATCTATTTATTTTTACTATTTATTTAAACATTTGTTTATTTTTTTAACCTATTTACTAATTTATTTTAATAAATATTTTATTTTCTCTATATTTTAGTTTGTATTATTTATTTTAATATTTTTTTAATGTATTAAATAGTTTATTTTACCCTAAATTTTAGGATTCATGTAAATCTATTTTATCATGTATTTGAATAATATTTTGATTTCTTTTTTCTCTGTATTATTCTGATGTGTGTGCTGAAGTGTCAGTGTCACCTGTGTGAGAAGAAGATTCCTCTGCGCAGGAAATGGTGTGGCGTTTTTCCAGTGACTCGAGCGATTCTGTCCACCAGCTCCTGATCGATCTTACTGCTGCCGAAGCGCACTGACAGCAGCAGAACAACCCCGTTACTGCATTATTCATCACATATCATTTATGAAACAGACCTGAAGCAGTGTAACATCCACTGACCGATGAGTTTATCGTAGTCCACTCCTTTGGCGCTGCTGGAGGAGACGTTCCACGGATCCACCTGATCATCTCCATCCTCCGCTGCTGCTCCGTTATCAACCGCCATCTCACCGTCCGCCGGTGGACATCCAGCCTTATAGTCCTGACCCGTCACACGCTTATAGTCCAGCTTCAACTGGAGCAACAGCTGCACAGCAGCGTCCACATCAGCCTGAGGAACATCACATTCATCATCACCAGATCATCACCAGAGTTGAAGAAAGTTACATTTAAAAGTAATGCGTTACAATATTGCGTTACTCCCTAAAAAAGTAGCTAATTACGTTACTTAGTTACTTTTTATGGAAAGTAATGCGTTACAATATTGCGTTACTCCCTAAAAAAGTAGCTAATTACGTTACTTAGTTACTTTTTGTGGAAAGTAATGCGTTACAATATTGCGTTACTCCCTAAAAAAGTAGCTAATTACGTTACTTAGTTACTTTTTGTGGAAAGTAATGCGTTACAATATTGCGTTACTCCCTAAAAAAGTAGCTAATTACGTTACTTAGTTACTTTTTATGGAAAGTAATGCGTTACAATATTGCGTTACTCCCTAAAAAAGTAGCTAATTACGTTACTTAGTTACTTTTTGTGGAAAGTAATGCGTTACAATATTGCGTTGCTCCCTAAAAAAGTCGCTAATTACGTTACTTAGTTACTTTTTATGGAAAGTAATGCGTTACAATGTTGCGTTGCTCCCTAAAAAAGTAGCTAATTACGTTACTTAGTTACTTTTTATGGAAAGTAATGCGTTACAATGTTGCGTTGCTCCCTAAAAAAGTAGCTAATTACGTTACTTAGTTACTTTTTATGGAAAGTAATGCGTTACAATGTTGCGTTGCTCCCTAAAAAAGTAACTAATTACGTTACTTAGTTACTTTTTATGGAAAGTAATGCGTTACAATATTGCGTTGCTCCCTAAAAAAGTCACTAATTACGTTACTTAGTTACTTTTTGTGGAAAGTAATGCGTTACAATATTGCGTTATTCTCTAAAAAAGTAACTAATTACATTACTTTTTATGGAAAGTAATGCGTTACATTATTTTTGCGTTACTTTTGTGTTACTTTTTAAATCTGGGCAGGGTTTACTTGTTTGTTTGTTTTTAATTTACAAATGCTTGATTCTTATCAAATGTAAAAGCCCTTTCACACCAAAATGAAATGAAGTGAATAAGGCTAAGGCTTAAGGAAAATTAAACTGTCGTCTGTACAGCAGAACTGCAGGAAAAGAAAGTTCAACACTCTTCAGCAATGAGGAAAAAAACGCAAATGTTAGTTCATCTAAAATAAGTTTTGCTTATTAGTACACTGGAAAAAATTATTTCGTTTCCAGACAAAATATCTAAAAATTTTCTAGACCAGTAAATAATTATTTTCTTGTTTTCAGAAGAAAAAACTAGTCAATATTAAGTGAGTTTTTGCTTAGAACAAGCAAAATAATTTGCCAATGGGGTGAGCAACAAAAAAAAAAATTATTTCAAACAGAAAACAAGATTATTTTTCTTACCCCATTGGGAAATTATTTTGCTTGTTTCAAACAAAAACACACTTAATTTTGACTTGTTTTCAGAAAAAACAAGATAATTTTTACTTGTCTATAAAATCCTTCTTGATTTGAGAATTTGTAGATATTTTGGCTGGAAACAAGACAAAAAATCTAAGTAAGAAAAGCATTTTTTCCAGTGTACTAATAAGCAAAACTTACTTTATATGAACTAACATTTGTGTTTTTTTCTCATTGCTGAAGAGTGTTGAACTTTCTTTTCCTACAGTTCTACTGTACAGACGTCAATTTAATTTTTCTTCAGCCTTAGGCTTATTCACTTCATTTCATTTTGGTGTGAAAGGGCTTTTACATTTGCGAAGAATCAAGCGTTTTTATATTAAAAACAAACAAGCAAACCCTGCCCTGATTTAAAAAGTAACGCATTACTTTCCATAAAAAGTAACTAAGCAACGTAATTAATTTTTTAGGGAATAACGCAATATTGTAACGCATTACTTTTAAAAGTAGCTTTTCACAATCACATGTCAATCATCAGAAATCATAACAGCTCCAGCAGAAGATCATTATTTCAGTGTCAGACTCACTTTGGGGCTCTTCTGAGCTTTCAGAGACCTCACTGTGTCTCCTTGAGCTGTCAGCTTCTCATAGAGATCCATCGGGCTCAAATCTGTCATCTTCACCTGTAATAAAGAGAATATAATCGTTTATATTGTGATAAATGTGACTGACGCGTGACATATGCTCTCCTCAAAGATTTAAACAGCGATCTGAAAGCAGTGTCACGATCAGCGCTCACTCTAATAAAAACAACCAGTTCATTTCAGCATTAAATAACAGTGAAGAATAAATAAACGCACCGTTTTGTGTTGGTGATTTAATTCATTCGGCTTGCATCAGACTCACTTCGGCCGCGTCACACCGGTATCTGCCCGACAGGAAACATCCGCTCCACATACCGCAGTTCCGGTCGCGTGTCTCACACGCAGCTGCCCAAAAAAGCTATTTTTAAAAACACTCTCAGTCATACCCTGTTTTACTTTAATAGCATTAATATATATAGGGTGTTTAATATAGGATGTGTGTTCTATAAATACGAGTTATTAAAATAAAGACTCGTACTTTGTAAGTTCCTCACGGACACGGATTTAAACGAGACTTTTATTTTGTTTGTAAGGTCCTCACGGATTCACGCTTCCGGAGTGCAATGATATTTCAAATTAAACACCGCGCTACATACGCGAATAATAAGAATATAAACAAGAATATAAAGCTACAAAAACGAATATATAAAGCCTTATATTTTGGTATGGACTTTGATCAATGTTTATTGAGAGCTTTGACAGAACAGATGATGTTAATGTCAGTTATTCATCGTTTAATGTGATAATAAATTAATCTTTGCAGAAGTTGCATTAGCATTTAGATGTATTTACACACAGTTCAATACAGCTCAGAGGCACATGCAATGCTTTAACCTGCAGTTACAAATGCATAAATAATGTTTTAATATTTTGAACATAAAATGTTGAATACTAATATTTGAAAGAATTAAAAATAGGTGAAAAGATACTTTAAATGTGAAATTGAAACTGCCAGTAGATAGCAGCTTTCCACAAATTAAGGCTTAAAAAGTCTTAAATCCATAAAGTTGTGGCATTAAATGTTGCACACGCTGCAGCAAAAAAAAAAAAAAAAAAAACTGATTTTTGTCTTTTTTTCCAGTACAAATATCTAAACATCCTTAAATCAGGATATATTTACTGGACATTCATAATGAAGATATGAAGTCTTGTTTAGTGAGAAATTAAACCAAATGAAGTGCATTTATGATAAAATTGGAACAAATGTATATTAATGAATTCAGATGATTTTACAGAGCCCTTTGGCAGATATTTGTTCTTTTTTTAATCATAAATATCTTCTGTCGTTTTGTATCTCAAGTAAATGTCACTTTATTCACACTGAAAAACAAGGAAGAACTGAGGAAGGGCATCACTCTTTTGCAGTGTGATCAGAAGGTGCTTTTTTGCCATTTGAAAATGTTTTGAAAGCATCATGTCTGTACCTTCCATTGACTGGCCAGCCATCTCTTTAGTGACTTATGCAAGACTTGATTAAGTTTGCTCAAAAAGCTCAATATATCAGGTGCCATGTCTCATTTTGGAGGCTGCAAAAGCTGCATATGTCATCGAGGTGGTCTCATTTAAGAAAAGCAAGTCAAGTCAGCTTTATTTATATAGCGCTTTTTACAATACAAATTGTGTCAAAGCAGCTTTACAGAATCAAACAGGAAAGTAATGTATCAATAATGCAAAAAGAAAAGTGTTAGACTGCAAAGTGAAAAAGAAAATATAGCTGCAAGCAACAATTATCAGGGGCTTCATGTGCATTAAGGTTTTTAAAACAATGTTTAAAAAAGTACTGTTTTCTTTTGCAAGCATGTAAAAACTTGCAGGATAGAGGGAAAGGCAACTAATAAAGACAATATACAAAGAAATTGTATGTGTTCTAATGTTTTGGCACCTTGGACAAAGACACCGCATGGCAAGTTTCAGGTCAGTCACACTTTGGGTGGCATTCTTATAGCCATTTTTAAATTTTTAAACATTTTCTCCATGTGATAGCACCACTAATTATGGACAATGAGATTCTTGCTGCACTGGTTTGGTTGCGATTGGGCCAAAATCCTAGGACTAGCTCGCAAAAGAATAGGTTTTTCAAAAAATCCAAAATACCTGAAAATTTAGTTCGAGCAACAGGTGAATCTGAGGCATGCATGCTGTTCGTCTTGAGCCAAGGATTCCAACAATGTAAGATGAACATTTTGAGACTTATGATTGATTTCATAGCTTTGGCCAATTAATTCGGGACAGTCAATTTATTAATTTGGAACTACTGATTCATTTCCTCGAACTAAAATTGTTTACGGTTTCTTTTTGCATTATTGATATATTACTTTCCAGTTGCTTTGACACAATTTGTATTGTAAAAAGCGCCGTATAAATAAAGCTGGCTTGACTTGGGGCGATGGAGAACGCTTCATCCTGGAAATTCTTGGGTTTCAGCACTACAGTGCCTATAAAAAGTATTCGTACCTCTTCATCCAACACACATTATAAGTTGCAGCATTAGGTTAAGAAAAAAATGACACAAGTTTCTGCCCAAGTTTCCTTTATTTGTTTTTCAGCACAAGTTCAGAGTTTGTTTAAAATGTATGTTCCAAGCAAATCAATTTTAAATGAAGATACATGCAATATAATCACCGTGCGCTGTTTTTAATATGACAGATCACACATTTGTAGAACCTGCTCTGTGCTTCAGATTCTAGTTTACAGGTGATGGGGAGATGAAGCGGCCCCAGAAGAGGATGCTGTTGGTGGGGTTGTGGCGGATGAAGAAAAGAAAAGGCTGTTGTACATTGAAAGGCTGAGGGTTTGCATTACTTTTAGTAAGCTGAACAACTCCACCACTGCCTCCATCTGCCTCTGTGCCTTCCGCATTCACCTCAACAACAGACTTGTGCATCATTTTGGACATCTTCAGCTTTCCAGATGCCATGCCAGATAAGTCACACTCATCACTGAAGAGGTCTTTTATTCCCAGTTTCTCCAGGGGGTCCTTCAGGTTATATTTCTCCTGCATTTTAAAGATGGGCATTGTAACGTCCACATCTGTGAGAATCATATTGTCCGGCTGAGTCCACTCCATCACCTTCTCATAAGTGATCGAGTCTACCAGCTTAGAGGAAGGAGAAAAAATAAGACACAGACAGGGACTTTTAAATGTTTTCCATTTCATGTAATACCAAACCTATACAATAATGCACATTTTCATGTAGGCTTTATCCTAGTAATGCAATTCCAAATGAAATAAAAGCAGTAAAGGGAGGTTTTAGTTGCTGTTCATGTGATGTGACCGCATGTTTTACCTTTGGTAGTTCTTCGCTCTTGTTCGGGAGTATAACGAGCATGCTCAGATGCTCATTCTCATAAGGGATCTCCAGAATCTGAGCTTCAGTGGGAAGCTGATATTGTCTGTGTGGGATAGTACCCATGGGAATTGTATCCTTCTTACCCATCATTGGCCAATTTACTCCTTTGACCTGATGCTAAAACACAGACAGATTGGACATTAGTGATGCTGTTAGCACATGGACCTGCAGTGTTAGCTCTGAGTGTCCTTCATGTTCATTTTTATTAAGCACACTTAAGTACAGTTCAAGTATATGTTTAAGTAAAATCAGTGTACTATTTCAGCACAACTTGGGACTAAATTGGATCAATTTTTAGTGTATAAATGTATACTTTTAAGTACAATTCATGTTTATTCATGCCTACTTGTTTTGTTTGTATTGCAACTATACTACAAGTGAACTTATAGTTTGCTAGTTAAATACTTGTAGAGCATATTTTATTTCATGAAGTTTTGAAGTGTACTCTCAGTAAACTACAAAATTGGCAAATATTTTGGCTCTCTGCCTTCATCTGGAAATATACCTTTAACTGTACTTAAACTCTTTCTCCAGCGTTTTTTTTTTTTTAATGTTGCCAGCAAGCACCAACATTTCTAATCATTTTCATGTAAATATGTAATATATCAAAAGACAAAAAAACAAAAAAAAAACCAGAAACTCCGCTTTAAAAAATTCTAACTTTACAGGGAAAGTACACCCAAAAATGAAAATTACCGCATGATTTATTCATAAAATTGATCCTGGCTCTTCCAAGCTTTATACTGACAGTTTGTTTGATTGTTTGTTTGTATTTAACATCATGCCAGCTTCTGTAGCTATTTTTAAATTATATCAATCTATTTTCACAAAAAACTCTGAACTCTGTTAAAAATGTCTTCAAAATAGTTTTATAATGGTCTGCCAGAAGCTGGATGTTTTGCTTTTTGTAAACTTTTGAATATGGATATTTTTCTTACAAAAGCCCATCAATTTATTTCTGAAGGCCTGCAGTATGGAGTAGTTTTATGATGGATGGATGGACTTTTTTGAGCTACAAAATCTCTCCCCCATTCACTGCCACCATAGAAGGACCTGCAGCACATCCTCTTGTCAGATTCTGGAAGATAAATTCTTCAAACTGTAGTACAAGAGGATGTGCTGCTGGTCCTTCACAAGTCACTCTCAATCTGTCCGCCTTTTCCAACACTTCAGCATGTTACTTTTATTAAATGAGGGTCATTTTTTAGGTCTCTGAGAACCAGAAACGTTGCACTTCTGGATGCTCCAGGTAGGTTGCAGTTCTGTTTTTATTCTTTTTTTATTGAGACTAAAAGGTTCCACACTTAATTCTTCACCTTAATTCTTAATTCCTTTGCAGTTAACATGCATCTTTTTTTTCTGACCCTACTGGCAATTTCTAGTATTGCATCCTTCTCGTGGGCATTTAGTTAATTGTCTTTTTTGGCTAATTTTACCTGTGAAATAAAACCTGCGTAATAATTCTGCACACCTGCATATAAAGCGTTTTTTCAATTTACAGCCTTCATGAACAATTACATATCACTTATAAATGATTAAATACAAAACCAGTAGTAGTTATTAAGACTGATGTGGAATTGGTAAGAAAAAAAAGTGAGAACTTTAGCGTTTTACCATTTTTAGTGGACAAAGTTGAATTGTCTTGACAAAGTTACCTTGTTGGTGACAATGGGTATAAATTTGTTGGCCCACTTCTTCTTGAAGTACACTGCGCTGATAAGAGCAAGATTCGTGTCCTTAGATACATCTCCTTTATCCAAGAAGTTCTCCATACCGCAAATCTTCTTCACCCAGCTATTGATTTCGTCTTTCGCAGCATCAGGATTCATCTTGAAGTCTGCGCTCCTCAAGCTGCCAAAAGACCACTCCTCACATAGGTCCAGGTAATCCTAACATCGTCAGTAGAAAGAGAGAGCGAACGTGGATTACAATAACATCATTTTCAGCAAGAAAATCAACCATTTGCTGTGTTTTCTCAACCAACTCACATTACTGAAATTGACTGTCTGTTCTCCAAACAAGCGATTAGCCAGCTGCACGCTTCTCTTACTTTTTTGGCCAGGCTCCTTATTCTTGTACTCCCCTTCTTTGTAGATCTCCTCATACAGATAGTGGTACATAATTCTCATTTGGCCAAAGTGGAGGCCCTTAAGAGAAACACAAGAGGATATTGTTTAATACTGAGTGAAATGCATTCAGAGAATGTGAGACTGTGGCGAGTGTTTTGAATTTCACAATGTAGAAATGCGGCAATTAGAGCTTTAGAGGTGAACCTGTTGTGCAAAATGCATTTTTACATGGTGTTTGAACATAAAGGTGTCAGCAGTATGTTACACAACACCATAAAAAAAAAAACATATCTTCCCCATACATCATAGACAGTTTCCCAAAAATGAGTTGCCACATTTCCTATACACCGTGACATAATGTGACAACAATGTGGAATCTGCCCTGTTATCTTAGACCCTCCTCTGAGTACAACAGTGGAAACGCAACTATGTCAGCTATAAACGGTCTAAATGTTCTGTTGTTGGCCATAACAAATAAACACGGCGTTTTTTTTTCTTTTGCATCGCATTTCACCGCGTCTAAAAATGCAGCGTTCAAGTTAACCCATTTAATCCCACCGGTCACAATTGTGACCATAAAAAAGTTTTCATTTTAAAAGCTCTGAACACTTTACTGGCTGATGTTTTAGTGCACTTCCTGCAAATATGGAAAAAATAAAGGGTCTCAATTAAATCTGTGCAGTTTCACTTGGTTAGTGTAAATTGTCACATGACCAGAGCAGTTTATTTCCTGTTTGCACCATGAGACGATGATGGTTGCATCAAATTTCCAAAACATAAGGCTAGTAAAGTATGTTATCATAAAGATATGGCAAAAAAAATTGTACACATTATCTCTAAAGTGTCTAGTATTAATATTTAAATTCATATATATTCAGTTTAGTTGAGTGCTGTCACAGGATGAGGAACAGGATAATAGTGAACTTAGGTATACAATATAAATCCAATGCAGTTTTTAGTGAAGATTAATTGTTTAATTGACAAAATATTGCACTAAATCAAAAGTTCAAAGGTTACAAATAAGTTACAATATTGATGTTGCAATACTGGTAGCACTAATATAACAATTAAATGATATATGCTACAATAAAGTAACAAATTTGAAATGCGTTGATTATTATATTTTTTTTGTCTTTTATCTCAGTATTCCTATCAATGTTGTATTTTTTTTTTTTTTATAAATAGTAGTAACCCTAGAATGTGATCAAATAGTTTCAATAAGATATATAACCATTTTTATGACTGCGGAAATAAATTAGTTCATTATACGCATTATCCCACCCACTTATAAAACACAATTTTTCACACACTTTTCCCAAAAAAAAATGGATTATTTCAAAGGGTTACTAATGACACATGATTTGGATATTTTCATGTCTGGGAAAAATTTGGGATTAAATGGGTTAAATGCATCTTGACATGCGTTTTCAACAGAGTATTAATGGCCCTGAATGGGAGGAAAAATGCAAGGTCCGTGTTTACATATAAAATTAAAAAGTAGCTCAGTGGAATGCATAGATGCATTTTGTGGAAATGGCCCCATTATGTTTCTCTTGTTTTGTGTGTTTGGCCAGAGTATCTGTGTAAAGTATTTCGTACATACATGTGCATAAACAGATCCACTTTAAAGCATTCGTAAACATGAGATATTTACAGTTGAGTTTATATAGAGCCGTTTGGAGATGTGAACGCACCTTCATCATCTGATCAGCAGTGTTGTTCTTGGCACCCAGGACGACCAGGCCCAATGCAGAGGAGATGCTCAGGGGTGAGAATAACACATTGCCTGTAGTGGCCTTACACAGCACTTTTAACAGGTCAATGGAGAATTTTGTGTTTGCCAAAATCACGGGTGCAATGTTTGGGTTCATTTTGCTCACGGCCTAGAATGAAGGTAATTCAATTCAAACGTCATGTTAGAGCAGCACAGAAAACCGTATAGAAGTACAAGAAGGGGAAAAAATCTGAAAAAAGTTTACATTCTGTTTAAAAAACAAGCAAAATGAATTTCACCCGATGTGCTCTCCTAATACAGGTCCTTCTCAAAAAATTAGCATATTGTGATAAAGTTCATTATTTTCTGTAATGTACTGATAAACATTAGACTTTCATATATTTTAGATTCATTACACACAACTGAAGTAGTTCAAGCCTTTTTTTTGTTTTAATATTGATGATTTTGGCATACAGCTCATGAAAACCCAAAATTCCTATCTCAAAAAATTAGCATATCATGAAAAGGTTCTCTAAACAAGCTATTAACCTAATCATCTGAATCAACTAATTAACTCTAAACACCTGCAAAAGATTCCTGAGGCTTTTAAAAACTCCCAGCCTGGTTCATTACTCAAAACCGCAATCATGGGTAAGACTGCCGACCTGACCGCTGTCCAGAAGGCCATCATTGACACCCTCAAGCAAGAGGGTAAGACACAGAAAGAAATTTCTGAACGAATAGGCTGTTCCCAGAGTGCTGTATCAAGGCACCTCAGTGGGAAGTCTGTGGGAAGGAAAAAGTGTGGCAGAAAACGCTGCACAACGAGAAGAGGTGACCGGACCCTGAGGAAGATTGTGGAGAAGGACCGATTCCAGACCTTGGGGGACCTGCGGAAGCAGTGGACTGAGTCTGGAGTAGAAACATCCAGAGCCACCGTGTACAGGCGTGTGCAGGAAATGGGCTACAGGTGCCGCATTCCCCAGGTCAAGCCACTTTTGAACCAGAAACGGCGGCAGAAGCGCCTGACCTGGGCTACAGAGAAGCAGCACTGGACTGTTGCTCAGTGGTCCAAAGTACTTTTTTCGGATGAAAGCAAATTTTGCATGTCATTCGGAAATCAAGGTGCCAGAGTCTGGAGGAAGACTGGGGAGAGGGAAATGCCAAAATGCCTGAAGTCCAGTGTCAAGTACCCACAGTCAGTGATGGTCTGGGGTGCCATGTCATCTGCTGGTGTTGGTCCACTGTGTTTTATCAAGGGCAGGGTCAATGCAGCTAGCTATCAGGAGATTTTGGAGCACTTCATGCTTCCATCTGCTGAAAAGCTTTATGGAGATGAAGATTTCATTTTTCAGCACGACCTGGCACCTGCTCACAGTGCCAAAACCACTGGTAAATGGTTTACTGACCATGGTATTACTGTGCTCAATTGGCCTGCCAACTCTCCTGACCTGAACCCCATAGAGAATCTGTGGGATATTGTGAAGAGAAAGTTGAGAGACGCAAGACCCAACACTCTGGATGAGCTTAAGGCCGCTATCGAAGCATCCTGGGCCTCCATAACACCTCAGCAGTGCCACAGGCTGATCGCCTCCATGCCACGCCGCACTGAAGCAGTCATTTCTGCAAAAGGATTCCCGACCAAGTATTGAGTGCATAACTGAACATAATTATTTGAAGGTTGACTTTTTTTGTATTAAAAACACTTTTCTTTTATTGGTCGGATGAAATATGCTAATTTTTTGAGATAGGAATTTTGGGTTTTCATGAGCTGTATGCCAAAATCATCAATATTAAAACAAAAAAAAGGCTTGAACTACTTCAGTTGTGTGTAATGAATCTAAAATATATGAAAGTCTAATGTTTATCAGTACATTACAAAAAATAATGAATTTTATCACAATATGCTAATTTTTTGAGAAGGACCTGTATGTTGAATTGTAGAATTGTATATACCATCAAAACAGCAGAACAGCCCAAAGACAGCGCTTTCGCATAAAAACAATGAACGTTTTTCTTTCCCTCTTGGTGAAAAAGGTTTTCAGTTTTCATCCTAGTACCTCATATTTAGTACCTCAAACAAAGTGCAGTAACCAAAATAGCAAAGAAAAAACAGTTTTTCTGCATTAGAAACACCCTTGCATTAGCGTTTATTTATTTATTTATTTTTTTTGCAGTTGAAGCATAGGTGATGGTTAAGTATGATGTCATAAATGTTCATAGATGAAAAAAAAATCTAAATATAAAAAACTTTAGAGGATTTACGATGCTAATGACCTTTGAAAAGGGTCTGTAAAAATTGTCCATCTGTGTAGAGTATCTTTTTTGCTAAATAAATGTTAAAGAGGTGCTCCTGAAATGAATGCTTTCTTACTAACACAGTAAAGCAGATGTAAAACTGACATCTTAAATCAAATGTTTTTATGAAGCATTTTGCACCGTACACCAAATATTTGTATATCAAATGTTACAGTTTTCACAAGCCTCTGATATACTTACTGATGAAGAAAGCGATGGTTCAATCTGTTCTTGATATGAGGTCTGTCTTCACTGCCTAACTGTCTCTTTCTTGCTTTCAGTTATAGATATATATATAGGCTCAGGAAAAGGAAATAAAAAAAGAATTTTTTCTTATCAACTTGTGAAATCAAAATTTTAATTGTGTGCCAAAAGCGTTGCATGTCATTTCCTGTACAAACCTGTATAACAATACACCACACTTTCCAGCTAACTTGCAAGCGGTTAACCCCGCCTATGGAGTTTTTTCCTCTGTAGTGGACATTATATTTTAGTGAATTTCTCAGAGACCTCACATGTCATAGTTGTCCTGTACAGAGTACATTCAGGGCTTTTCAAAGACACCAAATGTTTGGAAGTTTGACCACGATCACACCCTCTTCTTGGTCTTTAAAAATGGCTAAAATTAATTTAGTGAAAAATTGCACATCCTTATGGAAATATGATTACATTTTGTAACTTGCATTTAAATCTGAATCATTTTCTAATTGTTTATCATAAAGCAACATCTCAGGAAAATGTTATGAGTTTTCAAATCCAAATATAACTTTCTGTTATGAAAGAGGACATCATTTCATACATGTCCACTGTAGAGGACACCAGGACTAAAAGCATGTTTATTATGCATTTTGTGAGACATAACAATTGAATAGGAAAAAAAAAAATATATATATATATATATATATATATATATATATATCAAAATTCTTACTACAAAAATCTGACCAATTAATGCTCCCATTATAACCATTATTTTTCAACATGCTGGCCCAACAGCAACAGATCAATATTAAAATTAGATACATGTATAGATATACTGTATTTAAGGGGAAAACCAGTTTACACACATACTGCAATAAAAAATGGCATATCAAATAATTTTTTTATTTTATTTTTACAACATAGGTGAGAATCATCCTTACACAAAGTCTGGTATAAAAAAACAAAAATTGGTTGGTGATTTAATAAAACCTTCCATTGTTTTTCCTTTTTGATGTCTATTTATACCATTATATTTTTAGAAAATTTAGACCTAGACACTGAATAAAATATGAATAAGATGTAATTTTTCAAAAGTGCCAATTTTGAATTTTTTCCTTATGCTCTAAACATGAAAAAAATACTAAATTCACAACAATTTTTCGGGGGGGTCTCAGGAGGATGTGAATGATACAAAAACAAACCACAAATTTAATCTGCGGATTGCCTTTTTGCAGATTTTCACATCATGCAACACTATCTTGGTGCTTCTTTACAAATATCAGTGCACCAGCTGAGATATGAAAAGACATTTTCTTTTCATATGTTTTTTTCATATGCCACTTTTGCAGCACTCTGCAAAAGTGGCCGAGATGGCCGAGATGCCGTGTTTTACTTTGATAGCATTAATATATATAGGGTGTTTAATATAGGATGTGTGTTTTATAAATACGAGTTATTAAAATGAAGACTCTTACTTTGTAAGTTCCTCACGGACACGGATGTAAACGAGACTTTTATTTTGTTTGTAAGGTCCTCACGGATTCGCGCTTCCGGAGTTCAATGATATTTCAAATTAAACACCGCGCTACATACGCGAATAATAAGAATATAAACAAGAATATACAGCTACAAAAACGAATATATAAAGCCTTATATTTTGGTATGGACTTTGATCAATGTTTATTGAGAGCTTTGACAGAACAGATGACGTTAATGTCAGTTATTCATCGTTTAATGTGATAATAAATTAATCTTTGCAGAAGTTGCATTAGCATTTAGATGTATTTACACACAGTTCAATACAGCTCAGAGGCACATGCAATGCTTTAACCTGCAGTTACAAATGCATAAATAATGTTTTAATATTTTGAACATAAAATGTTGAATACTAATATTTGAAAGAATAAAAAATAGATTAAAAAAAAAAAGATACTTTAAATGTGAAATTGAAACTGCCAGTAGATAGCAGCTTTCCACAAATTAAGGCTTAAAAAGTCTTAAATCCATAAAGTTGTGGCATTAAATGTTGCACACGCTGCAGCAAAAAAAAAAAAAAAAAAACTGATTTTTGTCTTTTTTTCCAGTACAAATATCTAAACATCCTTAAATCAGGATATATTTACTGGACATTCATAATGAAGATATGAAGTCTTGTTTAGTGAGAAATTAAACCAAATGAAGTGCATTTATGATAAAATTGGAACAAATGTATATTAATGAATTCAGATGATTTTACAGAGCCCTTTGGCAGATATTTGTTCTTTTTTTAATCATAAATATCTTCTGTCGTTTTGTATCTCAAGTAAATGTCACTTTATTCACACTGAAAAACAAGGAAGAACTGAGGAAGGGCATCACTCTTTTGCAGTGTGATCAGAAGGTGCTTTTTTGCCATTTGAAAATGTTTTGAAAGCATCATGTCTGTACCTTCCATTGACTGGCCAGCCATCTCTTTAGTGACTTATGCAAGACTTGATTAAGTTTGCTCAAAAAGCTCAATATATCAGGTGCCATGTCTCATTTTGGAGGCTGCAAAAGCTGCATATGTCATCGAGGTGGTCTCATTTAAGAAAAGCAAGTCAAGTCAGCTTTATTTATATAGCGCTTTTTACAATACAAATTGTGTCAAAGCAACTTTACAGAATCAAACAGGAAAGTAATGTATCAATAATGCAAAAAGAAAAGTGTTAGACTGCAAAGTGAAAAAGAAAATATAGCTGCAAGCAACAATTATCAGGGGCTTCATGTGCATTAAGGTTTTTAAAACAATGTTTAAAAAAGTACTGTTTTCTTTTGCAAGCATGTAAAAACTTGCAGGATAGAGGGAAAGGCAACTAATAAAGACAATATACAAAGAAATTGTATGTGTTCTAATGTTTTGGCACCTTGGACAAAGACACCGCATGGCAAGTTTCAGGTCAGTCACACTTTGGGTGGCATTCTTATAGCCATTTTTAAATTTTTAAACATTTTCTCCATGTGATAGCACCACTAATTATGGACAATGAGATTCTTGCTGCACTGGTTTGGTTGCGATTGGGCCAAAATCCTAGGACTAGCTCGCAAAAGAATAGGTTTTTCAAAAAATCCAAAATACCTGAAAATTTAGTTCGAGCAACAGGTGAATCTGAGGCATGCATGCTGTTCGTCTTGAGCCAAGGATTCCAACAATGTAAGATGAACATTTTGAGACTTATGATTGATTTCATAGCTTTGGCCAATTAATTCGGGACAGTCAATTTATTAATTTGGAACTACTGATTAATTTCCTCGAACTAAAATTGTTTACGGTTTCTTTTTGCATTATTGATATATTACTTTCCAGTTGCTTTGACACAATTTGTATTGTAAAAAGCGCCGTATAAATAAAGCTGGCTTGACTTGGGGCGATGGAGAACGCTTCATCCTGGAAATTCTTGGGTTTCAGCACTACAGTGCCTATAAAAAGTATTCATACCTCTTCATCCAACACACATTATAAGTTGCAGCATTAGGTTAAGAAAAAAATGACACAAGTTTCTGCCCAAGTTTCCTTTATTTGTTTTTCAGCACAAGTTCAGAGTTTGTTTAAAATGTATGTTCCAAGCAAATCAATTTTAAATGAAGATACATGCAATATAATCACCGTGCGCTGTTTTTAATATGACAGATCACACATTTGTAGAACCTGCTCTGTGCTTCAGATTCTAGTTTACAGGTGATGGGGAGATGAAGCGGCCCCAGAAGAGGATGCTGTTGGTGGGGTTGTGGCGGATGAAGAAAAGAAAAGGCTGTTGTACATTGAAAGGCTGAGGGTTTGCATTACTTTTAGTAAGCTGAACAACTCCACCACTGCCTCCATCTGCCTCTGTGCCTTCCGCATTCACCTCAACAACAGACTTGTGCATCATTTTGGACATCTTCAGCTTTCCAGATGCCATGCCAGATAAGTCACACTCATCACTGAAGAGGTCTTTTATTCCCAGTTTCTCCAGGGGGTCCTTCAGGTTATATTTCTCCTGCATTTTAAAGATGGGCATTGTAACGTCCACATCTGTGAGAATCATATTGTCCGGCTCAGTCCACTCCATCACCTTCTCATAAGTGATCGAGTCTACCAGCTTAGAGGAAGGAGAAAAAATAAGACACAGACAGGGACTTTTAAATGTTTTCCATTTCATGTAATACCAAACCTATACAATAATGCACATTTTCATGTAGGCTTTATCCTAGTAATGCAATTCCAAATGAAATAAAAGCAGTAAAGGGAGGTTTTAGTTGCTGTTCATGTGATGTGACCGCATGTTTTACCTTTGGTAGTTCTTCGCTCTTGTTCGGGAGTATAACGAGCATGCTCAGATGCTCATTCTCATAAGGGATCTCCAGAATCTGAGCTTCAGTGGGAAGCTGATATTGTCTGTGTGGGATAGTACCCATGGGAATTGTATCCTTCTTACCCATCATTGGCCAATTTACTCCTTTGACCTGATGCTAAAACACAGACAGATTGGACATTAGTGATGCTGTTAGCACATGGACCTGCAGTGTTAGCTCTGAGTGTCCTTCATGTTCATTTTTATTAAGCACACTTAAGTACAGTTCAAGTATATGTTTAAGTAAAATCAGTGTACTATTTCAGTACAACTTGGGACTAAATTGGATCAATTTTTAATGTATAAATGTATACTTTTAAGTACAATTCATGTTTATTCATGCCTACTTGTTTTGTTTGTATTGCAACTATACTACAAGTGAACTTATAGTTTGCTAGTTAAATACTTGTAGAGCATATTTTATTTCATGAAGTTTTGAAGTGTACTCTCAGTAAACTACAAAATTGGCAAATATTTTGGCTCTCTGCCTTCATCTGGAAATATACCTTTAACTGTACTTAAACTCTTTCTCCAGCGTTTTTTTTTTTTTAATGTTGCCAGCAAGCACCAACATTTCTAATCATTTTCATGTAAATATGTAATATATCAAAAGACAAAAAAACAAAAAAAAAACCAGAAACTCCGCTTTAAAAAATTCTAACTTTACAGGGAAAGTACACCCAAAAATGAAAATTACCGCATGATTTATTCATAAAATTGATCCTGGCTCTTCCAAGCTTTATACTGACAGTTTGTTTGATTGTTTGTTTGTATTTAACATCATGCCAGCTTCTGTAGCTATTTTTAAATTATATCAATCTATTTTCACAAAAAACTCTGAACTCTGTTAAAAATGTCTTCAAAATAGTTTTATAATGGTCTGCCAGAAGCTGGATGTTTTGCTTTTTGTAAACTTTTGAATATGGATATTTTTCTTACAAAAGCCCATCAATTTATTTCTGAAGGCCTGCAGTATGGAGTAGTTTTATGATGGATGGATGGACTTTTTTGAGCTACAAAATCTCTCCCCCATTCACTGCCACCATAGAAGGACCTGCAGCACATCCTCTTGTCAGATTCTGGAAGATAAATTCTTCAAACTGTAGTACAAGAGGATGTGCTGCTGGTCCTTCACAAGTCACTCTCAATCTGTCCGCCTTTTCCAACACTTCAGCATGTTACTTTTATTAAATGAGGGTCATTTTTTAGGTCTCTGAGAACCAGAAACGTTGCACTTCTGGATGCTCCAGGTAGGTTGCAGTTCTGTTTTTATTCTTTTTTTATTGAGACTAAAAGGTTCCACACTTAATTCTTCACCTTAATTCTTAATTCCTTTGCAGTTAACATGCATCTTTTTTTTCTGACCCTACTGGCAATTTCTAGTATTGCATCCTTCTCGTGGGCATTTAGTTAATTGTCTTTTTTGGCTAATTTTACCTGTGAAATAAAACCTGCGTAATAATTCTGCACACCTGCATATAAAGCGTTTTTTCAATTTACAGCCTTCATGAACAATTACATATCACTTATAAATGATTAAATACAAAACCAGTAGTAGTTATTAAGACTGATGTGGAATTGGTAAGAAAAAAAAAAGTGAGAACTTTAGCGTTTTACCATTTTTAGTGGACAAAGTTGAATTGTCTTGACAAAGTTACCTTGTTGGTGACAGTGCGTTCAAATTTGTTGGCCCACTTCTTCTTGAAGTACACTGCGCTGATAAGAGCAAGATTCGTGTCCTTAGATACATCTCCTTTATCCAAGAAGTTCTCCATACCGCAAATCTTCTTCACCCAGCTATTGATTTCGTCTTTCGCAGCATCAGGATTCATCTTGAAGTCTGCGCTCCTCAAGCTGCCAAAAGACCACTCCTCACATAGGTCCAGGTAATCCTAACATCGTCAGTAGAAAGAGAGAGCGAACGTGGATTACAATAACATCATTTTCAGCAAGAAAATCAACCATTTGCTGTGTTTTCTCAACCAACTCACATTACTGAAATTGACTGTCTGTTCTCCAAACAAGCGATTAGCCAGCTGCACGCTTCTCTTACTTTTTTGGCCAGGCTCCTTATTCTTGTACTCCCCTTCTTTGTAGATCTCCTCATACAGATAGTGGTACATAATTCTCATGTGGCCAAAGTGGAGGCCCTTAAGAGAAACACAAGAGATATTGTTTAATACTGAGTGAAATGCATTCAGAGAATGTGAGACTGTGGCGAGTGTTTTGAATTTCACAATGTAGAAATGCGGCAATTAGAGCTTTAGAGGTGAACCTGTTGTGCAAAATGCATTTTTACATGGTGTTTGAACATAAAGGTGTCAGCAGTATGTTACACAACACCATAAAAAAAAAACATATCTTCCCCATACATCATAGACAGTTTCCCAAAAATGAGTTGCCACATTTCCTATACACCGTGACATAATGTGACAACAATGTGGAATCTGCCCTGTTATCTTAGACCCTCCTCTGAGTACAACAGTGGAAACGCAACTATGTCAGCTATAAACGGTCTAAATGTTCTGTTGTTGGCCATAACAAATAAACACGGCGTTTTTTTTTCTTTTGCATCGCATTTCACCGCGTCTAAAAATGCAGCGTTCAAGTTAACCCATTTAATCCCACCGGTCACAATTGTGACCATAAAAAAGTTTTCATTTTAAAAGCTCTGAACACTTTACTGGCTGATGTTTTAGTGCACTTCCTGCAAATATGGAAAAAATAAAGGGTCTCAATTAAATCTGTGCAGTTTCACTTGGTTAGTGCAAATTGTCACATGACCAGAGCAGTTTATTTCCTGTTTGCACCATGAGACGATGATGGTTGCATCAAATTTCCAAAACATAAGGCTAGTAAAGTATGTTATCATAAAGATATGGCAAAAAAAATTGTACACATTATCTCTAAAGTGTCTAGTATTAATATTTAAATTCATATATATTCAGTTTAGTTGAGTGCTGTCACAGGATGAGGAACAGGATAATAGTGAACTTAGGTATACAATATAAATCCAATGCAGTTTTTAGTGAAGATTAAATGTTTAATTGACAAAATATTGCACTAAATCAAAAGTTCAAAGGTTACAAATAAGTTACAATATTGATGTTGCAATACTGGTAGCACTAATATAACAATTAAATGATATATGCTACAATAAAGTAACAAATTTGAAATGCGTTGATTATTATATTTTTTTTGTCTTTTATCTCAGTATTCCTATCAATGTTGTATTTTTTTTTTTTTTTATAAATAGTAGTAACCCTAGAATGTGATCAAATAGTTTCAATAAGATATATAACCATTTTTATGACTGCGGAAATAAATTAGTTCATTATACGCATTATCCCACCCACTTATAAAACACAATTTTTCACACACTTTTCCCAAAAAAAAATGGATTATTTCAAAGGGTTACTAATGACACATGATTTGGATATTTTCATGTCTGGGAAAAATTTGGGATTAAATGGGTTAAATGCATCTTGACATGCGTTTTCAACAGAGTATTAATGGCCCTGAATGGGAGGAAAAATGCAAGGTCCGTGTTTACATATAAAATTAAAAAGTAGCTCAGTGGAATGCATAGATGCATTTTGTGGAAATGGCCCCATTATGTTTCTCTTGTTTTGTTTGTTTGGCCAGAGTATCTGTGTAAAGTATTTCGTACATACATGTGCATAAACAGATCCACTTTAAAGCATTCGTAAACATGAGATATTTACAGTTGAGTTTATATGGAGCCGTTTGGAGATGTGAACGCACCTTCATCATCTGATCAGCAGTGTTGTTCTTGGCACCCAGGACGACCAGGCCCAATGCAGAGGAGATGCTCAGGGGTGAGAATAACACATTGCCTGTAGTGGCCTTACACAGCACTTTTAACAGGTCAATGGAGAATTTTGTGTTTGCCAAAATCACGGGTGCAATGTTTGGGTTCATTTTGCTCACGGCCTAGAATGAAGGTAATTCAATTCAAACGTCATGTTAGAGCAGCACAGAAAACCGTATAGAAGTACAAGAAGGGGAAAAAATCTGAAAAAAGTTTACATTCTGTTTAAAAAACAAGCAAAATGAATTTCACCCGATGTGCTCTCCTAATATGTTGAATTGTAGAATTGTATATACCATCAAAACAGCAGAACAGCCCAAAGACAGCGCTTTCGCATAAAAACAATGAACGTTTTTCTTTCCCTCTTGGTGAAAAAGGTTTTCAGTTTTCATCCTAGTACCTCATATTTAGTACCTCAAACAAAGTGCAGTAACCAAAATAGCAAAGAAAAAACAGTTTTTCTGCATTAGAAACACCCTTGCATTAGCGTTTATTTATTTATTTATTTTTTTTGCAGTTGAAGCATAGGTGATGGTTAAGTATGATGTCATAAATGTTCATAGATGAAAAAAAAATCTAAATATAAAAAACTTTAGAGGATTTACGATGCTAATGACCTTTGAAAAGGGTCTGTAAAAATTGTCCATCTGTGTAGAGTATCTTTTTTGCTAAATAAATGTTAAAGAGGTGCTCCTGAAATGAATGCTTTCTTACTAACACAGTAAAGCAGATGTAAAACTGACATCTTAAATCAAATGTTTTTATGAAGCATTTTGCACCGTACACCAAATATTTGTATATCAAATGTTACAGTTTTCACAAGCCTCTGATATACTTACTGATGAAGAAAGCGATGGTTCAATCTGTTCTTGATATGAGGTCTGTCTTCACTGCCTAACTGTCTCTTTCTTGCTTTCAGTTATAGATATATATATAGGCTCAGGAAAAGGAAATAAAAAAAGAATTTTTTCTTATCAACTTGTGAAATCAAAATTTTAATTGTGTGCCAAAAGCGTTGCATGTCATTTCCTGTACAAACCTGTATAACAATACACCACACTTTCCAGCTAACTTGCAAGCGGTTAACCCCGCCTATGGAGTTTTTTCCTCTGTAGTGGACATTATATTTTAGTGAATTTCTCAGAGACCTCACATGTCATAGTTGTCCTGTACAGAGTACATTCAGGGCTTTTCAAAGACACCAAATGTTTGGAAGTTTGACCACGATCACACCCTCTTCTTGGTCTTTAAAAATGGCTAAAATTAATTTAGTGAAAAATTGCACATCCTTATGGAAATATGATTACATTTTGTAACTTGCATTTAAATCTGAATCATTTTCTAATTGTTTATCATAAAGCAACATCTCAGGAAAATGTTATGAGTTTTCAAATCCAAATATAACTTTCTGTTATGAAAGAGGACATCATTTCATACATGTCCACTGTAGAGGACACCAGGACTAAAAGCATGTTTATTATGCATTTTGTGAGACATAACAATTGAATAGGAAAAAAAAAAAAATATATATATATATATATATATATATATATCAAAATTCTTACTACAAAAATCTGACCAATTAATGCTCCCATTATAACCATTATTTTTCAACATGCTGGCCCAACAGCAACAGATCAATATTAAAATTAGATACATGTATAGATATACTGTATTTAAGGGGAAAACCAGTTTACACACATACTGCAATAAAAAATGGCATATCAAATAATTTTTTTATTTTATTTTTACAACATAGGTGAGAATCATCCTTACACAAAGTCTGGTATAAAAAAACAAAAATTGGTTGGTGATTTAATAAAACCTTCCATTGTTTTTCCTTTTTGATGTCTATTTATACCATTATATTTTTAGAAAATTTAGACCTAGACACTGAATAAAATATGAATAAGATGTAATTTTTCAAAAGTGCCAATTTTGAATTTTTTCCTTATGCTCTAAACATGAAAAAAATACTAAATTCACAACAATTTTTCGGGGGGGTCTCAGGAGGATGTGAATGATACAAAAACAAACCACAAATTTAATCTGCGGATTGCCTTTTTGCAGATTTTCACATCATGCAACACTATCTTGGTGCTTCTTTACAAATATCAGTGCACCAGCTGAGATATGAAAAGACATTTTCTTTTCATATGTTTTTTTCATATGCCACTTTTGCAGCACTCTGCAAAAGTGGCCGAGATGGCCGAGATGCCGTGTTTTACTTTGATAGCATTAATATATATAGGGTGTTTAATATAGGATGTGTGTTTTATAAATACGAGTTATTAAAATGAAGACTCTTACTTTGTAAGTTCCTCACGGACACGGATGTAAACGAGACTTTTATTTTGTTTGTAAGGTCCTCACGGATTCGCGCTTCCGGAGTTCAATGATATTTCAAATTAAACACCGCGCTACATACGCGAATAATAAGAATATAAACAAGAACATACAGCTACAAAAACGAATATATAAAGCCTTATATTTTGGTATGGACTTTGATCAATGTTTATTGAGAGCTTTGACAGAACAGATGACGTTAATGTCAGTTATTCATCGTTTAATGTGATAATAAATTAATCTTTGCAGAAGTTGCATTAGCATTTAGATGTATTTACACACAGTTCAATACAGCTCAGAGGCACATGCAATGCTTTAACCTGCAGTTACAAATGCATAAATAATGTTTTAATATTTTGAACATAAAATGTTGAATACTAATATTTGAAAGAATAAAAAATAGATTAAAAAAAAAAAGATACTTTAAATGTGAAATTGAAACTGCCAGTAGATAGCAGCTTTCCACAAATTAAGGCTTAAAAAGTCTTAAATCCATAAAGTTGTGGCATTAAATGTTGCACACGCTGCAGCAAAAAAAAAAAAAAAAAAACAGATTTTTGTCTTTTTTTCCAGTACAAATATCTAAACATCCTTAAATCAGGATATATTTACTGGACATTCATAATGAAGATATGAAGTCTTGTTTAGTGAGAAATTAAACCAAATGAAGTGCATTTATGATAAAATTGGAACAAATGTATATTAATGAATTCAGATGATTTTACAGAGCCCTTTGGCAGATATTTGTTCTTTTTTTAATCATAAATATCTTCTGTCGTTTTGTATCTCAAGTAAATGTCACTTTATTCACACTGAAAAACAAGGAAGAACTGAGGAAGGGCATCACTCTTTTGCAGTGTGATCAGAAGGTGCTTTTTTGCCATTTGAAAATGTTTTGAAAGCATCATGTCTGTACCTTCCATTGACTGGCCAGCCATCTCTTTAGTGACTTATGCAAGACTTGATTAAGTTTGCTCAAAAAGCTCAATATATCAGGTGCCATGTCTCATTTTGGAGGCTGCAAAAGCTGCATATGTCATCGAGGTGGTCTCATTTAAGAAAAGCAAGTCAAGTCAGCTTTATTTATATAGCGCTTTTTACAATACAAATTGTGTCAAAGCAGCTTTACAGAATCAAACAGGAAAGTAATGTATCAATAATGCAAAAAGAAAAGTGTTAGACTGCAAAGTGAAAAAGAAAATATAGCTGCAAGCAACAATTATCAGGGGCTTCATGTGCATTAAGGTTTTTAAAACAATGTTTAAAAAAGTACTGTTTTCTTTTGCAAGCATGTAAAAACTTGCAGGATAGAGGGAAAGGCAACTAATAAAGACAATATACAAAGAAATTGTATGTGTTCTAATGTTTTGGCACCTTGGACAAAGACACCGCATGGCAAGTTTCAGGTCAGTCACACTTTGGGTGGCATTCTTATAGCCATTTTTAAATTTTTAAACATTTTCTCCATGTGATAGCACCACTAATTATGGACAATGAGATTCTTGCTGCACTGGTTTGGTTGCGATTGGGCCAAAATCCTAGGACTAGCTCGCAAAAGAATAGGTTTTTCAAAAAATCCAAAATACCTGAAAATTTAGTTCGAGCAACAGGTGAATCTGAGGCATGCATGCTGTTCGTCTTGAGCCAAGGATTCCAACAATGTAAGATGAACATTTTGAGACTTATGATTGATTTCATAGCTTTGGCCAATTAATTCGGGACAGTCAATTTATTAATTTGGAACTACTGATTCATTTCCTCGAACTAAAATTGTTTACGGTTTCTTTTTGCATTATTGATATATTACTTTCCAGTTGCTTTGACACAATTTGTATTGTAAAAAGCGCCGTATAAATAAAGCTGGCTTGACTTGGGGCGATGGAGAACGCTTCATCCTGGAAATTCTTGGGTTTCAGCACTACAGTGCCTATAAAAAGTATTCATACCTCTTCATCCAACACACATTATAAGTTGCAGCATTAGGTTAAGAAAAAAATGACACAAGTTTCTGCCCAATTTTCCTTTATTTGTTTTTCAGCACAAGTTCAGAGTTTGTTTAAAATGTATGTTCCAAGCAAATCAATTTTAAATGAAGATACATGCAATATAATCACCGTGCGCTGTTTTTAATATGACAGATCACACATTTGTAGAACCTGCTCTGTGCTTCAGATTCTAGTTTACAGGTGATGGGGAGATGAAGCGGCCCCAGAAGAGGATGCTGTTGGTGGGGTTGTGGCGGATGAAGAAAAGAAAAGGCTGTTGTACATTGAAAGGCTGAGGGTTTGCATTACTTTTAGTAAGCTGAACAACTCCACCACTGCCTCCATCTGCCTCTGTGCCTTCCGCATTCACCTCAACAACAGACTTGTGCATCATTTTGGACATCTTCAGCTTTCCAGATGCCATGCCAGATAAGTCACACTCATCACTGAAGAGGTCTTTTATTCCCAGTTTCTCCAGGGGGTCCTTCAGGTTATATTTCTCCTGCATTTTAAAGATGGGCATTGTAACGTCCACATCTGTGAGAATCATATTGTCCGGCTCAGTCCACTCCATCACCTTCTCATAAGTGATCGAGTCTACCAGCTTAGAGGAAGGAGAAAAAATAAGACACAGACAGGGACTTTTAAATGTTTTCCATTTCATGTAATACCAAACCTATACAATAATGCACATTTTCATGTAGGCTTTATCCTAGTAATGCAATTCCAAATGAAATAAAAGCAGTAAAGGGAGGTTTTAGTTGCTGTTCATGTGATGTGACCGCATGTTTTACCTTTGGTAGTTCTTCGCTCTTGTTCGGGAGTATAACGAGCATGCTCAGATGCTCATTCTCATAAGGGATCTCCAGAATCTGAGCTTCAGTGGGAAGCTGATATTGTCTGTGTGGGATAGTACCCATGGGAATTGTATCCTTCTTACCCATCATTGGCCAATTTACTCCTTTGACCTGATGCTAAAACACAGACAGATTGGACATTAGTGATGCTGTTAGCACATGGACCTGCAGTGTTAGCTCTGAGTGTCCTTCATGTTCATTTTTATTAAGCACACTTAAGTACAGATCAAGTATATGTTTAAGTAAAATCAGTGTACTATTTCAGTACAACTTGGGACTAAATTGGATCAATTTTTAATGTATAAATGTATACTTTTAAGTACAATTCATGTTTATTCATGCCTACTTGTTTTGTTTGTATTGCAACTATACTACAAGTGAACTTATAGTTTGCTAGTTAAATACTTGTAGAGCATATTTTATTTCATGAAGTTTTGAAGTGTACTCTCAGTAAACTACAAAATTGGCAAATATTTTGGCTCTCTGCCTTCATCTGGAAATATACCTTTAACTGTACTTAAACTCTTTCTCCAGCGTTTTTTTTTTTTTAATGTTGCCAGCAAGCACCAACATTTCTAATAATTTTCATGTAAATATGTAATATATCAAAAGACAAAAAAACAAAAAAAAAACCAGAAACTCCGCTTTAAAAAATTCTAACTTTACAGGGAAAGTACACCCAAAAATGAAAATTACCGCATGATTTATTCATAAAATTGATCCTGGCTCTTCCAAGCTTTATACTGACAGTTTGTTTGATTGTTTGTTTGTATTTAACATCATGCCAGCTTCTGTAGCTATTTTTAAATTATATCAATCTATTTTCACAAAAAACTCTGAACTCTGTTAAAAATGTCTTCAAAATAGTTTTATAATGGTCTGCCAGAAGCTGGATGTTTTGCTTTTTGTAAACTTTTGAATATGGATATTTTTCTTACAAAAGCCCATCAATTTATTTCTGAAGGCCTGCAGTATGGAGTAGTTTTATGATGGATGGATGGACTTTTTTGAGCTACAAAATCTCTCCCCCATTCACTGCCACCATAGAAGGACCTGCAGCACATCCTCTTGTCAGATTCTGGAAGATAAATTCTTCAAACTGTAGTACAAGAGGATGTGCTGCTGGTCCTTCACAAGTCACTCTCAATCTGTCCGCCTTTTCCAACACTTCAGCATGTTACTTTTATTAAATGAGGGTCATTTTTTAGGTCTCTGAGAACCAGAAACGTTGCACTTCTGGATGCTCCAGGTAGGTTGCAGTTCTGTTTTTATTCTTTTTTTATTGAGACTAAAAGGTTCCACACTTAATTCTTCACTCCTTTGCAGTTAACATGCATCTTTTTTTTCTGACCCTACTGGCAATTTCTAGTATTGCATCCTTCTCGTGGGCATTTAGTTAATTGTCTTTTTTGGCTAATTTTACCTGTGAAATAAAACCTGCGTAATAATTCTGCACACCTGCATATAAAGCGTTTTTTCAATTTACAGCCTTCATGAACAATTACATATCACTTATAAATGATTAAATACAAAACCAGTAGTAGTTATTAAGACTGATGTGGAATTGGTAAGAAAAAAAAAAGTGAGAACTTTAGCGTTTTACCATTTTTAGTGGACAAAGTTGAATTGTCTTGACAAAGTTACCTTGTTGGTGACAGTGCGTTCAAATTTGTTGGCCCACTTCTTCTTGAAGTACACTGCGCTGATAAGAGCAAGATTCGTGTCCTTAGATACATCTCCTTTATCCAAGAAGTTCTCCATACCGCAAATCTTCTTCACCCAGCTATTGATTTCGTCTTTCGCAGCATCAGGATTCATCTTGAAGTCTGCGCTCCTCAAGCTGCCAAAAGACCACTCCTCACATAGGTCCAGGTAATCCTAACATCGTCAGTAGAAAGAGAGAGCGAACGTGGATTACAATAACATCATTTTCAGCAAGAAAATCAACCATTTGCTGTGTTTTCTCAACCAACTCACATTACTGAAATTGACTGTCTGTTCTCCAAACAAGCGATTAGCCAGCTGCACGCTTCTCTTACTTTTTTGGCCAGGCTCCTTATTCTTGTACTCCCCTTCTTTGTAGATCTCCTCATACAGATAGTGGTACATAATTCTCATTTGGCCAAAGTGGAGGCCCTTAAGAGAAACACAAGAGGATATTGTTTAATACTGAGTGAAATGCATTCAGAGAATGTGAGACTGTGGCGAGTGTTTTGAATTTCACAATGTAGAAATGCGGCAATTAGAGCTTTAGAGGTGAACCTGTTGTGCAAAATGCATTTTTACATGGTGTTTGAACATAAAGGTGTCAGCAGTATGTTACACAACACCATAAAAAAAAAACATATCTTCCCCATACATCATAGACAGTTTCCCAAAAATGAGTTGCCACATTTCCTATACACCGTGACATAATGTGACAACAATGTGGAATCTGCCCTGTTATCTTAGACCCTCCTCTGAGTACAACAGTGGAAACGCAACTATGTCAGCTATAAACGGTCTAAATGTTCTGTTGTTGGCCATAACAAATAAACACGGCGTTTTTTTTTCTTTTGCATCGCATTTCACCGCGTCTAAAAATGCAGCGTTCAAGTTAACCCATTTAATCCCACCGGTCACAATTGTGACCATAAAAAAGTTTTCATTTTAAAAGCTCTGAACACTTTACTGGCTGATGTTTTAGTGCACTTCCTGCAAATATGGAAAAAATAAAGGGTCTCAATTAAATCTGTGCAGTTTCACTTGGTTAGTGTAAATTGTCACATGACCAGAGCAGTTTATTTCCTGTTTGCACCATGAGACGATGATGGTTGCATCAAATTTCCAAAACATAAGGCTAGTAAAGTATGTTATCATAAAGATATGGCAAAAAAAATTGTACACATTATCTCTAAAGTGTCTAGTATTAATATTTAAATTCATATATATTCAGTTTAGTTGAGTGCTGTCACAGGATGAGGAACAGGATAATAGTGAACTTAGGTATACAATATAAATCCAATGCAGTTTTTAGTGAAGATTAATTGTTTAATTGACAAAATATTGCACTAAATCAAAAGTTCAAAGGTTACAAATAAGTTACAATATTGATGTTGCAATACTGGTAGCACTAATATAACAATTAAATGATATATGCTACAATAAAGTAACAAATTTGAAATGCGTTGATTATTATATTTTTTTTGTCTTTTATCTCAGTATTCCTATCAATGTTGTATTTTTTTTTTTTTATAAATAGTAGTAACCCTAGAATGTGATCAAATAGTTTCAATAAGATATATAACCATTTTTATGACTGCGGAAATAAATTAGTTCATTATACGCATTATCCCACCCACTTATAAAACACAATTTTTCACACACTTTTCCCAAAAAAAAATGGATTATTTCAAAGGGTTACTAATGACACATGATTTGGATATTTTCATGTCTGGGAAAAATTTGGGATTAAATGGGTTAAATGCATCTTGACATGCGTTTTCAACAGAGTATTAATGGCCCTGAATGGGAGGAAAAATGCAAGGTCCGTGTTTACATATAAAATTAAAAAGTAGCTCAGTGGAATGCATAGATGCATTTTGTGGAAATGGCCCCATTATGTTTCTCTTGTTTTGTTTGTTTGGCCAGAGTATCTGTGTAAAGTATTTCGTACATACATGTGCATAAACAGATCCACTTTAAAGCATTCGTAAACATGAGATATTTACAGTTGAGTTTATATGGAGCCGTTTGGAGATGTGAACGCACCTTCATCATCTGATCAGCAGTGTTGTTCTTGGCACCCAGGACGACCAGGCCCAATGCAGAGGAGACGCTCAGGGGTGAGAATAACACATTGCCTGTAGTGGCCTTACACAGCACTTTTAACAGGTCAATGGAGAATTTTGAGTTTGCCAAAATCACGGGTGCAATGTTTGGGTTCATTTTGCTCACGGCCTAGAATGAAGGTAATTCAATTCAAACGTCATGTTAGAGCAGCACAGAAAACCGTATAGAAGTACAAGAAGGGGAAAAAATCTGAAAAAAGTTTACATTCTGTTTAAAAAACAAGCAAAATGAATTTCACCCGATGTGCTCTCCTAATATGTTGAATTGTAGAATTGTATATACCATCAAAACAGCAGAACAGCCCAAAGACAGCGCTTTCGCATAAAAACAATGAACGTTTTTCTTTCCCTCTTGGTGAAAAAGGTTTTCAGTTTTCATCCTAGTACCTCATATTTAGTACCTCAAACAAAGTGCAGTAACCAAAATAGCAAAGAAAAAACAGTTTTTCTGCATTAGAAACACCCTTGCATTAGCGTTTATTTATTTATTTATTTTTTTTGCAGTTGAAGCATAGGTGATGGTTAAGTATGATGTCATAAATGTTCATAGATGAAAAAAAAATCTAAATATAAAAAACTTTAGAGGATTTACGATGCTAATGACCTTTGAAAAGGGTCTGTAAAAATTGTCCATCTGTGTAGAGTATCTTTTTTGCTAAATAAATGTTAAAGAGGTGCTCCTGAAATGAATGCTTTCTTACTAACACAGTAAAGCAGATGTAAAACTGACATCTTAAATCAAATGTTTTTATGAAGCATTTTGCACCGTACACCAAATATTTGTATATCAAATGTTACAGTTTTCACAAGCCTCTGATATACTTACTGATGAAGAAAGCGATGGTTCAATCTGTTCTTGATATGAGGTCTGTCTTCACTGCCTAACTGTCTCTTTCTTGCTTTCAGTTATAGATATATATATAGGCTCAGGAAAAGGAAATAAAAAAAGAATTTTTTCTTATCAACTTGTGAAATCAAAATTTTAATTGTGTGCCAAAAGCGTTGCATGTCATTTCCTGTACAAACCTGTATAACAATACACCACACTTTCCAGCTAACTTGCAAGCGGTTAACCCCGCCTATGGAGTTTTTTCCTCTGTAGTGGACATTATATTTTAGTGAATTTCTCAGAGACCTCACATGTCATAGTTGTCCTGTACAGAGTACATTCAGGGCTTTTCAAAGACACCAAATGTTTGGAAGTTTGACCACGATCACACCCTCTTCTTGGTCTTTAAAAATGGCTAAAATTAATTTAGTGAAAAATTGCACATCCTTATGGAAATATGATTACATTTTGTAACTTGCATTTAAATCTGAATCATTTTCTAATTGTTTATCATAAAGCAACATCTCAGGAAAATGTTATGAGTTTTCAAATCCAAATATAACTTTCTGTTATGAAAGAGGACATCATTTCATACATGTCCACTGTAGAGGACACCAGGACTAAAAGCATGTTTATTATGCATTTTGTGAGACATAACAATTGAATAGGAAAAAAAAAAATATATATATATATATATATATATATATATATCAAAATTCTTACTACAAAAATCTGACCAATTAATGCTCCCATTATAACCATTATTTTTCAACATGCTGGCCCAACAGCAACAGATCAATATTAAAATTAGATACATGTATAGATATACTGTATTTAAGGGGAAAACCAGTTTACACACATACTGCAATAAAAAATGGCATATCAAATAATTTTTTTATTTTATTTTTACAACATAGGTGAGAATCATCCTTACACAAAGTCTGGTATAAAAAAACAAAAATTGGTTGGTGATTTAATAAAACCTTCCATTGTTTTTCCTTTTTGATGTCTATTTATACCATTATATTTTTAGAAAATTTAGACCTAGACACTGAATAAAATATGAATAAGATGTAATTTTTCAAAAGTGCCAATTTTGAATTTTTTCCTTATGCTCTAAACATGAAAAAAATACTAAATTCACAACAATTTTTCGGGGGGGTCTCAGGAGGATGTGAATGATACAAAAACAAACCACAAATTTAATCTGCGGATTGCCTTTTTGCAGATTTTCACATCATGCAACACTATCTTGGTGCTTCTTTACAAATATCAGTGCACCAGCTGAGATATGAAAAGACATTTTCTTTTCATATGTTTTTTTCATATGCCACTTTTGCAGCACTCTGCAAAAGTGGCCGAGATGGCCGAGATGCCGTGTTTTACTTTGATAGCATTAATATATATAGGGTGTTTAATATAGGATGTGTGTTTTATAAATACGAGTTATTAAAATGAAGACTCTTACTTTGTAAGTTCCTCACGGACACGGATGTAAACGAGACTTTTATTTTGTTTGTAAGGTCCTCACGGATTCGCGCTTCCGGAGTTCAATGATATTTCAAATTAAACACCGCGCTACATACGCGAATAATAAGAATATAAACAAGAACATACAGCTACAAAAACGAATATATAAAGCCTTATATTTTGGTATGGACTTTGATCAATGTTTATTGAGAGCTTTGACAGAACAGATGACGTTAATGTCAGTTATTCATCGTTTAATGTGATAATAAATTAATCTTTGCAGAAGTTGCATTAGCATTTAGATGTATTTACACACAGTTCAATACAGCTCAGAGGCACATGCAATGCTTTAACCTGCAGTTACAAATGCATAAATAATGTTTTAATATTTTGAACATAAAATGTTGAATACTAATATTTGAAAGAATAAAAAATAGATTAAAAAAAAAAAGATACTTTAAATGTGAAATTGAAACTGCCAGTAGATAGCAGCTTTCCACAAATTAAGGCTTAAAAAGTCTTAAATCCATAAAGTTGTGGCATTAAATGTTGCACACGCTGCAGCAAAAAAAAAAAAAAAAAAAACAGATTTTTGTCTTTTTTTCCAGTACAAATATCTAAACATCCTTAAATCAGGATATATTTACTGGACATTCATAATGAAGATATGAAGTCTTGTTTAGTGAGAAATTAAACCAAATGAAGTGCATTTATGATAAAATTGGAACAAATGTATATTAATGAATTCAGATGATTTTACAGAGCCCTTTGGCAGATATTTGTTCTTTTTTTAATCATAAATATCTTCTGTCGTTTTGTATCTCAAGTAAATGTCACTTTATTCACACTGAAAAACAAGGAAGAACTGAGGAAGGGCATCACTCTTTTGCAGTGTGATCAGAAGGTGCTTTTTTGCCATTTGAAAATGTTTTGAAAGCATCATGTCTGTACCTTCCATTGACTGGCCAGCCATCTCTTTAGTGACTTATGCAAGACTTGATTAAGTTTGCTCAAAAAGCTCAATATATCAGGTGCCATGTCTCATTTTGGAGGCTGCAAAAGCTGCATATGTCATCGAGGTGGTCTCATTTAAGAAAAGCAAGTCAAGTCAGCTTTATTTATATAGCGCTTTTTACAATACAAATTGTGTCAAAGCAGCTTTACAGAATCAAACAGGAAAGTAATGTATCAATAATGCAAAAAGAAAAGTGTTAGACTGCAAAGTGAAAAAGAAAATATAGCTGCAAGCAACAATTATCAGGGGCTTCATGTGCATTAAGGTTTTTAAAACAATGTTTAAAAAAGTACTGTTTTCTTTTGCAAGCATGTAAAAACTTGCAGGATAGAGGGAAAGGCAACTAATAAAGACAATATACAAAGAAATTGTATGTGTTCTAATGTTTTGGCACCTTGGACAAAGACACCGCATGGCAAGTTTCAGGTCAGTCACACTTTGGGTGGCATTCTTATAGCCATTTTTAAATTTTTAAACATTTTCTCCATGTGATAGCACCACTAATTATGGACAATGAGATTCTTGCTGCACTGGTTTGGTTGCGATTGGGCCAAAATCCTAGGACTAGCTCGCAAAAGAATAGGTTTTTCAAAAAATCCAAAATACCTGAAAATTTAGTTCGAGCAACAGGTGAATCTGAGGCATGCATGCTGTTCGTCTTGAGCCAAGGATTCCAACAATGTAAGATGAACATTTTGAGACTTATGATTGATTTCATAGCTTTGGCCAATTAATTCGGGACAGTCAGTTTATTAATTTGGAACTACTGATTCATTTCCTCGAACTAAAATTGTTTACGGTTTCTTTTTGCATTATTGATATATTACTTTCCAGTTGCTTTGACACAATTTGTATTGTAAAAAGCGCCGTATAAATAAAGCTGGCTTGACTTGGGGCGATGGAGAACGCTTCATCCTGGAAATTCTTGGGTTTCAGCACTACAGTGCCTATAAAAAGTATTCATACCTCTTCATCCAACACACATTATAAGTTGCAGCATTAGGTTAAGAAAAAAATGACACAAGTTTCTGCCCAATTTTCCTTTATTTGTTTTTCAGCACAAGTTCAGAGTTTGTTTAAAATGTATGTTCCAAGCAAATCAATTTTAAATGAAGATACATGCAATATAATCACCGTGCGCTGTTTTTAATATGACAGATCACACATTTGTAGAACCTGCTCTGTGCTTCAGATTCTAGTTTACAGGTGATGGGGAGATGAAGCGGCCCCAGAAGAGGATGCTGTTGGTGGGGTTGTGGCGGATGAAGAAAAGAAAAGGCTGTTGTACATTGAAAGGCTGAGGGTTTGCATTACTTTTAGTAAGCTGAACAACTCCACCACTGCCTCCATCTGCCTCTGTGCCTTCCGCATTCACCTCAACAACAGACTTGTGCATCATTTTGGACATCTTCAGCTTTCCAGATGCCATGCCAGATAAGTCACACTCATCACTGAAGAGGTCTTTTATTCCCAGTTTCTCCAGGGGGTCCTTCAGGTTATATTTCTCCTGCATTTTAAAGATGGGCATTGTAACGTCCACATCTGTGAGAATCATATTGTCCGGCTCAGTCCACTCCATCACCTTCTCATAAGTGATCGAGTCTACCAGCTTAGAGGAAGGAGAAAAAATAAGACACAGACAGGGACTTTTAAATGTTTTCCATTTCATGTAATACCAAACCTATACAATAATGCACATTTTCATGTAGGCTTTATCCTAGTAATGCAATTCCAAATGAAATAAAAGCAGTAAAGGGAGGTTTTAGTTGCTGTTCATGTGATGTGACCGCATGTTTTACCTTTGGTAGTTCTTCGCTCTTGTTCGGGAGTATAACGAGCATGCTCAGATGCTCATTCTCATAAGGGATCTCCAGAATCTGAGCTTCAGTGGGAAGCTGATATTGTCTGTGTGGGATAGTACCCATGGGAATTGTATCCTTCTTACCCATCATTGGCCAATTTACTCCTTTGACCTGATGCTAAAACACAGACAGATTGGACATTAGTGATGCTGTTAGCACATGGACCTGCAGTGTTAGCTCTGAGTGTCCTTCATGTTCATTTTTATTAAGCACACTTAAGTACAGTTCAAGTATATGTTTAAGTAAAATCAGTGTACTATTTCAGTACAACTTGGGACTAAATTGGATCAATTTTTAATGTATAAATGTATACTTTTAAGTACAATTCATGTTTATTCATGCCTACTTGTTTTGTTTGTATTGCAACTATACTACAAGTGAACTTATAGTTTGCTAGTTAAATACTTGTAGAGCATATTTTATTTCATGAAGTTTTGAAGTGTACTCTCAGTAAACTACAAAATTGGCAAATATTTTGGCTCTCTGCCTTCATCTGGAAATATACCTTTAACTGTACTTAAACTCTTTCTCCAGCGTTTTTTTTTTTTTTAATGTTGCCAGCAAGCACCAACATTTCTAATCATTTTCATGTAAATATGTAATATATCAAAAGACAAAAAAACAAAAAAAAAAACAGAAACTCCGCTTTAAAAAATTCTAACTTTACAGGGAAAGTACACCCAAAAATGAAAATTACCGCATGATTTATTCATAAAATTGATCCTGGCTCTTCCAAGCTTTATACTGACAGTTTGTTTGATTGTTTGTTTGTATTTAACATCATGCCAGCTTCTGTAGCTATTTTTAAATTATATCAATCTATTTTCACAAAAAACTCTGAACTCTGTTAAAAATGTCTTCAAAATAGTTTTATAATGGTCTGCCAGAAGCTGGATGTTTTGCTTTTTGTAAACTTTTGAATATGGATATTTTTCTTACAAAAGCCCATCAATTTATTTCTGAAGGCCTGCAGTATGGAGTAGTTTTATGATGGATGGATGGACTTTTTTGAGCTACAAAATCTCTCCCCCATTCACTGCCACCATAGAAGGACCTGCAGCACATCCTCTTGTCAGATTCTGGAAGATAAATTCTTCAAACTGTAGTACAAGAGGATGTGCTGCTGGTCCTTCACAAGTCACTCTCAATCTGTCCGCCTTTTCCAACACTTCAGCATGTTACTTTTATTAAATGAGGGTCATTTTTTAGGTCTCTGAGAACCAGAAACGTTGCACTTCTGGATGCTCCAGGTAGGTTGCAGTTCTGTTTTTATTCTTTTTTTATTGAGACTAAAAGGTTCCACACTTAATTCTTCACCTTAATTCTTAATTCCTTTGCAGTTAACATGCATCTTTTTTTTCTGACCCTACTGGCAATTTCTAGTATTGCATCCTTCTCGTGGGCATTTAGTTAATTGTCTTTTTTGGCTAATTTTACCTGTGAAATAAAACCTGCGTAATAATTCTGCACACCTGCATATAAAGCGTTTTTTCAATTTACAGCCTTCATGAACAATTACATATCACTTATAAATGATTAAATACAAAACCAGTAGTAGTTATTAAGACTGATGTGGAATTGGTAAGAAAAAAAAGTGAGAACTTTAGCGTTTTACCATTTTTAGTGGACAAAGTTGAATTGTCTTGACAAAGTTACCTTGTTGGTGACAATGGGTATAAATTTGTTGGCCCACTTCTTCTTGAAGTACACTGCGCTGATAAGAGCAAGATTCGTGTCCTTAGATACATCTCCTTTATCCAAGAAGTTCTCCATACCGCAAATCTTCTTCACCCAGCTATTGATTTCGTCTTTCGCAGCATCAGGATTCATCTTGAAGTCTGCGCTCCTCAAGCTGCCAAAAGACCACTCCTCACATAGGTCCAGGTAATCCTAACATCGTCAGTAGAAAGAGAGAGCGAACGTGGATTACAATAACATCATTTTCAGCAAGAAAATCAACCATTTGCTGTGTTTTCTCAACCAACTCACATTACTGAAATTGACTGTCTGTTCTCCAAACAAGCGATTAGCCAGCTGCACGCTTCTCTTACTTTTTTGGCCAGGCTCCTTATTCTTGTACTCCCCTTCTTTGTAGATCTCCTCATACAGATAGTGGTACATAATTCTCATTTGGCCAAAGTGGAGGCCCTTAAGAGAAACACAAGAGGATATTGTTTAATACTGAGTGAAATGCATTCAGAGAATGTGAGACTGTGGCGAGTGTTTTGAATTTCACAATGTAGAAATGCGGCAATTAGAGCTTTAGAGGTGAACCTGTTGTGCAAAATGCATTTTTACATGGTGTTTGAACATAAAGGTGTCAGCAGTATGTTACACAACACCATAAAAAAAAAACATATCTTCCCCATACATCATAGACAGTTTCCCAAAAATGAGTTGCCACATTTCCTATACACCGTGACATAATGTGACAACAATGTGGAATCTGCCCTGTTATCTTAGACCCTCCTCTGAGTACAACAGTGGAAACGCAACTATGTCAGCTATAAACGGTCTAAATGTTCTGTTGTTGGCCATAACAAATAAACACGGCGTTTTTTTTTCTTTTGCATCGCATTTCACCGCGTCTAAAAATGCAGCGTTCAAGTTAACCCATTTAATCCCACCGGTCACAATTGTGACCATAAAAAAGTTTTCATTTTAAAAGCTCTGAACACTTTACTGGCTGATGTTTTAGTGCACTTCCTGCAAATATGGAAAAAATAAAGGGTCTCAATTAAATCTGTGCAGTTTCACTTGGTTAGTGTAAATTGTCACATGACCAGAGCAGTTTATTTCCTGTTTGCACCATGAGACGATGATGGTTGCATCAAATTTCCAAAACATAAGGCTAGTAAAGTATGTTATCATAAAGATATGGCAAAAAAAATTGTACACATTATCTCTAAAGTGTCTAGTATTAATATTTAAATTCATATATATTCAGTTTAGTTGAGTGCTGTCACAGGATGAGGAACAGGATAATAGTGAACTTAGGTATACAATATAAATCCAATGCAGTTTTTAGTGAAGATTAATTGTTTAATTGACAAAATATTGCACTAAATCAAAAGTTCAAAGGTTACAAATAAGTTACAATATTGATGTTGCAATACTGGTAGCACTAATATAACAATTAAATGATATATGCTACAATAAAGTAACAAATTTGAAATGCGTTGATTATTATATTTTTTTTGTCTTTTATCTCAGTATTCCTATCAATGTTGTATTTTTTTTTTTTTATAAATAGTAGTAACCCTAGAATGTGATCAAATAGTTTCAATAAGATATATAACCATTTTTATGACTGCGGAAATAAATTAGTTCATTATACGCATTATCCCACCCACTTATAAAACACAATTTTTCACACACTTTTCCCAAAAAAAAATGGATTATTTCAAAGGGTTACTAATGACACATGATTTGGATATTTTCATGTCTGGGAAAAATTTGGGATTAAATGGGTTAAATGCATCTTGACATGCGTTTTCAACAGAGTATTAATGGCCCTGAATGGGAGGAAAAATGCAAGGTCCGTGTTTACATATAAAATTAAAAAGTAGCTCAGTGGAATGCATAGATGCATTTTGTGGAAATGGCCCCATTATGTTTCTCTTGTTTTGTTTGTTTGGCCAGAGTATCTGTGTAAAGTATTTCGTACATACATGTGCATAAACAGATCCACTTTAAAGCATTCGTAAACATGAGATATTTACAGTTGAGTTTATATAGAGCCGTTTGGAGATGTGAACGCACCTTCATCATCTGATCAGCAGTGTTGTTCTTGGCACCCAGGACGACCAGGCCCAATGCAGAGGAGATGCTCAGGGGTGAGAATAACACATTGCCTGTAGTGGCCTTACACAGCACTTTTAACAGGTCAATGGAGAATTTTGTGTTTGCCAAAATCACGGGTGCAATGTTTGGGTTCATTTTGCTCACGGCCTAGAATGAAGGTAATTCAATTCAAACGTCATGTTAGAGCAGCACAGAAAACCGTATAGAAGTACAAGAAGGGGAAAAAATCTGAAAAAAGTTTACATTCTGTTTAAAAAACAAGCAAAATGAATTTCACCCGATGTGCTCTCCTAATACAGGTCCTTCTCAAAAAATTAGCATATTGTGATAAAGTTCATTATTTTCTGTAATGTACTGATAAACATTAGACTTTCATATATTTTAGATTCATTACACACAACTGAAGTAGTTCAAGCCTTTTTTTTGTTTTAATATTGATGATTTTGGCATACAGCTCATGAAAACCCAAAATTCCTATCTCAAAAAATTAGCATATCATGAAAAGGTTCTCTAAACAAGCTATTAACCTAATCATCTGAATCAACTAATTAACTCTAAACACCTGCAAAAGATTCCTGAGGCTTTTAAAAACTCCCAGCCTGGTTCATTACTCAAAACCGCAATCATGGGTAAGACTGCCGACCTGACTGCTGTCCAGAAGGCCATCATTGACACCCTCAAGCAAGAGGGTAAGACACAGAAAGAAATTTCTGAACGAATAGGCTGTTCCCAGAGTGCTGTATCAAGGCACCTCAGTGGGAAGTCTGTGGGAAGGAAAAAGTGTGGCAGAAAACGCTGCACAACGAGAAGAGGTGACCGGACCCTGAGGAAGATTGTGGAGAAGGACCGATTCCAGACCTTGGGGGACCTGCGGAAGCAGTGGACTGAGTCTGGAGTAGAAACATCCAGAGCCACCGTGTACAGGCGTGTGCAGGAAATGGGCTACAGGTGCCGCGTTCCCCAGGTCAAGCCACTTTTGAACCAGAAACGGCGGCAGAAGCGCCTGACCTGGGCTACAGAGAAGCAGCACTGGACTGTTGCTCAGTGGTCCAAAGTACTTTTTTCGGATGAAAGCAAATTTTGCATGTCATTCGGAAATCAAGGTGCCAGAGTCTGGAGGAAGACTGGGGAGAGGGAAATGCCAAAATGCCTGAAGTCCAGTGTCAAGTACCCACAGTCAGTGATGGTCTGGGGTGCCATGTCATCTGCTGGTGTTGGTCCACTGTGTTTTATCAAGGGCAGGGTCAATGCAGCTAGCTATCAGGAGATTTTGGAGCACTTCATGCTTCCATCTGCTGAAAAGCTTTATGGAGATGAAGATTTCATTTTTCAGCACGACCTGGCACCTGCTCACAGTGCCAAAACCACTGGTAAATGGTTTACTGACCATGGTATTACTGTGCTCAATTGGCCTGCCAACTCTCCTGACCTGAACCCCATAGAGAATCTGTGGGATATTGTGAAGAGAAAGTTGAGAGACGCAAGACCCAACACTCTGGATGAGCTTAAGGCCGCTATCGAAGCATCCTGGGCCTCCATAACACCTCAGCAGTGCCACAGGCTGATCGCCTCCATGCCACGCCGCACTGAAGCAGTCATTTCTGCAAAAGGATTCCCGACCAAGTATTGAGTGCATAACTGAACATAATTATTTGAAGGTTGACTTTTTTTGTATTAAAAACACTTTTCTTTTATTGGTCGGATGAAATATGCTAATTTTTTGAGATAGGAATTTTGGGTTTTCATGAGCTGTATGCCAAAATCATCAATATTAAAACAAAAAAAAGGCTTGAACTACTTCAGTTGTGTGTAATGAATCTAAAATATATGAAAGTCTAATGTTTATCAGTACATTACAAAAAATAATGAATTTTATCACAATATGCTAATTTTTTGAGAAGGACCTGTATGTTGAATTGTAGAATTGTATATACCATCAAAACAGCAGAACAGCCCAAAGACAGCGCTTTCGCATAAAAACAATGAACGTTTTTCTTTCCCTCTTGGTGAAAAAGGTTTTCAGTTTTCATCCTAGTACCTCATATTTAGTACCTCAAACAAAGTGCAGTAACCAAAATAGCAAAGAAAAAACAGTTTTTCTGCATTAGAAACACCCTTGCATTAGCGTTTATTTATTTATTTATTTTTTTTGCAGTTGAAGCATAGGTGATGGTTAAGTATGATGTCATAAATGTTCATAGATGAAAAAAAAATCTAAATATAAAAAACTTTAGAGGATTTACGATGCTAATGACCTTTGAAAAGGGTCTGTAAAAATTGTCCATCTGTGTAGAGTATCTTTTTTGCTAAATAAATGTTAAAGAGGTGCTCCTGAAATGAATGCTTTCTTACTAACACAGTAAAGCAGATGTAAAACTGACATCTTAAATCAAATGTTTTTATGAAGCATTTTGCACCGTACACCAAATATTTGTATATCAAATGTTACAGTTTTCACAAGCCTCTGATATACTTACTGATGAAGAAAGCGATGGTTCAATCTGTTCTTGATATGAGGTCTGTCTTCACTGCCTAACTGTCTCTTTCTTGCTTTCAGTTATAGATATATATATAGGCTCAGGAAAAGGAAATAAAAAAAGAATTTTTTCTTATCAACTTGTGAAATCAAAATTTTAATTGTGTGCCAAAAGCGTTGCATGTCATTTCCTGTACAAACCTGTATAACAATACACCACACTTTCCAGCTAACTTGCAAGCGGTTAACCCCGCCTATGGAGTTTTTTCCTCTGTAGTGGACATTATATTTTAGTGAATTTCTCAGAGACCTCACATGTCATAGTTGTCCTGTACAGAGTACATTCAGGGCTTTTCAAAGACACCAAATGTTTGGAAGTTTGACCACGATCACACCCTCTTCTTGGTCTTTAAAAATGGCTAAAATTAATTTAGTGAAAAATTGCACATCCTTATGGAAATATGATTACATTTTGTAACTTGCATTTAAATCTGAATCATTTTCTAATTGTTTATCATAAAGCAACATCTCAGGAAAATGTTATGAGTTTTCAAATCCAAATATAACTTTCTGTTATGAAAGAGGACATCATTTCATACATGTCCACTGTAGAGGACACCAGGACTAAAAGCATGTTTATTATGCATTTTGTGAGACATAACAATTGAATAGGAAAAAAAAAAATATATATATATATATATATATATATATATATATCAAAATTCTTACTACAAAAATCTGACCAATTAATGCTCCCATTATAACCATTATTTTTCAACATGCTGGCCCAACAGCAACAGATCAATATTAAAATTAGATACATGTATAGATATACTGTATTTAAGGGGAAAACCAGTTTACACACATACTGCAATAAAAAATGGCATATCAAATAATTTTTTTATTTTATTTTTACAACATAGGTGAGAATCATCCTTACACAAAGTCTGGTATAAAAAAACAAAAATTGGTTGGTGATTTAATAAAACCTTCCATTGTTTTTCCTTTTTGATGTCTATTTATACCATTATATTTTTAGAAAATTTAGACCTAGACACTGAATAAAATATGAATAAGATGTAATTTTTCAAAAGTGCCAATTTTGAATTTTTTCCTTATGCTCTAAACATGAAAAAAATACTAAATTCACAACAATTTTTCGGGGGGGTCTCAGGAGGATGTGAATGATACAAAAACAAACCACAAATTTAATCTGCGGATTGCCTTTTTGCAGATTTTCACATCATGCAACACTATCTTGGTGCTTCTTTACAAATATCAGTGCACCAGCTGAGATATGAAAAGACATTTTCTTTTCATATGTTTTTTTCATATGCCACTTTTGCAGCACTCTGCAAAAGTGGCCGAGATGGCCGAGATGCCGTGTTTTACTTTGATAGCATTAATATATATAGGGTGTTTAATATAGGATGTGTGTTTTATAAATACGAGTTATTAAAATGAAGACTCTTACTTTGTAAGTTCCTCACGGACACGGATGTAAACGAGACTTTTATTTTGTTTGTAAGGTCCTCACGGATTCGCGCTTCCGGAGTTCAATGATATTTCAAATTAAACACCGCGCTACATACGCGAATAATAAGAATATAAACAAGAACATACAGCTACAAAAACGAATATATAAAGCCTTATATTTTGGTATGGACTTTGATCAATGTTTATTGAGAGCTTTGACAGAACAGATGACGTTAATGTCAGTTATTCATCGTTTAATGTGATAATAAATTAATCTTTGCAGAAGTTGCATTAGCATTTAGATGTATTTACACACAGTTCAATACAGCTCAGAGGCACATGCAATGCTTTAACCTGCAGTTACAAATGCATAAATAATGTTTTAATATTTTGAACATAAAATGTTGAATACTAATATTTGAAAGAATAAAAAATAGATTAAAAAAAAAAAGATACTTTAAATGTGAAATTGAAACTGCCAGTAGATAGCAGCTTTCCACAAATTAAGGCTTAAAAAGTCTTAAATCCATAAAGTTGTGGCATTAAATGTTGCACACGCTGCAGCAAAAAAAAAAAAAAAAAAACAGATTTTTGTCTTTTTTTCCAGTACAAATATCTAAACATCCTTAAATCAGGATATATTTACTGGACATTCATAATGAAGATATGAAGTCTTGTTTAGTGAGAAATTAAACCAAATGAAGTGCATTTATGATAAAATTGGAACAAATGTATATTAATGAATTCAGATGATTTTACAGAGCCCTTTGGCAGATATTTGTTCTTTTTTTAATCATAAATATCTTCTGTCGTTTTGTATCTCAAGTAAATGTCACTTTATTCACACTGAAAAACAAGGAAGAACTGAGGAAGGGCATCACTCTTTTGCAGTGTGATCAGAAGGTGCTTTTTTGCCATTTGAAAATGTTTTGAAAGCATCATGTCTGTACCTTCCATTGACTGGCCAGCCATCTCTTTAGTGACTTATGCAAGACTTGATTAAGTTTGCTCAAAAAGCTCAATATATCAGGTGCCATGTCTCATTTTGGAGGCTGCAAAAGCTGCATATGTCATCGAGGTGGTCTCATTTAAGAAAAGCAAGTCAAGTCAGCTTTATTTATATAGCGCTTTTTACAATACAAATTGTGTCAAAGCAGCTTTACAGAATCAAACAGGAAAGTAATGTATCAATAATGCAAAAAGAAAAGTGTTAGACTGCAAAGTGAAAAAGAAAATATAGCTGCAAGCAACAATTATCAGGGGCTTCATGTGCATTAAGGTTTTTAAAACAATGTTTAAAAAAGTACTGTTTTCTTTTGCAAGCATGTAAAAACTTGCAGGATAGAGGGAAAGGCAACTAATAAAGACAATATACAAAGAAATTGTATGTGTTCTAATGTTTTGGCACCTTGGACAAAGACACCGCATGGCAAGTTTCAGGTCAGTCACACTTTGGGTGGCATTCTTATAGCCATTTTTAAATTTTTAAACATTTTCTCCATGTGATAGCACCACTAATTATGGACAATGAGATTCTTGCTGCACTGGTTTGGTTGCGATTGGGCCAAAATCCTAGGACTAGCTCGCAAAAGAATAGGTTTTTCAAAAAATCCAAAATACCTGAAAATTTAGTTCGAGCAACAGGTGAATCTGAGGCATGCATGCTGTTCGTCTTGAGCCAAGGATTCCAACAATGTAAGATGAACATTTTGAGACTTATGATTGATTTCATAGCTTTGGCCAATTAATTCGGGACAGTCAGTTTATTAATTTGGAACTACTGATTAATTTCCTCGAACTAAAATTGTTTACGGTTTCTTTTTGCATTATTGATATATTACTTTCCAGTTGCTTTGACACAATTTGTATTGTAAAAAGCGCCGTATAAATAAAGCTGGCTTGACTTGGGGCGATGGAGAACGCTTCATCCTGGAAATTCTTGGGTTTCAGCACTACAGTGCCTATAAAAAGTATTCATACCTCTTCATCCAACACACATTATAAGTTGCAGCATTAGGTTAAGAAAAAAATGACACAAGTTTCTGCCCAAGTTTCCTTTATTTGTTTTTCAGCACAAGTTCAGAGTTTGTTTAAAATGTATGTTCCAAGCAAATCAATTTTAAATGAAGATACATGCAATATAATCACCGTGCGCTGTTTTTAATATGACAGATCACACATTTGTAGAACCTGCTCTGTGCTTCAGATTCTAGTTTACAGGTGATGGGGAGATGAAGCGGCCCCAGAAGAGGATGCTGTTGGTGGGGTTGTGGCGGATGAAGAAAAGAAAAGGCTGTTGTACATTGAAAGGCTGAGGGTTTGCATTACTTTTAGTAAGCTGAACAACTCCACCACTGCCTCCATCTGCCTCTGTGCCTTCCGCATTCACCTCAACAACAGACTTGTGCATCATTTTGGACATCTTCAGCTTTCCAGATGCCATGCCAGATAAGTCACACTCATCACTGAAGAGGTCTTTTATTCCCAGTTTCTCCAGGGGGTCCTTCAGGTTATATTTCTCCTGCATTTTAAAGATGGGCATTGTAACGTCCACATCTGTGAGAATCATATTGTCCGGCTCAGTCCACTCCATCACCTTCTCATAAGTGATCGAGTCTACCAGCTTAGAGGAAGGAGAAAAAATAAGACACAGACAGGGACTTTTAAATGTTTTCCATTTCATGTAATACCAAACCTATACAATAATGCACATTTTCATGTAGGCTTTATCCTAGTAATGCAATTCCAAATGAAATAAAAGCAGTAAAGGGAGGTTTTAGTTGCTGTTCATGTGATGTGACCGCATGTTTTACCTTTGGTAGTTCTTCGCTCTTGTTCGGGAGTATAACGAGCATGCTCAGATGCTCATTCTCATAAGGGATCTCCAGAATCTGAGCTTCAGTGGGAAGCTGATATTGTCTGTGTGGGATAGTACCCATGGGAATTGTATCCTTCTTACCCATCATTGGCCAATTTACTCCTTTGACCTGATGCTAAAACACAGACAGATTGGACATTAGTGATGCTGTTAGCACATGGACCTGCAGTGTTAGCTCTGAGTGTCCTTCATGTTCATTTTTATTAAGCACACTTAAGTACAGTTCAAGTATATGTTTAAGTAAAATCAGTGTACTATTTCAGTACAACTTGGGACTAAATTGGATCAATTTTTAGTGTATAAATGTATACTTTTAAGTACAATTCATGTTTATTCATGCCTACTTGTTTTGTTTGTATTGCAACTATACTACAAGTGAACTTATAGTTTGCTAGTTAAATACTTGTAGAGCATATTTTATTTCATGAAGTTTTGAAGTGTACTCTCAGTAAACTACAAAATTGGCAAATATTTTGGCTCTCTGCCTTCATCTGGAAATATACCTTTAACTGTACTTAAACTCTTTCTCCAGCGTTTTTTTTTTTTTAATGTTGCCAGCAAGCACCAACATTTCTAATCATTTTCATGTAAATATGTAATATATCAAAAGACAAAAAAACAAAAAAAAAACCAGAAACTCCGCTTTAAAAAATTCTAACTTTACAGGGAAAGTACACCCAAAAATGAAAATTACCGCATGATTTATTCATAAAATTGATCCTGGCTCTTCCAAGCTTTATACTGACAGTTTGTTTGATTGTTTGTTTGTATTTAACATCATGCCAGCTTCTGTAGCTATTTTTAAATTATATCAATCTATTTTCACAAAAAACTCTGAACTCTGTTAAAAATGTCTTCAAAATAGTTTTATAATGGTCTGCCAGAAGCTGGATGTTTTGCTTTTTGTAAACTTTTGAATATGGATATTTTTCTTACAAAAGCCCATCAATTTATTTCTGAAGGCCTGCAGTATGGAGTAGTTTTATGATGGATGGATGGACTTTTTTGAGCTACAAAATCTCTCCCCCATTCACTGCCACCATAGAAGGACCTGCAGCACATCCTCTTGTCAGATTCTGGAAGATAAATTCTTCAAACTGTAGTACAAGAGGATGTGCTGCTGGTCCTTCACAAGTCACTCTCAATCTGTCCGCCTTTTCCAACACTTCAGCATGTTACTTTTATTAAATGAGGGTCATTTTTTAGGTCTCTGAGAACCAGAAACGTTGCACTTCTGGATGCTCCAGGTAGGTTGCAGTTCTGTTTTTATTCTTTTTTTATTGAGACTAAAAGGTTCCACACTTAATTCTTCACCTTAATTCTTAATTCCTTTGCAGTTAACATGCATCTTTTTTTTCTGACCCTACTGGCAATTTCTAGTATTGCATCCTTCTCGTGGGCATTTAGTTAATTGTCTTTTTTGGCTAATTTTACCTGTGAAATAAAACCTGCGTAATAATTCTGCACACCTGCATATAAAGCGTTTTTTCAATTTACAGCCTTCATGAACAATTACATATCACTTATAAATGATTAAATACAAAACCAGTAGTAGTTATTAAGACTGATGTGGAATTGGTAAGAAAAAAAAAAGTGAGAACTTTAGCGTTTTACCATTTTTAGTGGACAAAGTTGAATTGTCTTGACAAAGTTACCTTGTTGGTGACAATGGGTATAAATTTGTTGGCCCACTTCTTCTTGAAGTACACTGCGCTGATAAGAGCAAGATTCGTGTCCTTAGATACATCTCCTTTATCCAAGAAGTTCTCCATACCGCAAATCTTCTTCACCCAGCTATTGATTTCGTCTTTCGCAGCATCAGGATTCATCTTGAAGTCTGCGCTCCTCAAGCTGCCAAAAGACCACTCCTCACATAGGTCCAGGTAATCCTAACATCGTCAGTAGAAAGAGAGAGCGAATGTGGATTACAATAACATCATTTTCAGCAAGAAAATCAACCATTTGCTGTGTTTTCTCAACCAACTCACATTACTGAAATTGACTGTCTGTTCTCCAAACAAGCGATTAGCCAGCTGCACGCTTCTCTTACTTTTTTGGCCAGGCTCCTTATTCTTGTACTCCCCTTCTTTGTAGATCTCCTCATACAGATAGTGGTACATAATTCTCATGTGGCCAAAGTGGAGGCCCTTAAGAGAAACACAAGAGATATTGTTTAATACTGAGTGAAATGCATTCAGAGAATGTGAGACTGTGGCGAGTGTTTTGAATTTCACAATGTAGAAATGCGGCAATTAGAGCTTTAGAGGTGAACCTGTTGTGCAAAATGCATTTTTACATGGTGTTTGAACATAAAGGTGTCAGCAGTATGTTACACAACACCATAAAAAAAAAACATATCTTCCCCATACATCATAGACAGTTTCCCAAAAATGAGTTGCCACATTTCCTATACACCGTGACATAATGTGACAACAATGTGGAATCTGCCCTGTTATCTTAGACCCTCCTCTGAGTACAACAGTGGAAACGCAACTATGTCAGCTATAAACGGTCTAAATGTTCTGTTGTTGGCCATAACAAATAAACACGGCGTTTTTTTTTCTTTTGCATCGCATTTCACCGCGTCTAAAAATGCAGCGTTCAAGTTAACCCATTTAATCCCACCGGTCACAATTGTGACCATAAAAAAGTTTTCATTTTAAAAGCTCTGAACACTTTACTGGCTGATGTTTTAGTGCACTTCCTGCAAATATGGAAAAAATAAAGGGTCTCAATTAAATCTGTGCAGTTTCACTTGGTTAGTGTAAATTGTCACATGACCAGAGCAGTTTATTTCCTGTTTGCACCATGAGACGATGATGGTTGCATCAAATTTCCAAAACATAAGGCTAGTAAAGTATGTTATCATAAAGATATGGCAAAAAAAATTGTACACATTATCTCTAAAGTGTCTAGTATTAATATTTAAATTCATATATATTCAGTTTAGTTGAGTGCTGTCACAGGATGAGGAACAGGATAATAGTGAACTTAGGTATACAATATAAATCCAATGCAGTTTTTAGTGAAGATTAAATGTTTAATTGACAAAATATTGCACTAAATCAAAAGTTCAAAGGTTACAAATAAGTTACAATATTGATGTTGCAATACTGGTAGCACTAATATAACAATTAAATGATATATGCTACAATAAAGTAACAAATTTGAAATGCGTTGATTATTATATTTTTTTTGTCTTTTATCTCAGTATTCCTATCAATGTTGTATTTTTTTTTTTTTTTATAAATAGTAGTAACCCTAGAATGTGATCAAATAGTTTCAATAAGATATATAACCATTTTTATGACTGCGGAAATAAATTAGTTCATTATACGCATTATCCCACCCACTTATAAAACACAATTTTTCACACACTTTTCCCAAAAAAAAATGGATTATTTCAAAGGGTTACTAATGACACATGATTTGGATATTTTCATGTCTGGGAAAAATTTGGGATTAAATGGGTTAAATGCATCTTGACATGCGTTTTCAACAGAGTATTAATGGCCCTGAATGGGAGGAAAAATGCAAGGTCCGTGTTTACATATAAAATTAAAAAGTAGCTCAGTGGAATGCATAGATGCATTTTGTGGAAATGGCCCCATTATGTTTCTCTTGTTTTGTTTGTTTGGCCAGAGTATCTGTGTAAAGTATTTCGTACATACATGTGCATAAACAGATCCACTTTAAAGCATTCGTAAACATGAGATATTTACAGTTGAGTTTATATGGAGCCGTTTGGAGATGTGAACGCACCTTCATCATCTGATCAGCAGTGTTGTTCTTGGCACCCAGGACGACCAGGCCCAATGCAGAGGAGATGCTCAGGGGTGAGAATAACACATTGCCTGTAGTGGCCTTACACAGCACTTTTAACAGGTCAATGGAGAATTTTGTGTTTGCCAAAATCACGGGTGCAATGTTTGGGTTCATTTTGCTCACGGCCTAGAATGAAGGTAATTCAATTCAAACGTCATGTTAGAGCAGCACAGAAAACCGTATAGAAGTACAAGAAGGGGAAAAAATCTGAAAAAAGTTTACATTCTGTTTAAAAAACAAGCAAAATGAATTTCACCCGATGTGCTCTCCTAATATGTTGAATTGTAGAATTGTATATACCATCAAAACAGCAGAACAGCCCAAAGACAGCGCTTTCGCATAAAAACAATGAACGTTTTTCTTTCCCTCTTGGTGAAAAAGGTTTTCAGTTTTCATCCTAGTACCTCATATTTAGTACCTCAAACAAAGTGCAGTAACCAAAATAGCAAAGAAAAAACAGTTTTTCTGCATTAGAAACACCCTTGCATTAGCGTTTATTTATTTATTTATTTTTTTTGCAGTTGAAGCATAGGTGATGGTTAAGTATGATGTCATAAATGTTCATAGATGAAAAAAAAATCTAAATATAAAAAACTTTAGAGGATTTACGATGCTAATGACCTTTGAAAAGGGTCTGTAAAAATTGTCCATCTGTGTAGAGTATCTTTTTTGCTAAATAAATGTTAAAGAGGTGCTCCTGAAATGAATGCTTTCTTACTAACACAGTAAAGCAGATGTAAAACTGACATCTTAAATCAAATGTTTTTATGAAGCATTTTGCACCGTACACCAAATATTTGTATATCAAATGTTACAGTTTTCACAAGCCTCTGATGAAGATGAAGAAAGCGATGGTTCAATCTGTTCTTGATATGAGGTCTGTCTTCACTGCCTAACTGTCTCTTTCTTGCTTTCAGTTATAGATATATATAGGCTCAGGAAAAGGAAATAAAAAAAGAATTTTTTCTTATCAACTTGTGAAATCAAAATTTTAATTGTGTGCCAAAAGCGTTGCATGTCATTTCCTGTACAAACCTGTATAACAATACACCACACTTTCCAGCTAACTTGCAAGCGGTTAACCCCGCCTATGGAGTTTTTTCCTCTGTAGTGGACATTATATTTTAGTGAATTTCTCAGAGACCTCACATGTCATAGTTGTCCTGTACAGAGTACATTCAGGGCTTTTCAAAGACACCAAATGTTTGGAAGTTTGACCACGATCACACCCTCTTCTTGGTCTTTAAAAATGGCTAAAATTAATTTAGTGAAAAATTGCACATCCTTATGGAAATATGATTACATTTTGTAACTTGCATTTAAATCTGAATAATTTTCTAATTGTTTATCATAAAGCAACATCTCAGGAAAATGTTATGAGTTTTCAAATCCAAATATAACTTTCTGTTATGAAACAGGACATCATTTCATACATGTCCACTGTAGAGGACATGTATGTTTATTATGCATTTTGTGAGACATAACAATTGAATAGGAAAAAAAAAAATATATATATATATATATATATATATATATCAAAATTCTTACTACAAAAATCTGACCAATTAATGCTCCCATTATAACCATTATTTTTCAACATGCTGGCCCAACAGCAACAGATCAATATTAAAATTAGATACATGTATAGATATACTGTATTTAAGGGGAAAACCAGTTTACACACATACTGCAATAAAAAATGGCATATCAAATAATTTTTTTATTTTATTTTTACAACATAGGTGAGAATCATCCTTACACAAAGTCTGGTATAAAAAAACAAAAATTGGTTGGTGATTTAATAAAACCTTCCATTGTTTTTCCTTTTTGATGTCTATTTATACCATTATATTTTTAGAAAATTTAGACCTAGACACTGAATAAAATATGAATAAGATGTAATTTTTCAAAAGTGCCAATTTTGAATTTTTTCCTTATGCTCTAAACATGAAAAAAATACTAAATTCACAACAATTTTTCGGGGGGGTCTCAGGAGGATATGAATGATACAAAAACAAACCACAAATTTAATCTGCGGATTGCCTTTTTGCAGATTTTCACATCATGCAACACTATCTTGGTGCTTCTTTACAAATATCAGTGCATCAGCTGAGATATGAAAAGACATATTGTGCTGTTATGCTTATTAGGTTTTGCAGAGTGCTGCTAGAAACAGATGCAGTGCCTGGACACTTATACTAGAACAAGTAATCGAGGAAAAATGTGACCCTGGACCACAAAACCAGTCTTAAGTTGCTGGGGTATATTTGTAGCAATAGGCAAAAATACATTGTATGGGTCAAAATTATCAAAAAAAAATTTATGTCAAAAATCATTAGGATATTAAGTAAAGATCATGTTCCATTAAGATATTTTGTAGATTTCGTATCGTAAATGTATAAAAACGTAATTTTGGATAAGTAATATGCATTGCTAAGAACTTCATTTGGACAACTTTAAAGGTGATTTTCTCAGTATTTTTATTTTTTTGCACCCTCAGATTGCAGATTTCAAATAGTTGTATCTCAGCCAAATATTGTCCGATCCTAACAAACAATACATCAATGGAAAGCTTATTAACATATAACAAGATATAGAAATCTCAATTTTGAAAAATTGACACTTAAGACTGGTTTCGTGGTCCAGGGTCACAAATGGTGCTGTTCTGACTATTGCTTGCTGGGATAGTCAGCAAGCAATATTTATTTATCCACCTGTTACTGCCTGCAATTGGAATGTTATTTTCTATTACCCAACCCCACCAGGATATCCTCATCACCTGCGATTATTGCGCTGATCCTACTTTGTACCTTCCACTCGCACGGTGACAGATTTAGTAAAAGAAAACAAGCTAGAGTAGTTGTGAAATGCATAAAATATGTGGAAAACGATTCTTAAGGAACGTACTTATTGCTCATACAATATCACTCGCATTTGGGCCTCAAGACCTTAATAAAATGACTGATAAACCAAAGAAATCTTGAAAACAACAACTTGGCAACAGTGGTGTAGAAAGTCACCTCCGGGCCCATAAATGGCCCCACCCAAACGTTACGGGCTCCAACTCGTTTAACTGATTATTCTAAAGTAAATAACATTAAGTGACTATTCACAAGCAATTTTATTTGCGGTATAAATGCTGGGAAATAATATTTAATGTTTAACAAGTACATAATGTGCTTGTTATTGTTAAATTTATTAAACATTTCCAAATGATGAACAGATTTAATGTAAATTGAAATGTCATTGAACTGTCAGTTCATGTGATCATGCATTTCTTAAAAAAAATCTTCAAATGATTCGGACAGATGGTTTACACTGATTAAAAGCTTTATTAATAAATCATCAACAAACGCTGTATAATGCGCAATGGATCGTTAGTTAATGTTTACAAATGTCATTAAACTTTCAATGCATTTAGAAAATCCACAAATAACTCGAACAGAAAGTACACAAGCTTATTTGTTAATGTACTTTTGAATGATTACAAATGTTAGTAAACTTTACACTGCAAAAAATGCTTTTCTTGCTTTGATTTTTTGTCTTGTTTTCAGCCAAAATGTCTACAAATTCTTAAATCATTAGCATATTGTGATAAAGTTCATTATTTTCTGTAATGTACTGATAAACATTAGACTTTCATATAATTTAGATTCATTCCAGGCTGGGAGTTTTTAAAAGCCTCAGGAATCTTTTGCAGGTGTTTAGAGTTAATTAGTTGATTCAGATGATTAGGTTAATAGCTCGTTTAGAGAACCTTTTCATGATATGCTAATTTTTTGAGATAGGAATTTTGGGTTTTCATGAGCTGTATGCCAAAATCATCAATATTCAAACAATAAAAGGCTTGAACTACTTCAGTTGTGTGTAATGAATCTAAAATATATGAAAGTCTAATGTTTATCAGTACATTACAGAAAATAATGAACTTTATCACAATATGCTAATTTTTTGAGAAGGACCGTATATAAACGACCACACAGTCGTGATGTCATAGCGCCACCCGCTGTCTGCACTGACACACTACATGAAACCATTGCAATATGTGTCCCTGGAGCACAAAATCATTCCTATTTGTAGCAATAGACAAAAATACATTGTATGGGTCAAAATGATGGATTTTTCTTTTATGACAAAAATCATTAGGATATTAAGATCATGTTCCATGAAAATATTTTCTACCGTAAATATATCAAAAGTTAATTTTTAATTAGTAATATGCATTGCTAAGAGCTTCATTTGGGCAACTTTAAAGGTGATTTTCTCAATATTTAGATTTGCACCCTCAGATTACAGATTTTCAAATAGTTGTATCTCAGCCAAATATTGTCCCATCATAACAAACCATGCATCAATGGAAAGCTAATTTATTCATCTTGATTCTGACTGACTTTGTTGTCCAGGTTTTTTTTTTTTTTTTTTTTTTTGGTACTCACTACACTACTGTACTATTATGTATTTTTTGTTTTTGAATATTTTTATTTCAATCAATGTTATATTTTTAGCATAGTTTTTTTTTAACCGATTTACTCATTTATTTTAATAAACATTTTATTTATTTTTATCTAATTTTTAGGATTAATTTCAATCCATTTCATTGTTTACTTGAATAATATTTTAATTTATTTCTTTACTCTCCCCTATCTGCTCCACATACTGCAGTTCCGGTCACGTCTCTCACACGTTGCTGTCCATAAAAGCTATTTTTAAAAACACTTTACGCCCTGGTTTACTTTGATAGCATTAATATATACCGGTTGTTTAATAAAGGATGTGTGTTTTACAAACACGAATTATTAAATGGGGACTCTTAATTTGAAAGTTCTTAATTTTGCCTTTAAATTCCGGAGTTCCGGAGTTCAAATGTCTGATATTTTAAATTAAACACCGCGTTACAGACGCGAATTTGAATCCTGTAAATAAGAATATACAGCTACAAAAGCGATTTTAAACTAATATATAAAGCCTTATATTTTGCCATGGATTTTTATCAAAGTTTACTGAGAGCTTTAACAGGACAGATGACGTTAGTGTCAGTTATTCGACGTTTAATGTGAGTGTTTGGTTCATTTAATATCTTCTGATGCTTTATTTATAATTCAGACTTTATAATGAACTACAGATACATTTGGGATTTTATTTTCTGTAGAAACAGAAGTATGTTGTTAGTGTTATAATATAAATTATATATAAAGAACCATATATGTGAATCTAAAGCACCAAAGATACATTGTATGTGTCAGAATTATCGACTTTTTTTTCTTTTATGACAAAAAATCATTAGGATATTAAGTAAAGATCATGTTCCATGAAGATATTTGTGACCGTGGACCACAAAACCAGTTATAAGTGTCAATTTTTCGAAATTGAGATTTGTATATCATCTTAAAGATGAATAAATAAGCTTTTTATCGATGTATGGTTTGTTAGGATAGGACAATATTTAAAAATCTGTAATCTGAGGGTGAAAGAAAAATCAAAATATTGAGAAAATCGAATTTGAAGTTGTCCAAGTGAAGTTCTTAGCAATGCATATTACTAATCAGAAGTTAAGTTTTGATATATTTATGGTAGGAAATTTACAAAATATCTTCATGGACCATGATCTTTACATAATATCCTAATAATTTTGACCCATACGCTGTATTTTTGTCCATTGCTACAGATATACCTCAGCGACTTATGGGTGGTTTTGTGCTCCAGGGTCACATTTTGTAAATTTCTTACCGTAAATATCTCAGAACTTACTTTTGATTAGTAATATGCATCGCTAAGAAGTTCATTTTTATTTTTTTGCACCCTCAGATTGCAGATTTTCAAATAGTTGCATCTCAGCCAAATATTGTCCTATTGTCCTAACAAACCATGCATCCATGGAAAGCTTATTTATTCAACTTTAAGACAATATATAAATCTTAAGTTTGAAAAAATGACACTTATGACTGGTTTTGTGGCCCAGGGTCACATTTATTCATCTTTCTCATTAGTAAGATGCTTGCTAAGAAATTCATTTGCACAACTTTTCTCAATATTTAGATTTTTTGCACCCTCAGATTACAGATTTTCAAATGGGTTAAATATGATCTATTCTAACAAACAAAGCTTATCTCTTCAGCTTTCAGATGATGTAAAAATCTCAGTTTTATAAATTATGAAGGGTTTTGTGGTCCAGATAGCAGAACAGAGTTTAATGTTTGACTGTTTTATTAATAGGATTAATAAAGGTTAGTTACACTCATGTTAATGTCCTTTAGACACCTGTAGTGTGGGTTTGTGAGCTTCATATGGCTTCTCTGGTGGATTATGAGGATTCTGACAGTGAGACGGATCCAGATCTTCAGCCTGTGTCTGCAGCTGCTCCGCTTTATCATGAAAAAGCCAACATCATGAGCTCTTCATCTTCATCATCATCAGGTGTGTCGGCAGCACAGCGCTTGTGTGGTTCCTCCAGCTCCATGAAGAGAGTTCAGCTGCAGGCGGCTGTGGTGAGGCCTTATGTTTCTAAAAGACAAAGACTGTCCTCTGTTGAGCCCACAGCGGTCCAGACGGGAGAAGCGGCCTCGTCTGTATCTGCTGGATGTCGTGTGCTGTCTGAGGTGTCAGAGAGAGTCCGGCCGTTTCTGGGCCGAAAGCATGGAGGCGTTGAGCTGCCCAGACGCATGCAGTGCCGCATTCAGGCCCATCAGGGTCCAGTGAACACACTGCAGTGGAGTCCAGTGGATCATCTCAGCCATCTCCTGCTGTCTGCATCCATGGACAAAACCTTCAAGGTCAGACTAACCTAAACTAAACTAACCAGCTGTTTCTTCTTTGAAATAAGTGAACTAATATGTGACGCTAGACCACAAAACCAGTCATATTTTCCGAAATTGAGATTTATACATCATCTGAATAAGTAAGCTTTCCATTGATTTATGTTTTTTTGAAAAACTCTGATATTTTCTTGGAAATTAAAAAGTAATGCGTTACTTTTTCATTTCCAAGAAAAATGAAAAATTGTTTATATTGTTATAATAGGACAATATTTGGCCGAGATGCCGTGTTTTACTTTGATAGCATTCATATATATAGGGTGTTTAATATAGGATGTGTGTTTTATAAATACGAGTTATTAAAATGAAGACTCTTACTTTGTAAGTTCCTCACGGACACGGATGTAAACGAGACTTTTATTTTGTTTGTAAGGTCCTCACGGATTCGCGCTTCCGGAGTTCAATGATATTTCAAATTAAACACTGCGCTACAGACGCGAATAATAAGAATATAAACAAGAATATACAGCCATAAAAACTAATATATAAAGCCTTATATTTTGGTATGGATTTTGATCAATGTTTATGTTTATTTATCATCTGGAAGCTGAATAAGTAAGATTTCCATTGATCTATGTTTTTCTGAAAAACTGATATTTTCTTGGAAATTAAAAAGTAATGCGTTACCCCCAACACTGAAAGTAATGCATTACTTTTTCATTTCCAAGAAAAATGAAAAATTGTTTATATTGTTAGGATAGTACTATATTTGGTTGAGATACAACTATTTGAAAATCTGCAATCTGAGGGTGCAAAAAAAACTAAATATTGAGAAAATCATGTTTAAAGTTGTCCAAATTAGGTTCTTAGCAATGCATATCTCTAATCAAAAATTAAGTTTTGATACGTTTGCAGTAGGAATTTTACAGAATATCTTCATGGAACATGATCTTTACTTAATATCCTAATGATTTTTGGCATAAAAGAAAAATCGATAATTTTGACCCATTCAGTGTATTTTTGGCTATTGCTACAAATATACCCCAGCGACTTCAGACTGGTTTTGTGCTCCCGGGTCACATATTAGAATTTGGGTTGTATATAGGGCTGGGCGATATGCAAAATGTAATCTTGATAATTTTTTCCCATATTGATCAATAACGATATATATTTCAATATATACATTGTAAATGCTGCCAGATTTAAAAGAGTATCCTAACTGTGACTGAAACCACAAAAATGTGGTTCATTAATTACATTTTAAAGTATAGTTTATTAACAAAAACGGATACACATTTGGCCTTAAATTAAAACAACTTCCTAAAATAAATTAAAAGCTAAAAGTTGTGACAAAAGAAGGTAAGTGAGAGTAAATGTGCAAAATGTGAACATAAAATTGTTGTAAACATAATTTGTTAGTAACACAATTACAGTTTTTTCTTTTCCAGAAAGACAAGTCTGTCTACATCGTCTGGCTTTAAGAGCTAGATTAAATGTGCAAAATGTAAACATAAAACTATACAACTAGAAATTGCTTTTTTTTTTTTTTTTTTTTTTTGTCAGGAAGACTAGTCTGTCAGCAGTGTCTGGCTTTAAGAAGTAGATTAAATGTGCAAAATAAAACTACAATTCTAGCCAGTGCACATAATGTGTATAACATTTAGGACATATTTTACAGATCGTTTTAATCTGCGCCTCGACGCTTTTCAAATAGCCAAACCACTTGCATATAACTGAATTCGTGTCACTGTTTTATTGACAATTTTATCATTTTTGGATAATAACTTGAGGTTAGTTTTACTTTCGTCACTCAGTTTGCTTTGCAAAACTCAGGAAATTGGAAATTGACTTTGTTCTTTGATGTAAACATTAAAAGCTGCACGCTGATTGGCTGTTGTCACATATTTCTGCTGTGTGATTGGCTCTTATATTAATCCATATTGAGTAAAAATATTTTAAGCTTATTATCGTTATCAACATATATTTTAATGCAATTCAATATGATATAGTTTATCAGCACAGCCCTAGTTTTACATGTGTGATGACTGACCTCATAACAGGGCTTCTGAAAGTCTTAAAAAACCCTAATTCTCCTTTCCACAAATTAGGGCCTAAAAAGGTTGATATTGTTTTCCAAAACAAATATGTGATCCTAGACCACAAAACTAGTCATAAGGGTAAAGATTTAAAAAAGATTTTGTTTTTCCATTAATGTATGGTTTGTTATGATGGGACAATATTTGGCAGAGATACAACTATTTGAAATAAAGTTGTCCAAATGAAGTTCTTAGCAATGCATATTAGTAATCAAAAAATTAATATATTTGCAGTAGGAAATGTACAAAATATCTTCAACGAACATGATCTTTACTTAATATCCTAATGATTTTTGGCATAAAAGTAAAATCAATCATTTTGACCCAAATATATTTTTGACTGTTGCTAAAAGGACTGGTTTTGTGCTCCATGGTCACATATCTAAACATCCTTAAATCAAGATGCATTTAAAATGAAGATATGAACAAAATAAAGCGAGTTTATGATTACAATATGAACAAATATATACTAATGAGGTATACATTATTCCCTGCATTGGCAGATATTTGTTCATGTTTTACTCATGAACTCACTTATTATTTAGCTTGTTCCAAGCAAAAACACTTAATTTTGACTTGTTCTCAGAAAATCCTTCTTGATATAAGATTTTTTTAATATTTTGGCCAGAATTAAGACGGAAAAAATCTAAGAAAAGCATTTTTTGCAGTGTAATAAGCAAAACTTACTTTAGATGAACTAACATTTGTGTTTTTCTCTCATTGCTGAAGAGTGTTGAACTTTCTTTTCCTACAGTTCTACTGCACAGACGTCAATTTATTTTCCTTCAGCCTTAGTCTTATTCACTTCATTTCATTTTGGTGTTAAAGGGCTTTTACATTTGCTAAGAATCTTATTACATTTTGTTACAGAATGTTTTTACATTAAAAACAAGCAAGCAAGCCCTGCCCAGATTTAAAAAGTAATGCAAAAGTAACACAAAAGTAATGTAATGCATTACTTTCCATAAAAAGTAACTAAGTAACGTAAAACTAAATGTATTCAGAAACCTTTCATATTTCTCACATTATCACAGTTTATTCGCTATAGTTTCAAAATGGAAATAAAATATGAGCTAAACTGTCAGAACAAACTCATCTTGATGAGGTCAGGTCAAAGTGTCAAAGATGTTTGGTCCCAAATCTTTATAAATTTTACTAGTAGTCCACTCTGTGAAGTATTTTTGTATTATTTATATTTTTAAATATTATTTATATTTTTAAATATTATTTATATATATATATATATATATATATATATATATATATATATATATATATATATTAAATATAAATATATGAATTTTTGGCTTGACTGTACATCACAATACAGAATCAAAGATCTGACACTGCTTCAGTCTCATCATGACTGTAATGATGAAACACAGGGCAACTTTTTGATCAATTTTGATCAACTTTTTGTCAACAGGTGACCAGGAGAGACACAAGATAGAAATGTGTTACCCATTCTCAATGGGAAAGTGACCAAGCAACATTGCTCAAAAAACACGTGAGAACTAGTAGTGATGATTAACCCGAACAGCGCTAATGAATATAAATCATTATGCAGACGGCTGAAAGAACATGACGGAGCTGTTGTCAAGGACCTGAATGAGAATGAATGAGCCGATTAAATTACTGTGCAGAACCACTGCATATGAACTGAAACGAATGCTAAAAAGTGAAAGTGGGGCCTCGAATCAAACGCTCCTGAAGCAGCTGCACTGCAAAAAATGCTCTTCTTAGTTAGATTTTTTGTCTTGTTTCCAGCCCAAAATATCTAAAAATTCTTAAATCAAGAAGGATTTTCTAGACAAGCAAAAATGATTGTCTTGTTTTCAGAAAAAAGAAGTCAAAATTAAGTGAGTTTTTGCTTGAAACAAGCAAAATAATCGTATAAATAATCTTATTTCAAGCCGAAAGCAAGATTATTTTGCTTACCCCATTGGCAGATTATTTTGCTTGTTTCAAGCAACAACTCACTTAATTTTGACTTCTTTTTTCTGAAAACAAGACATTTTTGCTTGTCTAGAAAATCCTTCTTGATTTAAGAATTTTTAGATATTTTGGCTGGAAACAAGACAACAAATCTAATTAGAAAAGCATTTTTTGCAGTGTGAAAACGACAGAGGTGATCCTCCAGGACCGTGCGTGTGTTCGGTGAAGGTGTTTTTCATGTAAAGTGTCCTCCTCCGGGTCTCTGACATGGAGGCGCTCCATCACTGTGGCGTTAAAATGTGTGTCGAGACCCAGGAGATGGGCTCACGTGTGTCCTGAGGAAAGGTGAATGACGCACATGCTGAACTAGATTCATCCACCTGTGCTGACATCAGCCCTTCATCATCAGCTGCTCAGATATGCATGAGGAATCTGAGTGATTCACAGAAGGACTGAACGCTTTATGATCACGATTCGTGTGTTCGAGCGCAGTTTTAGGGGTAATGCATTACAAGTAACGCACGTTACGTAATAATATTACTTTTTTCAAGTAACTAGTAAAGTAACACATTACTTTTTCATTTCCAAGAAAATATCTGAGTTGCTTTTTCAAAAAACTAACGCCAGTTACTTTTTGTTTCCTTTATGTATTTAATCCCATTTTATTAACCAATGACTTTCCTGCTGACCTTTGATCCAATTCAACCGTACACTGCAAAAATACTGTTCTTACTTACATTTTTTTGTCTTGTTTTCCAAAATATCAAAAAATTCAAGTCAAAATTAAGTGAGTTTTTGCTTAGAACAAGCTAAATAATCTGCCAATGGGGTAAGCAAAAAATCTTATTTCAAACAGAAAACAATATTATTTTGCTTACCCCATTAGGAGATTATTTTACTTGTCTAGAAAATCCTTCTTGATGTAAGAATTTGTAGATATTTTGGCTGAAAACAAGATAAAAATCTAAGTAAGGAAAGCATTTTTTCCAGTGTACTAATAAGCAAAACTTACTTTATATTAACTAACATTTGTGTTTTTTTTCTCATTGCTGAAGAGTGTTGAACTTTCTTTTCCTACAGTTCTAGGAAATTTTTTTCCTTTAACCTTAGGCTTATTGACTTCATTTCATTTTGGTGTGAAAGGGCTTTTACATTTGATAAGAATCAAACATTTTTAAATTAAAAACAAACAAGCCCTGCCCAGATTTAAAAAGTAACACAAAACGCATTACTTTCCATAAAAAGTAACTAAGTAACGTAATTAGTAACTTTTTTAGGGAGTAACGCAATATTGTAACGCATCACTTTCCATAAAAAGTAACTAAGTAACGTAATTAGTAACTTTTTTTAGGGAGTAACGAAATATTGTAACGCATCACTTTCCATGAAAAGTAACTAAGTAACGTAATTAGTTACTTTTTTTTAGGGAGTAACGCAATATTGTAACGCATCACTTTCCATGAAAAGTAACTAAGTAACGTAATTAGTAACTTTATTGCGTCACTCCCTAAAATTGTAACGCATCACTTTCCATAAAAAGTAACTAAGTAACGTAATTAGTTACTTTTTTTTAGGGAGTAACGCAATATTGTAACGCATCACTTTCCATGAAAAGTAACTAAGTAACGTAATTAGTAACTTTATTGCGTCACTCCCTAAAATTGTAACGCATCACTTTCCATAAAAAGTAACTAAGTAACGTAATTAGTTACTTTTTTTTAGGGAGTAACGCAATATTGTAACGCATCACTTTCCATAAAAAGTAACTAAGTAACGTAATTAGTTACTTTTTTTTAGGGAGTAACGCAATATTGTAACGCATCACTTTCCATAAAAAGTAATAAGCAACGTAATTAGTTACTTTTTTTAGGGAGTAACGCAATATTGTAACGCATCACTTTCCATAAAAAGTAACTAAGCAACGTAATTAGTGACTTTTTTAGGGAGTAACGCAATATTGTAACGCATCACTTTCCATGAAAAGTAACTAAGAAACGTAATTAGTTACTTTTTTTAGGGAGTAACGCAATATTGTAACGCATCACTTTCCATAAAAAGTAATAAGCAACGTAATTAGTTACTTTTTTTAGGGAGTAACGCAATATTGTAACGCATCACTTTCCATAAAAAGTAACTAAGCAACGTAATTAGTGACTTTTTTAGGGAGTAACGCAATATTGTAACGCATCACTTTCCATGAAAAGTAACTAAGAAACGTAATTAGTTACTTTTTTTAGGGAGTAACGCAATATTGTAACGCATCACTTTCCATAAAAAGTAACTAAGTAACGTAATTAGTTACTTTTTTTTAGGGAGTAACGCAATATTGTAACGCATCACTTTCCATAAAAAGTAACTAAGTAACGTAATTAGTTACTTTTTTTTAGGGAGTAACGCAATATTGTAACGCATCACTTTCCATAAAAAGTAATAAGCAACGTAATTAGTTACTTTTTTTAGGGAGTAACGCAATATTGTAACGCATCACTTTCCATAAAAAGTAACTAAGCAACGTAATTAGTGACTTTTTTAGGGAGTAACGCAATATTGTAACGCATCACTTTCCATGAAAAGTAACTAAGCAACGTAATTAGTGACTTTTTTAGGGAGTAACGCAATATTGTAACGCATCACTTTCCATGAAAAGTAACTAAGAAACGTAATTAGTTACTTTTTTTAGGGAGTAACGCAATATTGTAACGCATCACTTTCCATAAAAAGTAATAAGCAACGTAATTAGTTACTTTTTTTAGGGAGTAACGCAATATTGTAACGCATCACTTTCCATAAAAAGTAACTAAGCAACGTAATTAGTGACTTTTTTAGGGAGTAACGCAATATTGTAACGCATCACTTTCCATGAAAAGTAACTAAGAAACGTAATTAGTGACTTTTTTAGGGAGTAACGCAATATTGTAACGCATCACTTTCCATGAAAAGTAACTAAGAAACGTAATTAGTTACTTTTTTTAGGGAGTAACGCAATATTGTAACGCATCACTTTCCATAAAAAGTAACTAAGCAACGTAATTAGTGACTTTTTTAGGGAGTAACGCAATATTGTAACGCATCACTTTCCATGAAAAGTAACTAAGCAACGTAATTAGTGACTTTTTTAGGGAGTAACGCAATATTGTAACGCATCACTTTCCATGAAAAGTAACTAAGAAACGTAATTAGTTACTTTTTTTAGGGAGTAACGCAATATTGTAGTGCATTACTTTAAAAAGTAACTTTCCCCAACGCTGTGTGTTTCTACTGGGTTTGATCAGATGTTCTGCCTGCAGCGTCTCGTATCTGTGTGTCTGAAGGATATGAGAGACACCGCTATCAGATGTGTGTGTGTGTGTGTGTGTGTGTGTGTGTGTGTGTGTGTGTTTAATAATGGAACACAGGAAGTGTCTCTGGAGGGTCAGAGGAGCGGGGCGAATGCTCTATTCCAGACGACACCGGTCGGACGCCGCACCTCATCTAGTGTTCCCTCACCAGGAGACACGCCGCATCGCTCAGTGTCGTCAGTCTAGCGTGAATTCGTTCACCTGTCCTCCAGCGACCACAGGGTTTAATCTTCAGATTGTGATCAGTTTAAATCCGTCCTGCTGTGCTGATAATGAAGGTTATGGCCGCTGGTTTCGATGCAGTTCACTAAAAAATCACCTAAAGCTCATGTAAAAACAGAAAACCTCTATTGCAGCTGTCAGAGACTAAAAAAAAGAGAAATTATGAACAACAGTTGTTTAGAAAAAAACAGCTCTTTTTACTTCAGGTCAACTTGACCTGTATTTTTCAGCTGCACAGACACAAAAAAAAAACATTTAATGGATGTTTTTGTTTGTTTCCTTAACTCAACAATAAGTAAATCCACTTACTGTATATTTTGCAAGTTGGATGATTTATTGGATAAATGATTTGATTTAGATCTGAACTTTGGAGCAGGCTTGCAAATCTTTTTTTTTTTTGTGATTCTTTTTTTAAATTAAACAAAAAGTAGAAGTAAGTAAAAGAGTACTTCACTTCCAAAAAAAACATAATTAGATAATGTGCTCATCCTGTTATCATCTAAGATGTTCATTTATTTCTTTTTTCAGTCATAAAAAATTGTTTCTTGAGGAAAACATTTGAGGATTTCCCTCCATATAGTGGACTTCTATAGTGCCCACAAGTTTGAACTTCCAAAATGCAGTTTAAATGCAGCTTCAAAGGGCTCTAAATGATCCCAGATGAGGAAGAAAGTTGGAGTAAAGTATTTTTTTATTAAACAATAGTTTCTCTCTCTTATTCCTCAGCTGGGAGCCCTTTGAAGCTGCATTTGTAGACTTGTGGACATCATAGAAGTCCACTATATGGAGAGAAATCCTGAAATGTTTTCCTCAAGAAACATCATTTCTTTACAGCTGAAAAAAGAAAGACATGAACATCTTGGATGATAACAGGGTGAGTATATTTTCTGTAGTTTTGTAATTTGTTCTGAAAGTGAACTACTCCTTTAAGGCAGTACAGTTATAAAAACAAACAAACAAAATAAAGACATTTAATAGATTTTTTTTTTTTTTGTCCCATTTAACTGCATCAACTAATCTGTGAAGTGCAAATGACTGCAAGTATAAATATTATAATAGGATAAAATGGAATCCTCATGCTTATGTTCAGTGCTGCAACAGAGATTAAAAAAAAAAGTAACAACCAAAAAAAAAACAAAAAACACATTTTTGAACATGAAACTCAGTCAAAAAAATAGACAATAGTCTTTGTCTTAGTTTTCTTTGGATGATTCTGAACATGAGTTTTCATATGTGACCCTGGACCATAAAACCAGTATTTCCTACTGTAAATATATCAAAACTTAATTTTTGATAAGTAATATGCATGGCTAAGAACTTAATTTGGACAACTTTTCTCAATATATTGATTTATTTATTTTAATTTTTTGCACCCTCAGATTCCAGATTTTCAAATAGTTGTCTCTCGGCCAAATATTGTCATATCCTAACAAACCATACATCAATGAGAAGCTTATTTATTTTGCTTCAAAAAAATGACCTTTATGGCTGGATATTATTATTATTGTTAGTATTATTATTATTATTATGTTTTATATATATATATATATATATATATATATATATATATATATATATATATTTATTATTATTATTATTATTATTATTATTAGTAGTAGTAGTAGTAGTAGTAGTAGTAGTAGTAGTAGTAGTATTTTATTTATTTATTTATTTTTTATCTTACTTTACTTTTGTGTTGATGACTGATGAATTGCATGGAAACCAAAGTGGCTCAGTCTGACCCCAACATCATCACAGTCACAAAATCTGTACAGCCTTTCCACAAAACATCTGTGTGTTTAGTATTTGCTGAGAAAGTCACCAAATATTAAGAAAGTAATATTGTAACCAGCATTTCAAGGAGATAAATAATCAAATGTGGGTCACATTGATGAGAGAATGTGTCATCAGCTTGATCAGAGTAATAGAGCAGTAATAGTGTGATGTGAATCTGTGTTTCAGGTGTGGGATGGCGTTGGCAGTGGGCAGTGCTTGCAGACATACTCTGTCCACCGCGGCTCTGTTCGTGATGCGTGTTGGCTGCCGTGTGGGAGACGTCTTCTCTCGGGGTCATTTGACGGCAGCGCGGCTCTCACTGATGTGGAGACAGGTGAGTTCACCTTCACTCATCCACAAATGTGTGTCCTGAGAGTCTGTCTGCTGAGGATCACACCACATTCAGCTGGAACACAGTACAGATGCTGGTCATATAATTAGAATATCATCAAAAAGCTGATTTATTTTTACTAATTCCATTCAAAAAGTGAAACTTGGATATTATATTCATTCATTACACATATGTTTATTTCTTTTAATTTTGATGATTATAACTGACAACTAATGAAAACTTCAAATTCAGTATCTCAGAAAATCAGAATATTGTGAAAAGGTTCAATCTTGAAGACACCTGGTGCCACACTCTAATCAGCTAATTAACGCAAAACACCTGCAAAGGCCTTTAAATGGTCTCTCAGTCTAGTTCTGTAGGCTACACAATCATGGGGAAGACTGCTGACTTGACAGTTGCCCAAAAGATGACCACTGACACCTTGCACAAGGAGGGCAAGACACAAAAGGTCATTGCAAAAGAGGCTGGCTGTTCACAGAGCTCTGTGTCCAACCACATTAATAGAGAGGCGAAGGGAAGGAAAAGATGTGGTAGAAAAAAGTGCACAAGCAATAGGGATAACCGCACCCTGGAGAGGATTGCGAAACAAAACCCATTCAAAAATGTGGGGGAGATTCACAAAGAGTGGACTGCAGCTGGAGTCAGCGCTTCAAGAACCACTACGCACAGACGTATGCAAGACATGGGTTTCAGCTGTCGCATTCCTTGTGTCAAGCCACTCTTGAACAACAGACCGCGTCAGAAGCGTCTCGCCTGGGCTAAAGACAAAAAGGACTGGACTGCTGCTGAGTGCTCCAAAGTTATGTTCTCTGATGAAAGTCAGTTTTGCATTTCCTTTGGAAATCAGGGTCCCAGAGTCTGGAGAGGCACAGAATCCACGTTGCTTGAGGTCCAGTGTAAAGTTTCCACAGTCAGTGATGGTTTGGGGTGGCATGTCATCTGCTGGTGTTGGTCCACTGTGTTTTCTGAGGTCCAAGGTCAACGCAGCCGTATACCAGGAAGTTTTAGAGCACTTCATGCTTGTTTTAGATGCAGATTTCATTTTCCAACAGGACTTGGCACCTGCACACAGGGCCAAAGCTAGCAGTACCTGGTTTAAGGACCATGGTATCCCTGTTCTTAATTGGCCAGCAAACTCGCCTGACCTTAACCCCATAGAAAATCTATGGGGTATTGTGAATATGCCAGACCCAACAATGCAGAAGAGCTGAAGGCCACTATCAGAGCAACCTGGGCTCTCATAGCACCTGAGCAGAGCCACAGACTGAGCCCCAACTATGTATTGAGTGCTGTACATGCTCATACTTTTCATGTTCATACTTTTCAGTTGGCCAAGATTTCTAAAAATCCTTTCTTTGTATTGGTCTTAAGTAATATTCTAATTTTCTGAGATACTGAATTTGGGTTTTTCATTAGTTGTCAGTTATAATCATCAAAATTAAAAGAAATAAACATTTTAAATATATCCGTCTGTGTGTACTGAATGAATATAATATACAAGTTTCACTTTCTGAATGGAATTAGTGAAATAATTAGACTTTTTGATGATAGTCGCTCCAGACTGTGACCTGTATGTATGTATGTTATGGAGTGCAGAAGAAAGCGGTCCAGTGCTGCTGAATCAGATCATCTGCTGTTGATTCATTGAGCTGATGTGTCTGACTTTATCTGCTCATGAGAGACGCGTTTCTTATCGGCCGTCTGCGCTGCACTAATTACGTTTCTTAATTAAAAACACTGAGGAAGCGTATTAATTATGCAGGAGGATGATTCTTGTCGCTCCCTGGACATCAGCCTGTAATTGACGTGACACATTCTCACCGTTCAGAGGAAAACCAATGGAGAGATTGAAATCATGTGTTTCCTGCTTATGTGCAATCACCTGATCATATGAAAATCCTCTCATTAATATGCATGCTTTGTTTCATCGTCATAGGAACCGGTTTAATTCATTAGCAGCTAATAAAGAAATTCGCTCGTTGAGCCAGTTTACACATTCATTCTCAAACACACGGATGTACATCTGAGTGAATCGTCAGAGGAAAATACATTGGGATAGGCTTTCTGCTCTTAAAAAGTGCTGACATGTCTTTCTACAAAGTAAGACCTTCGAATTCAAATCGCAGGTTGCGAATCATTAGATTTAGATCGGAACTTTAGAGCACAAATCATTTGATTTGGATCAGGACTTCGTATTGTGAATCTTTTCAAATCATTTGATTCAGATCAGGACTTTTTTTATTTAGTTTGGGACTTTAGAAATTATTTGATTTAGATCAGGACTTCTGAATCATTTAATTCAGATCAAGAATCATTTAATTGAGATGGGAACTTTGGCGTACAGGTTGCGAATCATTTGATTCAGTTTAGGACTTCAGATTGCCTATCACGAGTCATTTGATTCAGATCGGGATTTCAGATCGCTGGTCATTTGAATTCAGATTGCATATCGTGAGCCACTTGATTCAGAATGGAAGTTAGGAGTGTGAATCATTTGATTCAGATCAGGACTTCGAATTGTGAATCATTTCAAATCATTCGAATCAGATCGGGACTTTGGGGGGCAGGTTGCAAATCATTTAATTCAGATCGGGACTTCAGATCACAAAACTTTTGATTTAGATTGGGACTTTAGATCGCAAATTATTTGATTTAGATCAGGACTTCACAAAGTCAATTGCTAATAATTTGATTCAGATCAGGACTTCAAATAGCGTATTCCGAATCATTTAATTCAGATCGAGAATCATTTAATTGAGATGGGAACTTTGGCCTGCAGGTTGCGAATCATTTGATTCAGATCGGGACTTTGGAGCAGGTTTGCGAATCATTTCGCCAGTTGAATTGAATGATTCGGAATCTGTGCTCCAATTCCTTATATGAATTGCTGGTTTGCATATCATTTTGATTCAGATTGGAACTTCAGAGTGGGTTCACACATAATGTGATTTGGATCAGGACATCGAATCATGTATTGCGAATGATTTGATTTAGATTGGAACTTTGGCGCAGGTTCGCAAATCTTTTGATTCAGATCAGGACTTAGAATCATTTCGCGAATTGAATTGAATAAATTGCGTTCCGTGCTCTGATTCATTGAGTGAAATAATGGTTCACAAATCATATGGTTTAGATCGAAACTTGGGAGCGGGTTTGCAAATCACTTTACTAATTTGATTGAATGATTCACAATCTGTCCTGAATTGATGGTTTGCAAATCATTTTGAGTTAGATTGGAACTTCGGAGCGGATTCACAAATAATTGGATTTGGATCAGGATTTCAGAGCGGGTTCATAAATCTTTTTTTTTTCTGATTTTTTTAAAATTCGGTTATAAAACTGAACAAACAGACTATGTTAAACCTCTTCGGTTATGCTAATGAACTATATTAATCAGCAGAAGAATAGATTACTCTGATTATTAATAATGCATGCAAGTCTTTATTGAACATCTATGTCTTTCCTGTGATGCAAATATGATTTTAATAACCTAAACCACATCAAATGACTCTTTGAATCACTTCTTTAATGGTGATTCATAAGCATTTGAATCACTTGATGTGAATCGTCTTTGCAGCAGCTCACAGACGCTGTGATAAACTCATGACACCGACTGATTGATTGATTGATTGATTGATTGATTGATTGATTGATTCTCAGGTAAGATGATCGCACAGATGGAGAACGGTTTTAAGGTGTGCTGTGTCGCCCCACGACCCTCCGATCCCGACGTCTTCCTGTGTGGAGGCTTCAGTTCAGAGGTTAGGGCCTGGGACGCCCGCTGCCGTAAGGTCAGTGTGATTCGAAGTCCTCCCATGAGCCTCTGTCTGCGCTCAGCGTCTCAGACGTGTGTTTGTGTGTGTCCAGATGCTGCGTGTGTATAAAGCAGCGGTTCAGCAGACACTAGACGTCCTGTTCCTGAGCGACGGGAGAGAGTTCATCAGCAGCACAGACGCCGTCAGTCGAGACTCGGCCGATCGGACGCTCATCGCCTGGGACTTTGAAACCACCGCAAAACTCTCCAATCAGATATTCCACGTAAGACACGCGCCACTCCAACAGGGTTTAAAATGCTCTTATAAAGTCACCCTTCCACAAAATAAGACCACTGAGTCTATGGCAAGCCGTTTTGACGTTTATTCATTCGCAGGATATGAATTCTTGAAATCAACAATTCAATTTTCACTAGTTAAAATGATAATTCTTGATATCAGAAATTAGATTTTTACTAGTAGCAATGGCAATTTTTGATATCAGGAATTACATTTCCACTAGTAAAAAGGTTAACTATTGATATCAACAATTGAATTTCAACTAGTAAAAACTATAATTGTTGATATGAAGAATTGTATTTTCACTAGTTAAATGTCACCATAGACTCCCATTCAAATTTAACTGTTGATATCAAGAATTATTTCTTACTAGTAAAAATGCCAATTCTTGATATCAACAATTCAATTGCTACTAGTGACAATGTTCATTTTTGATATCTGAAAATGTATTTCGGTTATCAATCATTAGGAGAGTCATTTCAGATATCTAAAATGCCATTTTCACTAGTAACAACTGAATTGTTGATATCAAGAATTAAATTTGAATGGGAGTCTATGGTGACATTTAACTAGTGAAAATACAGTTCTTCATATCAACAATTATAGTTTTTACTAGTTGAAATTCAATTGTTGATATCAATAATTAACCTTTTTACTAGTGGAAATGTAATTCCTGATATCAAAAATTGTCATTGTTACTAGTAAAAATCCAATTTCTGATGTCAAGAATTATCATTTTAACTAGCGAGAGTTGAATTGTTGATATCAAGAATTCATATCCTGCGAATGAATAAAAGTCAAAGCGGCTTGCCATACTTATGTTACATACATTGCATAAAAATTTTCTTCAGTGTTTTTGTCTTCTGAACATCCTTAAATCAAGATTCATTACTTCAAATAAGTTTTGTCTGAAAAAACAAGCAAAATTAAGTAAGTTCATGATTTATTGACAGAAAATTATTCTTGTTTTTATCATAAACGCACTTCATTTTGATCAGAAAGCAATACTTCTTTTGTCATTTTGCTTCTTCAGTGAATCTATCTTGTTGTAACAACCTTTTAGACATTTGCACTAGGAAACAAGACAAAAATAAAGTGTTTTTTTTTTTTTGTTTTTGTTTTTTACGTATCCAGAAGATACAATAATTCAATTTTATTTATTTTTTTACTTCGTCTTCACAAGCTCTTTAACCCTCATGTCAAAAATTGTCATAACATTATACTACCAAAAGTTGTTTTCACAATTTTAACCCTTTAAATGCTAGTTTGTTTACATAATCCCATTGTTGTTTTTTATGAAAAAAGTCTTAATATATAATGCATATATTAATTATGCCTCGTCATGCACCTTAAAATGCATTACATTTTTATACATAAAGGCTTTGTGTTACCAAAAATGATTTTTTTTCTTAGTCTGGATCATTACTTAGAAACAGCATTAATTTTGATGCATTTTTATTTTTGTGCAGTTTCAGACAGAAAAAAACTGCTATTCTCAGTCACACACACACACATATGTCTCAGTAAACATGCCAAACACAGTCTCATATCAGCAAAAACATAACTACTCAATTATAATAACATCAGTTTAATTCAGTTGGCCTTTTATCAACAGAAGCAGAACACAGGGAAAAGCTGATATTTACTCCACAGACCAAACCTAAAAAATGGTGCCATCAGGGGCAAAATAGTACAAATGTTAAAACTAGAAGAAGCTTTTCCAACAGAATGAGAGCATATTAACAGATAATGCATGATTTGGTCATTAAATGGCAGTGGGATGAAATATTACTTTTTAATGAGGACTTTTTTTTTTATCCTAAAGATTCTGAGTGTAACTATATCTGTAACTAGAGATATGTGACCCTGGACCACAAAAGCAGTCATAAGTGTCAATTTTTCAAAATACATCATCTGAGAGTTGAATAAATAAGCTTTCTATTGATGTGTGGTCTGTTATGATCGGACAATATTTGGCCGAGATACAACTATTTGAAAATCTGCAATCTGAGGGTGCAAAAAAATAAAAATATTGAGATATTCGCCTTTTAAAGTTGTCCAAATGAAGTTCTTAGCAATGCATATCACTTATCAAAAATTACGCTTTGATATATTTACAGTAGGAAATTTACAAATATCTTAATGGAACATGATCTTTACTTGCGTTTGTTATGGACTGAGTCTAATAGAGTGTGTCATCCAGTGAAATGATTCAATCTGCTGCCAGTTTCTACACAGATTTCTAGCTATTTGAATAAGAACACCTCCAAGCCATATGTGACCCTGGACCACAAAACCAGTCTTAAGTCGCTGGGGTATATTTGTAGCAATAGACAAAAATACATTGTATGGCTCAAAATTACATATTTTTCTTTTATGCCAAAAATTATAATTCAGGATATTAAGTAAAGATCATGTTACATAAAGATTTTAGTAAATTTCCTACAGTAAATATATCAAGACTTAATTTTTGATTAGTAATATGCATTGCTAAGAACTTCATTTGGACAACTTTAAAGGTGATTTTCTTAATATTTAGATTTTTTTTGCACCCTCAGATTGCAGATTGTCAAATATTGTTCTATCCTAACAAACCATACATCAATGGAAAGCTTATTTATCCATCTTTCAGTTTGTCTTTTTCTAATTGACACTTATGACTGGTTTTGTGGTCCAGGGTCACATATGTAAATGTATTTGCATGGACACACCCCATAGAAGAGAGAGGCGGAGTGAGCAGTAGCTCATTATCATTTAAAGAGACATGCACCGAAAAAGAACAACAGAGTTGTTTCTGAGAAGGTAAAAAGGGCGTCCATTTACTTGACAGTTGAGGAATTTTAACCAAGGTATGTTGCGGACATTTCAAGATGAATTATACCAACTTACGGGCATCAAATGTTCCCTATAAATGTAGCTCCATGAAGGCTGTGGTGTGTCAGACTCATGTGTGTTGTTTTGTTGTTGTGTTGTTCTTCAGGAGCGCTACAGCTGTCCGTGTCTGGCGTCTCACCCGCTGGAGAACAGCTTCGTCGCTCAGACCAACGGCAGCTACATCGCTCTGTTCTCAGCGCAGCGGCCCTACAGGATCAACAAGAGACGCCGCTACGAGGGACACAAGGTCATGATCACACATTAATATGACCGCATTTTACTGCCATTAATAACCGAGCGCACAACTAATGCCAGCGCGCGCAGTAAAATGCCGTCATGCATTAACATCTGCTGCGCTTCCAGAGGAGGTCATGTTGGGGAAAGTTACTTTTAAATATATTGCGTTACTCCCTAAAAAAGTAACTAATTACGTTGCTTAGTTATTTTTTAATGGAAAGTAATGTGTTACAATATTGCGTTACTCCCTAAAAAAGTTACTAATTATGTTACTTAGTTACTTTTTATGGAAAGTAATGCGTTACAATATTGCGTTACTCCCTAAAAAAGTAACTAATTACGTTGCTTAGTTATTTTTTATGGAAAGTAATGCGTTACAATATTGCGTTACTCCCTAAAAAAGTTACTAATTATGTTACTTAGTTACTTTTTATGGAAAGTAATGCGTTACAATATTGCGTTACTCCCTAAAAAAGTAACTAATTACGTTGCTTAGTTATTTTTTAATGGAAAGTAATGCGTTACAATATTGCGTTACTCCCTAAAAAAGTTACTAATTATGTTACTTAGATACTTTTTATGGAAATGCGTTACAATATTGCGTTACTCCCTAAAAAATTAATTGCGTTACTTAGCTACTTTTTATGGAAAGTGTAATGCATTACATTACTTTTGCGTTACTTTTTAAATCTGGGCAGGGCTTGTTTGTTTTTAATATAAAAAGATTTTTTCTTAGCAAATGTAAAAGTCCTTTCACACCAAAATGAAATGAAGTGAATAAGGCTAAGGCTAAAGGAAAATTAAATTGTTGTCTGTACAGTAGAACTGTAGGAAAAGGAAGTTCAACACTCTTCAGCAATGAGAAAAAAAACACAAATGTTAGTTCAGCTAAAGTAAGTTTTGCTTATTGGTACACTGCAAAAAATGCGTTTCTTTTTTTAGATTTTTTGTCTTGTTTCTAACCAAAATATCTCTTAATAATATATTTATAATATATATTTCTTAAATCAAGAAGGTTTTTCTAGAGAAGTAAAAATTATTGTCAAAATTTAAGTGTTTTTGCTTGAAACAAGCAAAATAATCTCCCAAATGGGGTAAGATAAATTATCTTGTTTTCTGTTTGAAATGAGATTTTTTGCGTACGCCATTGGCAGATTATTTTGCTTGTTCTAAGCAAAAACACACTTATTTTGACTTGTTTTTTTTTTTTTCTGAAAACAAAAAAATAATGATTTACTTCATTTAAGATTTTTTCGGTTGAATTGGATCAAAGGTCAGCAGCAAAGTCATTGGTTAATAAAATTGGATTAAATTAGGGCTGTCAAACGGTTAATCGCATCCAAAATAAAAGTTTATGTTTACATACTATGTGTGTGTTTACTTTGTATATTTATTATGTACATATAAATACACACACATACATGTATATATTAAAGCTAAATATTTATGTGTATATATATATTTATACCTGTATACAATTTTTATTATAAATGAATATAAATATTTTAGATATAAAGCTAAAATATATACATGCGTGTGTGTGTATATATACATAATAAATATACACAGTACACAAATATATAATATGTAAACAAACTTTATTTTGGATACGATTAATCGTTTGACAGCACTAGATTAAATACATAAAGGAAACAAAAAGTAACTGGCGTTAGTTTTTTGAAAAAGTAACTCTGATATTTTCTTGGAAATGAAAAAGTAATGTGTTACTTTACTAGTTACTTGAAAGAAGTAATATTATTACATAACTCAAGTTACCCCCAACACTGGTCATGTGACTGCTGTTGTTGTTTGCAGGTGGAGGGCTTTGCGGTGCATTGTGGGTTCTCTGCGGACGGAAGCGTTCTGGTCTGCGGTAGTTCTACCGGTTCGGTGCACTTCTATGACTTCCAGAGCTCACGCACCCTGAACACGCTTCACGCTCACCAACACGCCTGCGTCTGCGCCACGCTCCATCCCGTCGTTCCCGCCGTCACGGCCACCTGCGATTGGACGGGAGAGATCAAGATATGGAGCTGATCAGCTGATCGCTCATGTTTGGTGCTGAACGACTCCAGAGTCTGCCTTTCAGCGTGAACATCTCCTCAGTGAGGACTGTCATATGATGACTGATTAAACTAGAAAATCTACTGAATGTTGCATCGTTTGATATTTGTTTACTTTTTACTTTACTTTGTGTCCTTAATAAAACAGATAAAATGATCATTTGCATATGAAAGCTTGTCATTATATGCAGGGTGCGATTTGCCGGGGGGATGGTGGGGATTTCCCCCCTCTGGTCTATGCATCCCTGCCTCTGCTGAATTATTATTATCCCTGGTGGGGATAAAAACATCCCGCGAACCCGCTCCTAGGTTCGGTTCTGAATCAAATGATTGCGCTTTAAAGTCCGGTCCTGAATCAAATGATTCTCGATACGCACTCATTTGATTCTGAATCAAATGATTGCGCTTTAAAGTCCGGTTCTGAATCAAATGATTCTCGATACGCACTTTAATGTCCGGCTCTGAACCAAATGATTCGCGAAACGCGCTTTAAAGTCCGGTTCTGAATCAAATGATTCTCGATACGCACTCATTTGATTCTGAATCAAATGATTGCGCTTTAAAGTCCGGTTCTGAATCAAATGATTCTCGATACGCACTTTAATGTCCGGCTCTGAACCAAATGATTCGCGAAACGCGCTTTAAAGTCCGGTTCTGAATCAAATGATTCTCGATACGCACTCATTTGATTCTGAATCAAATGATTGCGCTTTAAAGTCCGGTTCTGAATCAAATGATTCTCGATACGCACTTTAATGTCCGGCTCTGAACCAAATGATTCGCGAAACGCGCTTTAAAGTCCGGTTCTGAATCAAATGATTCTCGATACGCACTCATTTGATTCTGAATCAAATGATTGCGCTTTAAAGTCCGGTTCTGAATCAAATGATTCTCGATACGCACTTTAATGTCCGGCTCTGAACCAAATGATTCGCGAAACGCGCTTTAAAGTCCGGTTCTGAATCAAACGATTCTCGATACGCACTCATTTGATTCTGAATCAAATGATTGCGCTTTAAAGTCCGGTTCTGAATCAAATGATTCTCGATACGCACTTTAATGTCCGGCTCTGAACCAAATGATTCGCGAAACGCGCTTTAAAGTCCGGTTCTGAATCAAATGATTCGCGAAACGCGCTTTAAAGTCCGGTTCTGAATCACATGATTCGCGAAACGCGCTTTAAAGTCCGGTTCTGAATCAAATGATTCTCGATACGCACTCATTTGATTCTGAATCAAATGATTGCGCTTTAAAGTCCGGTTCTGAATCAAATGATTCTCGATACGCACTTTAATGTCCGGCTCTGAACCAAATGATTCGCCATATGCGCTTTAAAGTCCGGTTCTGAATCAAATGATTCGCGATCTGATTGGAGCGCTTCGAAACTGTGAATCATTTTGCGACGCAGTGGTTGATCTTTGCTCGCTTATATAATTTATTCGTTGTTTGAAATGAAATCGTTACAATTAATAGGACTTACTAATGTGTTTATGAAATTGTGATCACATTTGATGACATGACACTCATTATCTGGTACTTGTCTAAAAAGATGTATATAATGTGCAATGCTAACAGATTACACTAATATTCGTTTTCAAAAGCATCCCCCCCTCTGCTTTTTTCACAAATCGCACCCTGATTATATGTGACCCTGGAGCACAAAACATTTTGTGATATGATTTTGATGTACATTTTCCATCATAGTGCAATGCCTGATTTTAAAGGAGGGGGGAGGGGGGGTAAAATGGTGTTTCATGTATTCAGAGTTGTTAACAGTATTAAAGAGTTGGGTTCTCATGCTAAACGTGGCCAAAGTTTGAAAAAATAATTTGGATGAATAACGGAGAATTTCTGTTTTGAAAATCTTACTTCCGGGTTGGTACAAGTTTCGGCTGTTTTTTTTTCGATCGTTAAAACAATGACGTCAACGTCTGTGGAACTCCTCCCGGATAAGCGCGCCCGCGCGATCACGTCAAACATAGGAGACCGAGACCGCGCATATCAGCGTGCGTCACTGATAAATCGTCTGCAGCCTGAAAAGGATTTATACGATAATGCCTCCAAAGAAGTGCGTTTTTGGATGTGAGGGAAAGTTTGTCTTGTTCAGCTTCCCAAAGGACCCAGATTTATGCGAACAGTGGGTGCGGTTTGTTTTTCCGGGACAACAACGGAGTGACACAGGAAATGCGGTTATGCGTTCCCGTCATTTCAGTGATAAATGTTTTATTAACAAGGCCCAGGTCGACGCTGGATTTGCACATCGTTTACTGTTAAAACATGGAGCGCTCCCAGTGATACAAGATCCCAGTTATGTAAGTACAACTGCATTAGATTTCTGTCTTTTGTTGGAAATCAGCACATAAGTGTATATACGTTGATGTAAACAACACCCGTATTATCGATTATCGAGATCTTTGTTTTGCATTTGATTGTAATATCACACCACGATCACATAAGCGATCATATCAAACCTGCGCGCGCTCCCGTTTGACTCTATAGCTCCGCCTACGACCCGCCTCCAGGAGTTCGGCTTTTTCCGGACAGAATCGGAAAGCTGTATTTTTCTTTTATAAATATGATAAACCTAAAGACTTTTAAAAAAAATGGATGCAGTAGTACTTCATAGGTGCTCAAGATTAACATGAGAGTAGGTGAAACTGTATGTTATGTACCCTTTAAAATGCATTTCAAAGGATGAAATTTGAGAAGTTTTCAAGTGATTCATAATTTCTTATGATTTCTAAAGCGTGATGGAGAAAAAAATCAACAAAGAAAGTCTTTTTGGGTCAAAGGTCCTGTTATGAAGTAAATTTTTGAGGGTGCACTCTATTACTTTTCCTACAAAATTTGTAACACAAAAAAATGGTAAAATATCTATTTAGGAGTCTTCGACCTTTCCAACGATATATAGTTTGTCACGATTAAATTAGGATTTATCTGTAAAATGGTAAACAGGTGTCCCACAGGTGGGACGGTGACAATTAAGGGGTTAAGTAAATATGTTCCATGAAGATATTTAGTAAATTTCCTACTGTAAATATATAAAAACTTTAAAAAAATATAATTTTTTTTAAAAATAATATGCATTGCTAAGAACTTCATTTAGACAACTTTAAGGCAATTTTCTCAGTATTTAATTTTTTTTGCACCCTCAGATTACAGATTTTCAAATAGTTGTATCTCTGCCAAATATAGTTCTACAAACAATACATTAATGGAAAGCTTATTTATTCAGCTTTCATCTGATGTATACATGTCAATTTTGAAAAATGTACACTTATGACTGGTTTTGTGCTCCATGGTCACATATACAGTGCCGCTGTATCAGAAGATGTGTTTTTCGAAAGAAAAGTCTCTTATGCTCTTCGAGACTGCGTTTACTTGATCAAAAATACAGACAAAAACTGTAATATTGTGAAATATTATTGCAGTTTAAAAAAATGGTCTTCTATTTGAATATATTTTGAAATGTAATGTATTTTTGTGATTCAAATCTGAATTTTCAGCATCATTACTTTAGTCTTCAGTGTCACATGATCCTTCAGAAATCATTATAATATACTGATTTGTTATTAAAGTTATCAATGTTGTGCTGTCAAATATTTTTTGGAACCTGTAATTCTAAGTTAAAAAGAACAGCATTTATTCAAAATAGAAATCAAAAAAGAATTACAGGTTCCAAAAAAAATATTTTGGCAGCACAACATTGATAACTTTAATAACAAATCAGTGTATCAGAATGCTTTCTGAAGGATCATGTGACACTGAAGACTGGAGTAATGGTGCTGAAAATTCAGCTTTGCATCACAGAAATAAATTACATTTTAAAATATATTCACATAGAAAACAGTTATTTTACATTGAAATAATATTTCACAATATTTTTTTTTTGACATTTTTGATTAAATAAATGCAGCCTTGATGAGCATAAAACATCTTTCTTCTTTAAAACATCTTCTAAAACACCTCTTCTTTAACAACAGTGTATATATATATATATATATATATACACTACCGTTCAAATGTTTGGGGTCAGTAGATGTTTATTCATTTTATTTATTTATTTATTTTTTGAAAGAAATGAATAAATTGTTACATTAATAAAAAGTGACATAATAGATTTACATTGCTAGAAAAGATTTATAGTTTGAATAAATGTTCCAAAACATGGTCCAAAAAAAAAAAAAAAACATTGGCGGCACAACTGTTTCCAAAACTGATAATTCTACTAATAATTGAGAATATCAGAATGATTTCTGAGAGATCATGTGACACTTAAGCCTGGGAAACTGAGTAACAGCTGATGAAAAATCAGCATTGCATCACAGGAATAAATTATATTTTAAAGTATATGTAAATAAAAACCATTAATTTCTATTGTAATACCATTTTGTAATATTACAGTTTATTTTCTGTATTTTTGATCAAATAAATGCAGCCTTGACTTCATTAAAAAATTGCAAGTCTTACTGACCCCAAACTTTTGAACGGTAGTGTGTGTATATATATATATATATATATATATATATATAATGTATTGGAATTCACACTAAAAATGAGAACAACATCAAAACATTTCCATCGTTCAGATTTATTTAGTAAAGAAAACTACAGCAAAAATATAGAAACGTGTTTAGAAGCAGTTGAGCCGTTTCTCCTTTAATGTTGTCAGAGGTAGAACAGGAAAACACAGAAGAGCAATCCTCATCCATCTGTGTGAATGTTCATTCCTGTTTACATCAATGCATTTAGGGCTTACACTTTATCAGTTCAGTTATTATGCCACACATGTTCACATCCCCATCATGCCTGTCCAAACACTGGCAGAAAGAGATGAAATCATGGTGACTTCCAGTAAATAACCCTTTTATTGCTTCATCACAATGAGCTGAACTTCCAATCATTTCACTGCTGGATATTCATCCTTCATTCTCTCCAGGTGCTTCTACAAACTGCCTATTTATTCAAAGTAAACATGTTTTCTAATCTAGTTTTCACTGATAATTTACAGATGTTTCCCTGTGTGTTTATTGGGCTTGTCTCAATACACAGATTTGTGCTCTTGGTCATTTCAGTGTCCATTGCAGGTCTCTTAAAACACATTAAAGTCTCTAATAGTACTTCTGTGTCTCTCATTAATCATTTGTGAACCCCACATGACACACATTTTGTGAGATTTCAAGTCCAGTGATTTAGATATTACATGCTACACTGCAAAAAATGCTTTTCTTACTTAGATTTTTTGTCTTGTTTCCAGCCAAAATATCTAAAAAATCTTAAATCAAGAAGGATTTTCTAGACAAATAAAAATTATTGTCTTGTTTTCAGAGAAAATATGTCAAAATTAAGTGAGTTTTTGCTTGAAACAAGCAAAATTATCTGCCAATGGGGTGAGAAAAATAACCCATCTTTCATCTTGGCAGATTATTTTGCTTGTTTTAAACTCACTTAATTTTGACTTTTTTTTTCTGAAAACAAGACAATAATTGTTACTTGTCTAGAAAATCCTCCTTGATTTAAGATTTTTTAGATATTTTGGCTGGAAACAAGACAAAAAATCTAATTAAGAAAAGCATTTTTTGCAGTGTATTTGCTAGTATAGCAACATTTGTACATTTTATTTGTTTGCAAAATGTTTGCAACTGCCTTTTATCACTTAGAAGCAACTCAATCACTGAACTATCATCTGTTACATAAACAGACATGTGCAAGTTTGTTTTAAAATGCCGGTATTGAAAATAAACCTCTGTAAAAACTTTTTTAAAGCCTTTTCGCAATGTCTCATTAGGAGATCAGATTTCATGCACACTTGAGCCAAATACACAAAATACCTCAAGCTAGCGGTCAAGTGTGCAAATTGGGGACAAACTCATCATGACTCTTCATCCTGTCAGTCTTTAATTAAGAAACCATTTCCTTAAATGACATCACCTCCAGGAAGTGACATCATCTGGGTGCGACACCGGCTGCACAAACATCAGTAAGTGCTTACAGTGGGTTTGATGTGTAAATGAATCACTGAACGCAACATGCTTGCAGATCTGGATAAACTACATTTCTGAAACCGCTACAGTACATGCTTTAACAGAAATATATCCTTGCATTACAACACAATCATATTCATGTCTTAAAGATGACAAGGGTTCAGCTGCTGTGGAAGAGCGTCTATTAGGCACCAGTAGTTTTCCACTGTGATTTTATTTTCATAACAACTGGAAGAAAGTAAGAGATGCTTTCTCTCAGAGCAGCACTTCTGTCTGAATGCCATACTGCACTCTGTTTGTGTGTGAGTTCACATCTACTATTATTTTCAGTGTTGGGGAAACATACTTTTTAAAAGTAGTGCGTTACAATATTGCGTTACTCCTTAAAAAAGTCACTAATTACGTTACTTAGTTACTTTTTATGGAAAGTAATGCGTTACAATATTGCGTTACTCCCTAAAAAAGTCACTAATTACGTTACTTGGTTACTTTTTATGGAAAGTAATGCGTTAAAATGTTGCGTCACTCCCTAAAAAAAAGTCACTAATTAATTAATTTTTTTCTCTGATCTCCCAATTGGGTAAGCAAAATAATCTTGTTTTCTGTTTGAAATAAGATTTTTTTTGCTTACCCCACTGGCAGATTATTTTTGCTTGTTCTAATCAAAAACTGAAAACAAGAAAATAATTATTTACTTGTCTAGAAAATTCTTCTTCATTTAAGAATTGTTTGATATATTGGCTGGAAACAAGACAAAAAAATGTAAGTAAGAAAAGTATTTTTGCAGTGTACGGTTGAATTGGATCAACAAAGGTCAGCAGCAAAGACACACATAAAATGGGATTAAATGCATAAAGGAAACAAAAAGTAACTGGCGTTACTGTTTTTGGAAAAGTAACTCAGATATTTTCTTGTAAATGAAAAAGTAATGCGTTACTTGAAAAAAGTAATATTATTACGTAACTTGTAATGCGTCAACACTGGTCAGAAATGACACATCTCAGGCTTTTTACAAACTGTTAGTTAAGCAGCGTTCCATACAGCTGTGCTTTAGTCAGACTGTCTTTGCGACTGAGTCCGGCGTTCCCAAACTTTTGACGCTGTGGTGTCTTTTTCTGAGCTCCAGGGCTTTGATGATCCTTGTATTTCTGGTTCAGACCCTGGTTTAGTGACTCCGCCGAACTGCCGGGACTTTCGTCGGCGAAATCTCTCTGTGAAGCATCTTTAGTCGTGTTCTCCTTGTCTTTGGCTTTTTCGGTTATGAAGAAGCTGCTCGTCGAACCCTTTGAGCTAAACATCCGTCCTCTCTCGGCCTTCAGCGCATTCAGGCTCATCTTTGGGTTCGACGCAGGACTCGATCCCGCCGACGCGGGGAATCGCAGATGCGGCACACTCCTACGGAAGACTTCATCCCCATCCTGGAAGCTGCTGTAAAGGGGAGCCGGTTTGATGAAGCAGCTCTCTGAGAAACTGAAGGGCGAGAAGCTGCTGACGTCCTCCACGCTCATCTGCCGCCAGCCGTCCGTCGGGTCCAAGGGGACGTGAACGTGACTCTCTCCGGATGCGCTGTAGCCGGACCGACCGTTCTGAGAGCCCATGTGGAAGCTGCTCGATTTGGGAAAACCTGGACGTTCCTTTCCATATGAGGATGAGTTCTTGTGCCAGTCGGTGAACAAAGCCTGCTGGGAGGAGGACGAACCGTGAACCTTGTCGTCCGAGGCCGTGCTGCTGCTGGAATAGCAGATGGAGGTGGGAAGAGATCCGAGGACGAACCCACGGAAAGGGTCTTCATGCAGGGGGAAGCTCTCGTCCTCCAGGTTGCTCTCGGTGGACGCGTGTCCTCGGATGCGTCCGCTCTGGTCCGCGCTTCGTCGTCTCTCCAGCCAGCGGTCACACCGCCGCTCATCGCTGGGACAGTACAGCGCCGTGTCGCTGCAGTACAGGTCGGATGACTTGTACGCAGCGTGCCGCTGAACTTTGTCCGTGCCGGACGGGAATGCCGGGGCTTGCGGGCTCGGCGAGCGCGTGACCGGACAGCTTCTGCCGGGCTCGGGTTTCTCCAGAACTCGTCCGATGATGGCGGTGGGAACGGCGTCTGAGTATGACTGACGCAGCGCTGTGCTCCGGCCCCGACCCTGCATGTGGGAACTCACTCGCTCCTGAAGATCAGCGGGAAGCTAAAAAAACATGGGGAGAAACACTTTATAGACATGAGAAACTGTTCACAGAGAAGGAATGTGTTGGAAATAAGAAATCATACTCGCATCTTTCTTTCATGGAGCCCCTAAAGCAGGGATCCTCAAATCTGGCTCGCAAGATCCACTTTCCTGCACAGTTTAGCTTCAACCCCGATCAAACTTACCTACCTGTGGTTTTTTTCATGATCCTGGAGACACTGATTAACGTGCTCAGGTGTGTTTGATAAGGGTTAGCGCTAAACTCGTCAGGAAAGTGGATCTCGCGAGCCAGATTTGAGGATCCCTGCCCTAAAGGGACATGGTGAGGGGAAAATATCTCTGTATTCTACTGTTGTCTCTTAACTATTGTGTTCCACCAAAAACATTTGCATTCTCCAAAAGAACTTTGCATTCACTTGTAAAGCTTCTGCATTCTCTCACATGAGTATTGCATTCCCCCAACAAACTTTGCATCCGCTCAGTGTTCTGTAATCGCTCACAAAATTATTGCAGTCCACTGAGAAACTTGGATTTGCTTGCAAAACAGTTGCATTCTCCTGAAAAACTTGCATTCATCCACAAAAATATTGCATTTCCAGAGAAACTTGCATTTACTCAAACTATTGCGTTCCCTGAGAAACTTGCATTCGCTTACAAAACTATTGCATTCTCCTGAAAAACTTGCATTTGCTTGCAAAACAATTGCATTCTCCTGAGAAACTTGCATTCATCCACAAAAATATTGCATTCCCATAGAAACTTGCATTTACTCACAAAACTATTGCATTCCCAGAGAAACTTGAATTCGCTCACAAAACTATTGAGGAACTGAGAAACTTGGATTTGCATGCAAAACTATTGCATTCTCCTGAGAAACTTGAATTCATCCACAAAAATATTACATTCCCAGAGAAACTTGCATTCGCTCACAAAACTATTGAGGAACTGAGAAACTTGGATTCGCTCTCAAAACCATTGCATTCCCTGAGAAACTTGGATTTGCTCACAACTATTGCATTCCCTGAAAAACTTGCATTCGCTCACAAAACTATTGAGGAACTGAGAAACTTGCATTCGCTCACAAAACTATTGAGGAACTGAGAAACTTGGATTCGCTCTCAAAACCATTGCATTCCCTGAGAAACTTGGATTTGCTCACAACTATTGCATTCCCTGAAAAACTTGCATTCGCTCACAAAACTATTACATTCTTCTGAGAAACTTGCATTCATCCACAAAACTATTGCATTCCCAGAGAAACTTGAATTCGCTCACAAAACTATTGAGGAACTGAGAAACTTGGATTTGCATGCAAAACTATTGCATTCTCCTGAGAAACTTGAATTCATCCACAAAAATATTACATTCCCAGAGAAACTTGCATTCGCTCACAAAACTATTGAGGAACTGAGAAACTTGGATTCGCTCTCAAAACCATTGCATTCCCTGAGAAACTTGGATTTGCTCACAACTATTGCATTCCCTGAAAAACTTGCATTCGCTCACAAAACTATTACATTCTTCTGAGAAACTTGCATTCATCCACAAAAATATTGCATTCCCATAGAAACTTGCATTTACTCAAAAAAACTATTACATTCCACTGAGAAACTTGCATTCATTCGCAAAACTGTTACATTCCCAGAGAAACTTGCATTTGCTCAAAAAACGTCCTTTATTCTGAAAGTGAAAGTGAAAGTGACGAGACGTGAGGCCAAGTATGGTGACCCATACTAGGAATTTGTGTTCTGCATTTAACCCATCCAAGTGCACACACACAGTAGTGAACACACACACACACCGTGAACATACACCCGGAGCAGTGGGCAGCCATTGCATTGCTGCGGCGCCCGGGGAGCAGTTGGGGGTTCGGTGCCTTGCTCAAGGGTCTCACCTCAGTCGTGGTATTGACGATGGAGAGAGCGCTGGATATTCACTCCCCCCACCGTCAATCCCTGCCGGACCTGGGACTCGAACTTGCAACCTCTTGGTTACAAGTCAGACTCCCTAACCATTAGGCCACGGCTGCCCCCACTGCCCCACACTGATGGATGTAACCGCACATAGGATGAATCACATGAATGAATTAAGCACTTATATAACACTTTTATTGTGTATTGCCATACACCCAAAGTGCTGTACAATCATATGGGGGATATCTGCTCAATCATCACCAGTGTTCAGCATCCATTTGGATGATGCGACAGCATCCACAATACAACGGCGTCTGTGCGCTCACCACACACCAGCTACAGGTGGAGAGGAGAGAGAATGATAGAGGCAATTCAATGAATGGGGATCAGTAGGAGGCAATGATTGACAAAGGCCAGAGGAGGGAATTTGGACAGGACACCGGGGATACACCCCTACTCCTTTAAAAGAAGTGCCATGGGATTTTAATTGACCGCAGAGAGTCAGAACCTCATTTTAACATCTCATCTGAAGGACGGTGCATTATACAGTATAATATAGTGTCTCCATCACTATACTGGGGCATTAGGACCCACATAGACCACAGGGTGAGCACCCCCTGCTGGCCTCACTAACACCTCTTCCACCAGCAACCTAGTTTTCCCAGGTCTCCCATTCAGGTACCGGGTCCAACCCCGCTTAGCTTCAGGCCTGGGCTGCAGGGTGATATGAAGTCCTAATGAATAAAACCTCCATGTGACCTCGCCATCCTCTGTAGTCCATCTGAAGGACGCAGTAGAGCTGCATTATGGGTAGAGCGCTCTGTGATTAACAGTACATGGAGCGTGTCTGTAAACAGACTCCGTCAGCAATAAATTCTCTTTGCCACCATCAAACAAGCAAAGAGAGTTTATATTCAAATGAAACCCGTCTGGCCTCCGGCAGAAAGAGAAAGAAAGAAACCGATGGATTTTAAACCTGCGACTGCAGAATGAAAATGGAAAGGATTCGCTGCGCCTCTGTCTCTCTTTAAGGTTGTGCTATTTTTAGGATGAGTTTCCCTCTGAGAAGGAAACCAGCGGTGCGTGTGTGTGTGTGTGTGTGTGTGTGTGTGTGTGTGTGTGTGCGCATGTGCTTCAGTCGTACCTCGGACAGTTTGTGTGCTCTGTAAGGAGACTTTCCACACTGGAGCAGTTGAGCCGCCAGATTACAGTCTTTCCTGTACAAATCCTACGGGGAAAACACAAGCCGTCAAACTAACACGATTTAATTTGGCAAATGATCATTTGATGTACAAATTTGAGAGGTAATCTGGACATCATCTCTAGCTCAGTGGACCCTAACTAGTGAACCTAGAGAGAGATCAAGTGGATGCTGAAGCACCAGCTGCTCCAAACCTCAAACATTCACTTCTTCACCGTCTCAAGGCCAGAGGCTCATAAATATTTGGTGAAACCTGTCAGGAATTTCAAAGAACGCTTCTTGCAGGAAGAGGATGGTTCCTGTGAGCCGGCAGCGATGCGAATGCTTTGATGAAAACAATCAGATTTCAGATGAAGCTGTGAAGGCACCACTAGCCTGTGGACGATGGAAACATTCAGAATGTTGTCTGTCAGACTTACATTATCCTCTCGCAGCTTCTGGATGGTGATCTTGGCCTCCGTCAGGTGGTTGTTCAGCGTGCCGATCTCTCGACTCAAAGATCTCTTCTCCTCTTCGTGACGTTGAGTCTGGAACGCAAAAACTGACTTGAACTTACTACCGTGCTAAAATACATCATCATCGTCCAGCTCTGATCTGATAGATATGACTATATGGCAAAAAATGCTTTTCTTACTTCTTGTTTCCAGACAAAATATCTAAAAATTCTTACACCAAGCAGGATTTTCTAGACAAGTAAAAATTATTGTCTTGTTTTCAGAAAAAAGAAGTCAAATTAAGTGAGTTTTTGCTTAGAACAAGCAAAATAATCTGCCAATGGGGTAAGCAAAATAATCTAGTTTTCTGCTTGAAATAAGATTATTTTTCTTACCCCATTGTCAGATTATTGTGCTTGTTCTAAACAAAAACTCACTTAATTTTAACTTATTTTTTCTGAAAACAAGACAATTATTTTTTTAAATCCTACTTGATTTCATTTTTAGATATTTTTGCTGGAAACAAGACATTTTTTTGCAGCGTACAGTCGAAGACAAAATTATTAGCCCCCCAGTGAAATAAATTTTTTTTTAGAATATTTCCCAAGTGATGTTTAACAGAGCAAGAGAATGTTTTCACATTATTTCCTATTATTTTTTTTCTTCTAGAGAAAGTCTGATTTCTTATAGTTGCGTGAATAAAATAATTAAAAAATAACTAAATAAAAAACTGCTAAGGTCAATAGCCCCCTTAAGAAATTATTAGTTTGATTAACTATAGAACAAACCACTTTTGTCCAATGACTTGCCAAATTAGCCTAATTAACCTAGTTAAGCCTTTAAATGTCTCTTTAAGCTGAGGATTAGTATCTTGTGAAACAACTAGTAAAATAATATGCGCTGTCATCATGGCAAAGACAAAAGAAATTTGTTTGGACTTGAGAGAAAGAATTATTAATGCTCATAAAGATGGAGAAGGACACACACGTTTAGTGGGATACATTATCAAGAAGTTTAAAAAGACCAACACAGTGGAGAACAGGACGGGCAGAGGCATGAAGCCAAAGATTTCAAAAACTTTGGAAAGAAAACTAGTGAGAGAGGTTTCTAAAGAGCCAAGAACAACTGCCAAGACACTAGTGAATGATCTAGCCAAGACTGGAATTGATGTCTCAACGAAGACAGTCACTAGAGCCCTGCACAGGAATGAACTCCAAGAAAGAGACACCTCCAAGCTAGAATGAAGTTTGCTAAGGAAACCTGGGGGAATGTGATGCGTACTGGAAACGTGTCCTTTGGTCAGATGAAACAAAACTAGAGCTTTTTGGCCATAGAGATGTTGCCTATGTTTGCAGAAAGAAGAACAGCGTTCCCACAATGAAACATGGTGGTGGCAGTATAATGCTGTGGGGATGGAGCTGGGAATCTCATCAGGGTTGAAGGAAACATGAAAAAGGAAGACTAAGAAGATTTTGAAAGACAACCTCAGACAGTCTGCAAGAAAATTTGGTTTGGGTCCACATTTTGTCTTCCGGCATGATAACGACCCAAAGCATACCTCACTTCTGGTGAAGAAATGCCTCCAATTGAGCAAAGTGAGTGTCCTTGACAGGCCTGCACTAAGCCCAGACTTGAATCCAATAGAAAATCTGTGGGGCACACTAAAGTCCAGAGTTTGTGCCAGAAGACCAACAAATCTGGAGGAGCTTGAGAGATTTGCTAAGGAAGAATGGGCTGTCATTCCTCAGGAGACATGCTTGAAACTTGTGGAGAACTACAGCAAGCGACTAAAGGCTGTTATCAAGCAAAAGAGACACACTATTGACTATAAACATCAGAGGGCTAATCATTTTGACCAGTAGACTTTTTACAATTCTTGGTTATACATTTATTTCTATATTCTGTATTACAAACCCTAAAAGCTTCCTGAATAAAGTATTATGCTTAAAAATGCTGTGTTGATAAAATCGTCTTTCTGTTAAACAACACTTGGGAGTTATTTGAAAAATAATGAAATATTTTATAAGGGGCTAATAATTTTGTCTTCAGCTGTATGTGGCATGAAGATATGAGGATATTAGAAACATTATCATAATTAGAGCTGGTGTTAAACATCACATCAGTAGTTTCACTGACACGAGTGAACAATAAACCCAAATAATCAGCAATGGTCATTGTTTTGTAGATCACAGAGCAGCTTCTGTAATTTCTGCTCATCAATCAGATGAGATTTGTAAGTCAACACATCTCTATTAGATCTCGAAGCGTCTGTTTGTGCGTTTGAGTGTTTGTTGGAATGAAAATCCCGTTATTTCTTTGCCCTACACACATTCGTTGAGCATCAGCAGTATTTGCAAATGATTAATGGATTTATTTCGACAGGATTTATATCTGCACAGTCCTCGTTCTGTTGACTCTGGATATAATTAACACAAACAATCAGACACTCGCTCAGCTTTTAGTCTGTGAAGGAGCTTTAACATAAACCAGAATCAAACGCACATCCAGTGTTTCATGATGTCTATAGTTCAAGCTCAAATAAGATGGTTCAAATGAATAGTTCATTTCTCCTGATGAAAACATCAATGTGTCATTTCTAGATGGCAGTCGTTCATCAGAGATCAGCGCTCGACTGAACAAGTAATGGACTGTGATTGTTGCTCAGGTACGTCTCGTCTCTCTACACCTCAGTTACTGCTGTGATTTATATGATGCTGTTTCTATGGCAACATCTGTCCATCATTGTTATGTCACCTGATGTTTCAGCTGAGTGTGTGTGTGCACCTGGTATTTATCACATTGTGGGGACAAGGATAGTAAAACCAATCAATTTTGACCTTGTGGGGACATTTGTGAGGTCTCCATGAGGAAACAGGCTTATAAATCATACAGAATGAGTGTTTTTGAGAAAATAAAAGTATGCACAGTCTCCTGCACTGCAAAAAATGCTTTTCTTACTTAGATTTGTTGTCTCGTTTCCAGCTAAAATATCTAAAAATTCTTAAATCAAGGAGGATTTTCTAGACAAGTAAAAATTGTCTTGTTTTCAGACAAAATATGTTAAAATTAAGTGAGTTTTTGCTTGAAACAAGCAAAATTATCTGCCAATGGGGTAAGAAAAATAATCTATCTTTCATCTTAAAATAAGATTATTTTTCTCACCCCATTGGCAGATTATTTTGCTTGTTTTAAGCAAAAACTCACTTAATTTTGACTTTTTTTTTCTGAAAACAAGACAATAATGTTTACTTGTGTAGAAAATCCTTCTTGATGTAAGAATTTTTAGATATTTTGGCTGGAAACAAGACAACAAATCTAAGTAAGAAAAGCATTTTTGCAGTGTGTGAGGGCTAGGTTTAGGTGTACACTGCAAAAAATGCTTTTCTTACTTAGATTTTTTGTCTTGTTTTCAGCCAAAATATCTAAAAATTCTTAAATCAAGAAGGATTTTCTTGACAAGTAAAAATAATTGTCTTGTTTTTAGAAAAAAGAAGTTAAAATTAAGTGAGTTTTTGCTTAAAACAAGCTAAATAATCTGCCAATGGGGTAAGCAAAATAATTTTATTTCAAACAAAAACTATTTATTTTGCTAGATTATTTAGCTTGTTTTAAGCAAAAGCTCACTTAATTTTGACTTCTTTTTTCTAAAAACAAGACAATCATTTTTGCTTGTCCAGAAAATCCTTCTTGATTTAAGAATTTGTAGATATTTTGGCTGAAAACAAGACAAAAAAAATCAAAACAAGAAAAGCATTTTTTGCAGTGTAGAGCGATAGAAAATACGTTTTTTACAGTATAAAAACCATTACGCCTTTGGAATGTCCCCATAAAACATGGAAACACAACGTGTGTGTGTGTGTGTGTGTGTGTGTGAGTGTGTGTGTGTGTGAGTGTGTTTCTGGTCCGGTCTCAAACCCCCTGTGAACCAATTACACAAAAACTGAAAGTGATGAGGCCTGAAGTGTCAGATGCTCTTGTCTTTGAGCATCATCCAGTGTGTTCTGGAGGCAGACTGTGCTTTAGACTGAATATAGATGTTGTCTCTGTTTAGAAAGAGCTGAACGTTAGTGAAGGACCTGTGGTAAGGATCTATACATCTGTACTGTGTGATCGTATGTGAGATTCTGCCCTGCGGTTTCTTCTGCTGCGGATCAAACAGGATTTGAATGCTGATGCGTGTCTCAGCGCCGCGTCTCTGGGGTCTCATTTGTGTTTTCTCTGAGAAACTTGGACTAATGAGGACACCGAAAATGCCACATTCAGGAAAAACACAGAAACGCTCGACAGATTCATTAGACAGATCGAGTCCTGAGCTGCAGTCGACCGTCGCGCCTAAAGAAACATTCAGAAATTACCTGCAGATGCAAAAATAATAGAAATGTATCCAAATAAGTGAGTTTATGATTAAAACAAGAGCAAATATCTGCCAGTGGGCTCAAAAAAAGCTGTTTAATTCAAAAGTCAGTGTCAAAAGTTATTCAAAATTTGTTTTCTGACCCCATTGACAGGTACTTGTTTTAATCATAAACTCACTTCATTTTGAGCAATTTTTCAGAAAAACGAGATTTTGTGTCTCCAGTAAATGTATCTTGATTTAAAAATCTTTAGACACCAGAAAACAAATCAAAATATGACTTTCTGTTATGAAACAGGACATCAGTTTCACACACGTGCACTGTACATCAGGACTTAAAGCATGTTTATTAGACATTTTGGGAGACACAACAAGCGAAATTATATTTCAATATTGCTATGAAATATTAGATATTATTATGAAAGCCTTGCCAATTATTATTCCTATTATTACATTTATTTTTTCATTATATGTTGCCCACAAAAACACATTCATATGCAAAATAGATAGAGTTTATAGATGCATTGTTTATAATGTGAAAACCTGTTCATGGCCATTTTACATGCATTTTGCATGAAGAAAAATGCTATATTAAATCATTATCATGTGTTTCATAACAGTTGAGAATCATCTTTATATAAAGTTTGGTATAAAAAAATAAAAATTGATTTGTGACTGTTTATGCCTTTTTATGTATATTCAAGTCTTTTTATTTTATTAAAAAACAGGATTTTTTAAGTCCTGGTGTCCTCTACAGAGGACATAGTATAACAAATGAATAAAATATAATAATAAAAAAAAAAAAAAAATTACATATCATTTTTTATGCTCTAAACAATGTAATGACATGGAAAAAAAGTTGTTTGTTGTTGTTGTTATTGGTTTATTTTCCCTAAACTTCCATTTAAATGTACATGTAGATGAAGCACAATGATTTACGTGACTTGACTCCAAATTTCCACACAGTTTATTCTGGGATTTCTCAATCAAATTGTCCTGTCAGCACAGACCCGGCTCTGACCTTCATTTCTGCTCTTTGACTAACTTAAAATTCCATATCAAAAAGGTTCTTCTCATTCACAATGTATTTCTGTTCTGAGCTCATCTTCAGTGTGTCCTTCTGATTTTCCACATCAAGAATCACTTCTGAACTCATTCTCTAGCGTAAAAAGCCATCAAGTCTTTCTAAACCTTCAGATGATCGGACACTAAAACAGCATGCCACGTCAAATAATGATTATTTGCTCAATAATTCAACTTGCTTCCTAATTATATTATCCATTATATATTTTAGAAATAGTGTTGCCTTTTTCACAAATTGCTTTTGTTCCACATGTGAAAGTTGCTTTGGATAAATGTAAATGTAACATAAAAAACTGACATGCTACATTTTGCAAAAAATCCCCAAACTGGGAATTTATGAATGTAAACCTGTCTGACAAACAAGAAACAGATAGTTCATTTCGAACCATCTATAAATGCATGATGATCATTCAACATACCAGGTTAAAGAAACAGAGTAAAGCCATGACAGTCAGTTTTAATGGATAATTTTTTTTTTTTCATGTCATGACATTGTTTCGAGCATTAGAAAATTATACTTTTTAAAATTGTATTATTATATTTTATTCATATGCTATGCTACGTCTTCTGTAGAGGACACCAGGACCTAAAAAAATAATTGTTTTTTAATAAAAATACTTGTTTTTTAATAAAATAAAAAGACTTGAATAGGCATAGAAGGCATAAACAGTGCCTTTTTTGTTTTAATCACAAATCAAGTTGTATTTTGTTTTTATACCAAACTTTATATAAAGATGATTCTCAACTGTTATGAAACACATGATAATGATTTAATATAGCATTTTTCTTCATGCAAAATGCATATAAAATGGCCATGAACAGGTTTTCACATTATAAACAATGCATCTATAAACTGCATCTATTTTGCATATGAATGTGTTTTTGTGGGCAACATATAATGAAAAAATAAATGTAATAATAGGAATAATAATTGGCAAGACTTTCATAATAATATCTAATATTTCATAGCAGTATTGAAATATAATTTCACTGTTGTGTCTCCCAAAATGTCTAATAAACATGCTTTAAGTCCTGATGTGAGAAACTGATGTCCTGTTTCATAACAGAAAGTCATATTTTGATTTGAAACCCCATTGCATTTTCCTGAGATGTTGTTTTATGACAAACAATTAGAAAATGTGTCAGATTTAAATGATCATTACAAAATATGATCATATTTATAGGTGAGGGTGTTAAGTTTGATCACTGAATTAATGCCAGCTATTTTTAAAGACCAAGGAGAGGAAGTGCTCATGCTGAAATGTCCAAACATTTGGTATCTAAAGCCCTAAACCTGCTCTGTACAGGACATCCAGACTTAAAACTGTGACATGTGAGCTCTCAGAGAAATCTACAGAGGACAAAACTCCACAGCTGTTAGTTTCAGGATGGTAATATGGTGTTGAATGAATCTCTGGTCTGCAGCAGGTGAAACAGATGAAGAATCATGTCCATTTTTGAGGCCTGAACCGATCAGTTCCTCTAATAATCAGAGCTGAAACCACACAGAATCATTTCTCAGCCCGTCTTTGTGCATTAAGCCCATGTTTAGATTTTGGAAATGGCTTAAAACTTTAATCGGATTTAAGAACATTAGACGTTCTGAACCGCAGCTCAGATACACGCTTTCATTACAAGACAATCTCTGATCGAGTAATCGCTCTGAGAGACAGAAACCGCTGCGGCTATTGATCTGTGGCAGCGCCGCGTCTCTCTCCATCTCCACTTTCATTTCTGATGTTCAACTGTTCAGAGAGCAGCACTTGTTGAAGACCGCACGCTTACAGAGTTCTTCATTTAACGGCTGAAAGTGCTTCAACGTGACTCTTGATAATCGATAAACTCATGAAGAAGATCTCGTGGAAGAGTGATCTGATGATAGCGAGGATCTGCTGCTGTTCTGCGTTTGTTTCTAAAGAGGTGCTGTGATTATTTATGATAAAGCATCATCAGCGTTTGAGATCTAAACAAAGTGTTTTAACAATAATGAGCAATAATGAGGGAACCGGATGAACGTTCACTTGATCACACTGCAAAAAATGCTTTTCTAGCTTAGATTTTTGTCTTGTTTCCAGCCGAAATATCTAAAAATTCTTAAATCAAGAATTATTTTCTAGGCAAGTACACATTAATGTCTTGTTTTCAGAAAAAAGAAGTTCAAATTAAGTTTTTGCTTGAAACGAGCAAAATAATCTGCCAATGGGGAAAGCAAAATAATCTAGTCTTCTGCTTGAAATAAGATTATTTTGTTTACCCCATTGGCAGATTATTTTGCTTGTTTCAAGCAAAACCTCACTTAATTTTGACTTCTTTTTTCTGAAAACAAGACAATATTTTTTGCTTGTCTAGAAAATCCTTTTTGATTTAAGAATTTTTAGATATTTTGTCTAGAAACAAGACAAAAAATCTTAGCTAGAAAAGCATTTTTTGCAGTGTAGTGAGGATCTGCTGCTGTTCTCTAAAGAGTGCTGTGAATATTTATGATAAAGCATCATCAGCGTTTGAGATCTAAACAAAGGCATCCGTGTTTTAACAATAATGAGCAATAATGAGGGAACCGGATGAACGTTTATCACACTGCAAAAAATGCTTTTCTAGCTTGGATTTTTTGTCTTGTTTTCAGCCGAAATATCTAAAAAATTTTAAATCAAGAATTATTTTCTAGACAAGCACACGTTAATGACTTGTTTTCAGAAAAAAGAAGTTCAAATTAAGTTTTTGCTTGAAACAAGCAAAATAATCTGCCAATGGGGTAAGCAAAATAATCCAGTCTTCTGCTTGAAATAAGATTATTTTGCTTACCCCATTGGCAGATTATTTTGCTTGTTTCAAGCAAAAATGCACTTAATTTTGACTTCTTTTTCTGAAAACAAGACACTAATTTTTACTTGTCTAGAAAATCCTTCTTGATTTAAGAATTTTTAGATATTTTGTCTGGAATTATTCTCTAAATTTTTAGATATTTCATCTGAAAACAAGACAAATATTTTTAGATATTTCAGCTGAAAACAAGACAAAAATCCAACGATGAACGTTTATCACACTGCAAAAAATGCTTTTCTAGCTTAGATTTTTTGTCTTGTTTCCAGCTGAAATATCTACAAATATTTGTCTTGTTTTCAGCTGAAATATCTAAAAATTTAGAGAATAATTCCAGACAAAATATATAAAAATTCTTAAATCAAGAAGGATTTTCTAGGCAAGTACACGTTAATGTCTTGTTTTCAGAAAAAAGAAGTCAAAATTAAGTGAGGTTTTGCTTAAAACAAGCAAAATAATCTGCCAATGGGGTAAGCAAAATAATCTAGTCTTCTGCTTGAAATAAGATTATTTTGTTTACCCCATTGGCAGATTATTTTGCTTGTTTCAAGCAAAACCTCACTTAATTTTGACTTCTTTTTTCTGAAAACAAGACAATTTTTACTTGTCTAGAAAATCCTTCTTGATTTAAGAATTTTTAGATATTTTCTCTAGAAACAAGACAAAAAATCTTAGCTAGAAAAGCATTTTTTGCAGTGCAGAGCTGTAAGTCACTCTTTAGGTTTTTTAAACGAATCTTAAGATCAGGATCTCTTACCATCTGGTGGATTTTCTCCTCCATGTCCTGGTTTATTCTCTGTAGAGCCGCGTAGCTGCTCTGAATCCTGCAGGAGAGATGGTGAAGATGATGAAGATGTAGTCAAACACACACACACACACACACACACACACACTCGTCTGTCATGAGTTTATATGGGAATGAAGGTTTCTGGACTCTTACTTTTTTCTTCAGGCTTGAGCGTTCATATTTTGTGCATCTGATAAAGACTCATGATACTTGTGTTTCTGAGCAACATTAAATTATACTCACGTTTTGAAACTTCAACACTGTTATTGAACTGAATTAAATCACACTGAAGCCTATGCTAAATAACTAGGGGTGTAACGATTCACTGGTTTTCTCGATGCATCGACTATAAAACCTGACGATGCATATGCATCAATCTTGAAACATGCATTTTTAAATCATGAATCGTTGATTTGGACTATTAATCGATTTAAAACACTAAGAATCAAACAAATCGTGATTACTATAGCGATTCAGTGCTTTAAAATATAAATGTATATAACCTTTTAACTTAATTTCATTAAAACCGAAGTATGAAAGAAATGGTTCAAATGACCGCAGCATTAACAGCAACCTTAAAACAAGAGCGCGAGGTTTAACATTATCTGTCACATGCATGAAAGTTGCATTCGTTTCTACATCATTAAAATCATCATACGCTGATATAAAGTAATAGTTTAAGTGCTGGAGCATTTTATTTGATGAAAATAAGATAAAGAAGCTCACATCATGCAAAGGTGTGACATAAAATGCCTACTTTTAAAGCCTTTTTTATCTTGGCTTACATAGGCTAATAAAAAATAAAGAGAAATAAATATACTAAAATGTATTTGAAATACCTTTATTTCATGCTAAGTATAAATTTACATATGTTCTTAATAAAAAATACCATGCAATTGTACTTTTAGTAGTCTATACTAAACTGGCATAAAGTGTGCTGAATTGTAAGTAGAGTGCTGAAGTCCAACTAAAGATGAACTGAAGTATATTTGATTGTGCTAAAGTGGAACTATATCTTGCATTTAAAGACCTTTTTATTCAAAGAGAATACAATCCTCAGCAATAGTGACATTAAAAGACATTTTAGTTTTAATGTTAAGAAATTCAAATAAGGTTTAATTATAATTTTATGTCAAAGTCTCGAGGGATGTATTGGTAAATATGTTCATAGATTTGAACTATTTAGGGATGATGTGTTATCTTATTTTGTTGACCCTGGAACAACATTTGAATCCAAAAATTTAGTCTTGACCACATCTCTACACCTAAACCTAACCCATGAGTAATCCCTAAAATCAGATGAAATCATAGATTAATGACACTGATGTACAAGCACCATACACTATATATAAGCCTAACAAAAGATTTTTTTCAAATCTGATCACATAATCATGGTTAAATCACATTTCAACTCAACATTGAACTCATTTCAAAATTTCAAAGAACCTTTGGACAAAAGGCTTCCATTGAACTTAATAATATATAAAAAAAAAACTTTTGATGATCAAAATGTTATTCACAGTAAGAGAAAAGAGGTTCTTTTCAGAACTGTTTATTAAAAGGTAGTTTGGGGAACCAAAAATGTAGTTCAAAAATTTTTTCTCAGACCTGCGCAGTTTCTCTGTGAATTTGTCCAGTTCGTCTTGAGCTCGTCGCAGCTCCGTCTCCAGATACTGACGCGTGGACTCGAACTCGCTCTGCAGCTGCTGCAGTTTGTTTGTGGTGCAGCCGAGACGTCTGCGCAGATCCTCCTTCTGCTCCTGCAGCGAACTACACACAGATCATCTCATTTACTCCTCAACAGAGTTAGGGAAAGTTACTTTTAAAAGTAATGCGTTACAATATTGCGTTTCTCCCCCAAAAAGTGACTAATTAGGTTACTTAGTTACTTTTTATGGAAAGTAATGCGTTACAATATTGCGTTTCTCCCCCAAAAAGTGACTAATTACGTTACTTAGTTACTTTTTATGGAAAGTAATGCGTTACAATATTGCGTTTCTCCCCCAAAAAGTGACTAATTATGTTACTTAGTTACTTTTTATGGAAAGTAATGAGTTACAATATTGCGTTTCTCCCCCAAAAAGTGACTAATTATGTTACTTAGTTACTTTTTATGGAAAGTAATGCGTTACAATATTGCGTTTCTCCCTAAAAAGTGACTAATTATGTTACTTAGTTACTTTTTATGGAAAGTAATGCGTTACAATATTGCGTTTCTCCCCAGAAAAGTTACTTATTACGTTACTTAGTTACTTTTTATGTAAAGTTATGCGTTACAATACTTTTGCGTTACTTTTTAAATCTGGGCAGGGCTTGTTTGTTTGATTTTAATATAAAAAGTCTGATTCTTAGCAAATGTAAAAGCACTTTCACACCAAAATGAAACTAAGTGAATAAGCCTAAGACTAAAGGAAAATTAAATTGATGTCTGTACAGTAGAACTGTAGGGAAAGAAAGTTCAACACTCTTCAGCAATGAGAAAACCCCCCCGACAAATGTTAGTTAATATAAAGTTAGTTTTGCTTATTAGTACACTGCAAAAACTGCTTTTCGTACTTAGATTTTTTGTCTTGTTTCCAGCCAAAATATCTACAAATTCTCAAGTCAAAAATGCAATGGGGTAAGCAAAAATAATCTTGTTTTCTGTTTGAAATAATTTTTTTTTTTTTTTTGCTTACCCCATTGGCAGATTATTTTGCTTGTTTTAAGCAAAAACTCACTTAATTTGGACTTTTTTTCTGAAAACAAGAAAATAATTATTTACTTGTCTAGAAAATCCTTCTTGATTTAATATTAAATATTATTTATGAAAAATAAATATTTTTGGCTGGAAACAAGACAAAAAATCTAAGTAAGAACAGTATTTTTGCAGTGTAGGGTTGAATTGGATCAAAGGTCAGCAGCAAAGTCAAAGGATGGATGGATTAAATACATAAAGAAAACAAAAAGGAACTCTGGAAATGAAAAAGTAATGCATTACTTTACTAGTCACTTGAAAAAAGTAATATTATTACGTATCTTGTGTTACTTGTAATGCGTTTCCCCCAACACTGCTCCTCAACAACAGCAATTCCCAAATAAGACTCTGAATGATTGAGATGTAGTTTCATGAATCTCAATGAAAATGCGTCACTCGCTCCACAGCGAACACACGCCGTGATCAAAAGCGCAAAACATGATTTATTCATGCGTTTGTGGAATATCCATGAGTCGGAGATAGCAGAGTTATACTTTAATGACCCTCAAAAAACATCAAATGAAAGAGAAATAGTTATGACTGAGCCTGAAGTCTGATTCCAATCCATTTGTATCACATTCAGCTGTGTGTAGAAGCTAAAAACTCTGTTTGGTTTTACTAGAAATGTAATTGATTTTTAAGGAATCAACTTTGACCCAAATAAAAGCCTCATGACTCTTTAATGCACATAAATCCAATGGTAAAATGAGACCAACAAATGACAGGAATAGTGATGATGATGATGATGATGATGTGTGTGTTTCCCAAACTTTTTGACAGCAAATTTTAATTTAGTTTTAGTCATAAAATGCTGTTTAGTTTTAGTCGTATTACAGTCATCTGAATTGTTTTTAGTTTTAGTCGACTAAATATCATAAGATTTTAGTCTAAATCTACAGTAAATGTAGTCTGCTAAAATGTAATGGGTTTAGTTTCAGTGCAATGCATTTATTAAGCATTTCTCAAAAATTTCCAAACTCATTCTATAGGTTTGATGTTAAGGTTTAATCATGATTTAACTGCGGTGATACACAACATGCCTTAATATTAAAATGAAATAAAACCACTTCTCATAAAGAACATGGTCTTCTTTTGAATGTAATCTCAATGGTTATATCGGCTAATGATGCATTCTTTATAGTCACTTGTTTACCATATTCTTCATTCTTTCAAACAGACATTTATTTCTATAAATTAGTTTAGATTAATCTTTAGGGCTGTGTAAGTGATTTAGTCAAGAGCAGTGAGTGGTTTTCTGTCTTTCTTTTGTTGCTTGATGAACATCAGTGACTCGGACAATAGACACTAAATGTGGCTGCTGTCCCTTTAAAACCCAATGCAATGCACTGATGCACTTTCTCTCTACTGTTTACGTTCATTTAAGACGTAATCAGCTGTGTTTATGTGAATACTCATCAAAACAGACAATTCGAGATTATTTTGTGTGTATTTCTCAGTTCATGAACGTGAAAGAGTGTGAGGTGTGTTTTCTGTGTGTTTGCTTCAGTGTCTGCATCAGAAAACAAGACCCAATTGAGTTCTCTCTTGCGTCGTCAAATTTATCCATATGTCTGCACTTCTCTCACATATTGACATTTTTTTAATGTTTTATTAGACGTGCAGCAAGTGTATTTTAGCTTGTGTCCCGCCGGTTGTACATGTCTACACTGCAAAAAATGCTTTTCTTACTTAGATTTTTTTGTCTCATTTCCAGCCAAAATATCTAAAACAACTTAAATCAAGAATGAATTTCTAGGCAAGTAAAAATGATTGTTTTGTTTTCAGAAAAAACAAGTCAAAATTAAGTGAGAACAAGCAAAATAATCTGCCAATGGGGTAAGCAAAATAATCTTATAAATAATCTTATTTCAAGATGAAAACAAGATTATTTTGCTTGTTTCAAGCAAAAACTCATTTAATTTTGACTTCTTTTTTCTGAAAACAAGACAATCATTTTTGCTCGTCTAGAAAATCCTTCTTGCTTTAAGAATTTTCAGATATTTTGGCTGTAAACAAGACAAAAAAATCTAAGTTAAGAAAAGCATTTTTTTTGCAGAATAAGCTCCAGATTTTTCTGAATGAATCTTTTTCCATATTTTCCCTCTCTAACATTTTTGTCTCATTTTTATTCATTGATGAAAATGACAGTAGATTTTTGATTTATAGTAGATTTATTTTAGTTTGTTATCGTTTAGTTTTCGAATAATTTTCGTCAACGAAATGAACACTGCTTGTGTTCTTCCAAACGTGAACAAAAGCCCATCATAGGGCCAGAATAAGATTCAGCCTTGCAGTTTGTAGTTTGGAGTTGAGGTAAATCTGATTTCCTATCATGTTTAATGTTGAGGATGGCGATACGCATCAGGAAATGTCTGTTTGGCTGTAACTGGATTTGAGCAGCGTTCACCTGGCTGATGGGATCGATCATAAGCGGGTCTGATGGGATCATGAGGGCGACTAATGGCTTCGGCCGTCAGAGAGAGCAGATGACATTTAGATGAAGAGCCTGATGGATGGATTGATGATTCAGTGACTCTCGTTCTGTTCGATTTCAGACTCTTACCTCCTCTTCTGATGCTTACACCCATTTCTTGGTGCTTTTAGTGCTGTTTTCCCAATATAAATCTTTTTCATGTTTTCTCAGTGTGTCTGTGAGTGTTTCCTGCAGAGTCAGAGACAGACACACAGACGGCCGGACGAGTCAAGAGCATTTAGTTCATCATTATTCAATATCATGAGAAACACACACCGCACTGCAAAAAATGCTTTTCCTACTTGTTTCCAGCCAAAATATCTAAAAATTCTTCAATTAAGAAGGGCAAGCAAAAATGACTTGTTTTCAGAAAAAATAAGTCAAAATTAAGTGAGTTTTTGCTTGAAACAAGCTAAATAATCTTGTTTTCAGCTTGAAATAAGATTATATATAAGATTATTTTGCTTGTTCTAAGACTTCTTTTTTCTGAAAACAAAACAAGAATTTTTATTTGTCTAGAAATTCATTCTTGATTTAAGAAATTTTTAGATATTTTGGTTGGAAACAAGACAAAAAGTGTCTAAGTAAGAAAAATATTTTTTGCAGTGCACCTGTGTTCTCAATCAGAACACTGCAAAAAAATGCTTTTCTTACTTAGATTTTTTGTCTCGTTTCCAGCCAAAATATTTTGGCTTGAAATAAGATTATTTATAAGATTATTTTGCTTGTTTCAAGCAAAAACTCACTTCATTTTGACTTCTTTTTTCTGAAAACAAGACAATCATTTTTACTTGCCTAGAAATTCGTTTTTGATTTAAGAATTTTTAGATATTTTGGCTGGAAACAAGACAAATTTAAATAAGAGAATTTTTTTTTTGCAGTGCAGCATTAAAACTCTTACAGAGTTAAAACATTACAGAATTATGGTAAATGTTTGTGTTTTAAAATCATTTGCTTCACAATCGAGATTTCCATTTTCTGTAAGTCACTCATAAAATACGATACTGAAAAGAACCATAACAACACAATTCAATATGTAAAAAAATGCAAATCAAAAATGACTTGCTTGATTTGTTGTCTTGTTTGCAGCCAAAATATCTATAAAATCTTAAATCAAGAAGGATTTTCTAGAGAAGTCAAAATTATTGTCTTGTTTTCAGAAAAATAACTCAAAATAAGTCAAAAATAATCTGCCAATGGGGTGAGCAAAATCATCTTATTTCAAGATGAGAACTAGATTATTTTGCTTACCCCATTGGCAGATTATTTTGCTTGTTTTAAGCAAAAACTCACTTAATTTTGAGTTATTTTTCTGAAAACAAGACAATCATTTTGACTTGTCTAGAAATTAATTCGTGATTTAAGAATTTTTAGATATTTTGGTTGGAAACTAGACAAAAGAAAAGCTTTTTTTTTGCAGTGTATCTAAAAATTCTTCAATCAAAGTAAAAATTACCGTCTTGTTTTCAGAAAAAAACAGGCCAAGACTAAGTGAGTTTTTGCTTAGAACAAGCAAAATAATCTGCCAATGGGGTAAGAAAAATAATCTAATTTCAAACAGAAAACAAGATTATTTAGCTTGTTTCAAGCAAAAATACACTTCATTTTGACTTGTTTTTTCTGAAAACAAGACAGTAATTTTTACTTGTCTAGAAAATCCTTCTTGATTTAAGAATTTTTATATATTTTGGTTGGAAACAAGACAAAAAAGTCAAAGTAGGAAAAGCATTTTTTGCAGTGCGCATGTGTCCTCAATCAGCAGCATTAAAACTCTTACAAAGTTAAAACATTACAGAATTATGGCAAATGTTTGTGTTTTAAAATCATTTGCTTCACAGTCGAGATTTACTCAGATCCATTTTCTGTAAGTCACTCATAAAATACGATACTGAAAAGAGCCATAACAACACAATTCAATATGTAAAAAACTGTAATCAAAAATGACCAAAGAGGCCAACACTGTAAAAAAAGCTTTTCTTACTTAGATTTTTTGTCTTGTTTCTAGCCAAAATATCTAAAAACTCCTGAATCAAGAAGGATTTTCTAGACAAGAAAAATGATTTTGTTTTAAAAAAAAAAAGTAATTATCTAAATATTATAAAATAATCTGCCAATGGGGTAAGCAAAATCATTTTATTTCAAGATGAGAACTAGATTATTTTGCTTAACCCATTGGCAGATTTTTTAGCTTGTTTTAAGCAAAAACTTAATTTTGTCAAAAATCCTTCTTGATTTAAATTTTTTTTTTTAATATTTTGTCTGGAAACAAGACAAAAAATCAAAGTAAGAAAAGCATTTTTTGCAGTGAAGAGGGTTAAAACCAGATCCAAAGTAAAGTGACAGTGGTAGTATAATGCTGTATGTGTTGGCTGTGTCTCATTCAGACGTCGTCATGCTGCTGTATTTGCTCTGACGGGTCTAAAATAACAGTTGCAGTTACTGTATACTTTCACAAAGCAAAGCAGTGTCTCATTGACATTCAGACTCTGTGAGCACAGAGAATCTCGTGTGAGTTGCGTTGACATACTCGCTCACGGCGTTACAGAGACCTCATGCTGCATCCGCGCTAGTGTCGCTACAGGAGATCAGAGAACCATCTGTCACATGACTAATGAGAAACGACACCCGCTGAGACACACACACACACACACACACACACACACACACACACACACACCAATAACACAAACACCCTCCTTTTCAAGCAGAAAAATACAGTCTTTTACTCTCGTTCTGCATGAAGACTCTTTGTTTGTTTGACCTGCTTTTACTCTAGTGGTTCAACAGATTACAAAACTCACTGTTTTTGAGTTATGGATTGAATGATTTTTCAGATATATAGAAAAAAAAATATATATCCCTTTATGGTATGCATTATGTTCTAACCATGAATTTTTTTTGGCACAAGTTTTTATTACATGAAATAGCTTCAGTTATACAAATCAAAACTAATTTTTGAGAAAAAAGATTTTAATATTTTATTTTATAAAAAAAAAATTTATATAAAAAAAAAAGTATATAAAAAATATTTTTAAAAAACGTTGCCATATGGAAAATGGCCAAAAATTAGATTTTCTTTTAAATTATGAATTTCTTTTCAATTCAAATGCACATTTCTTTTAGAAATTGATGCATCCAAAAAAAAAAAGAAAAAAAAGAAAGAAATACAGTATAGAAAAATTACATTTTGATAAATAGAAACCAAAATATTCCCTAATATTCCATGACTTGGACAAAAATTCCCTGACAATTTTTAAATTCCATGATACACTGCAATAAAAGACTTATCTTGCAATTTTTGCAAGATAAGTCTTTATCTTGCAAAAATTGATTTTTTGCAAAAAAAAGATTTTTTTTTTTCTAATTTCTCTGTTTGTATTTCATAATTATGATTATGATTTTTTTCCCCGCCAAATTATAATTTTTTTCTTAATTCTGAGTTTATATCTAACAATTCAGATTTTTTTTCTCAGATTTTTTTTTCAAAATTCTGTTTAAATCTAACAATTTAGAGATTTTTTTTTTTTTAATTCTGAGTTTATATCTCACAATTTTTTTTTTTTACAAATTTTTTTCCCTAATTTTTGTAAAAATGTGGCATTTCTCACTTACATCATTTTTTTCTTTCACTTCTGTATTTTTTTTTTTTTTATTATTATTCCTCTATGGTATGCATTATGTTATAACCATGACATTTTTTTGCACAAGTTTTTATTACATGAAATAGCTTCAATTATACAAATCAAAACAAATTAAAAAAAAAAAAAAAAATATATATATATATATATATATATATATATGATATAAAAAAAAAAAATGAATCTCTTTATTCCTTCCCTTTCTAGCTTGTACTTGTCTGAAGCACCACTTGAAATCTGGTATTATAGCACTGCCTGTGTCTGTTTGTCTCCTTAAGAAGAATCGCTCTATGTTCTCCCAACTGTATGTCGCTTTGGACAAAAGCGTCTGCCAAATGCCTAAATGTAAATGTAAATGTAAATATATTTTTGGGGGGTATTTAGGAAAATGTTGCCATATGGAAAATGGCCAAAAATTTGATTTTCTATTAAATTATGAATTTCTTTTCACTTCAAATGCACATTTCTTTTAGAAATTGATGCATCCAAAAAGAAAAAAGAAATACAGTATAGAAAAATTACATTTTGATAAATAGAAACCAAAATATTCCCTAATATTCCATGACTTGGACAAAAATTTCCTGACAATTGTTTAATTCCATGATACACTGCAATAAAAGACTTCTTACAATTTTTTTTATTTATTCTTAGTTTATGTTCACAATTATGATTTTTGTTCCTTCCAATTAATTTTTTTTTCTAATTTCTCTGTTTGTATTTCATAATTATGATTATGATTTTTTTTTCCCCCTCCACATTATCATTTTTTTCTTAATTCTTAGTTTATATCCAACAATTCAGATTTGTTTTTTTTTTTTTTTTTTTCATTTTATCCCTCTATGGTATGCATTATGTTCTAACCATGAAATATTTTTTTGCACAAGTTTTTATTACATTAAATAGCTTCAGTTATACAAATCAAAACAAATTTTTGAGAAAAATATTTTTGTGGGGGGTATTTAGGAAAACGTTGCCATATGGAAAATGGCCAAAAAAATAGATTTTCTTTTAAATTATGAATTTCTTTTCAATTCAAATGCACATTTCTTTTAGAAATTAATTAATCCAATCCTAATTTCCATCTAAATCTGCCACACACACATGTAGACACACATTCACATGCACACACACACTTATTATTATGGTTACTGAAGACTAGCTCACATGGAAGAGCCAACTCTGCAATATTGCTATTCATTTTCTGTTAGGAATAAATAATTTTCTTATTTTTGCATAAATACAACTATACTACAATAAACACTTCAAATAAATAAATAACGGCAATCAAATTATTGATGTAACTATCCATTAAAAAATCCTAATGGGGAAATACTTTACTTCAATTCCACTGTGGCACAGCGTTGCATTATGGCAACATTGATATTGTCTCATTTTACAATAAAACTATCTTGATTTGTGAATAAAAATATGTAATTTACTAACCAAAGATGATGCAAAAAAATCCCCCTTGAGAAGAGATGTTCAGAAATGAGGTTAACAGAGCCATTTCTGGAGCAATTCAACAGGTGTCCTTCATGTGTGTTTTGGAGGAACATTCAAATGTCATTTGACTTAAAAACAGCACATTGACTACCTTAGGGCTGTTCCTTTTGATTAACATATTGCAATATATGTGACCCTGGACGACTAAACCAGTCTTAAGTTGCATGGGTGTATTTGCGGCAATAGCCAAAAACACATGGTACGGGTCAAAATGAATGATTTTACTTTTAAGCCAAAATCATTAGGATATTAAGTAAAGATCATGTTCCATGAAGATGTTTTGTAAATTTCCTACTGTAAATATATCAAAACTTAATTTTTGAGTAGTAATATGCATTGCTAAGAACTTCATTTGGACAAATTTAAAGGCGATTTTCTCAATATTTAGATTTTTTTTCACCCTCAGATTACAGATTTTCAAATAGTTGTATCTCAGCCAAATACTGTCCCATCCTAACAAACCAAACATCAATGAAAAGCTTATTTATTCAACTTTCAGATGATGTGTAAATCTCAATTTTGCAAAATTGACACTTAAGACTGGTTTTGTGGTCCATGGTCACATATTTAGAATAAAAAGGAAATCAGTAGAAATTAATTGTTGCCATATGGCAAATCTGTACCATAGAGGGATATATATAATTTTCTTTAATGAAGTCAAGGCTGCATTTTTTTTTATAAAAAATACAGAAAATAAACTGTAATATTACAAAATGTTATTACAATAGAAAATAATGGTTTTTATTTCCATATACTTTAAAATATAATTTATTCCTGTGATGCAATGCTGATTTTTCATCAGCTGTTACTCAGTTTCCCAGGCTTAAGTGTCACATGATCTCTCAGAAATCATTCTGATATTCTCAATTATTAGTAGAATTATCAGTTTTGGAAACAGTTGTGCTGCCAATGTTTTTTTTTTTTTTAACCTGTATTTTTTTTCTTTCAAGAACAACATTTATTCAAACTATAAATCTTTTCTAGCAATGTAAATCTATTATGTCACTTTTTATTAATGTAACAATTTATTCATTTCTTTCAAAAAAAAAAAAAAAAGAGTGAATAAACATTTACTGACCCCAAAATTTTGAACGGTAGTGTGTGTGTGTATATATATATATATATATATATATATATATTTCATACCAATGTGTTTTCCATTTATTACTTAAGGCACACTAAGTGCTTCTTTGCACAGTGTTCACTGTATAATTAAATCTAGATGAATCTTTGTCAAAACTGTTTTGTGTGATTAGCATTAATGTGAGCAGCAGCTGTTTATAGACTGTTGTACCTTCAAGATCTGATACTCGGATCCAATGATATGATGATACACGTCTGGTTTCTTTCTCAGCTGTTTCTGTTCACTAAAGACATTACCGACTGTGTTTAAGAGAATGATTGCGAAACGTATTTGGACATAATCTGGTGTGTATGTGTCTGTTCAAGCTCATGTATACGCCAAACAGAAACCAATCCGCTTAATGAATGGTGATTTTTAGGTGAATGTTCTGTTTAACAAACACTTCCTGTCTGTCTGACACACTTGCGGTTCTTCAGGTTCTTAAATAATTGAATAATGCTGAATGAAAATAGGCCAGCAGCAGATGAAGCTCTGAATTGTTTATGCTTTTCTTGCTTAGATTTTTTGTCTTGTTTTCAGCCAAAATATCTAAAAATTCTTAAATCTAGAAGGATTTTCTTGACAAGTAAAAATAATTGTCTTGTTTTTAGAAAAAAGAAGTTAAAATTAAGCGAGTTTTTGCTTGAAACAATCAAAATAATCTGCCAATGGGGTGAGCAAAATAATCTAGTTTTCTGTTTGCAATAAGATTATTTTGCTCACCCCATTGGCAGATTATTTTGATTGTTTTAAGCCAAAAAAAGTTTTTTTCTGAAAACAAGACAATAATTTTTACTTGTCTAGAAAATCCTTCTTGATATAAGAATTTTTAGATATTTTGGCTGGAAACAAGACAAAAAATCTAAGTAAGAAAAGCATTTTTCACAGTGCAGGTGTGTTTGTTTGTGTGGATCTTTATTCCTGTCGGACTGATGCTCAGGTCTGCAGATCGACGCCTGATGTTTTTTATTAGTGGCTTCACTCTTGTTTATTCCTCTTCGTCTGTTTTCTTTTTCTCATTCTACACACGTCAGCGAAACACACCTTTTAGATCTCGATCTCGATCTCAATGGGTTTGTGTACAGCTGGAATATCAACTAAACGTAATGCAATACGACCAAAAAAAATAAAAATACGACAGACGCCGCTGTCAGAATGATGGTCTGATTCACGCCAGAAATCAGCGGCGCTACAGGAAGCTCTCGGTGTGCTCACAGACAGATGGCATGATGGGAAATCTCTACTGGCTGAAGGTCTTTCTCTAAAGTGAAGCTGTCAGTCAGGCAGGGAAACTCAGAGAAACTAGAACCGAGAGAAAATCAACAGGAACGACAGCTTCGCTTTTACACAACATCCGTTTTCATTCGGGCTGTCGATGGATGCAGATATTTACTTGCTTTACTCGTTCGATTGTGCGAAACTAAACTAAACAACTCGTCTCAGTTGCCAAAAACACTACATTAGATTTTACATTAATTCAGAAATGCACAATATTTCTTTTAGCTGCAAACATCCAAAAATCGTTACATTTAGACATTTAGCAGACGCTTTTATCCAAAGCGACTTACAAAGGAGAACAGTGGAAGCAATCCAAATCAACAAAAACATGCAAGTGCTATGACAAGTCTCATGCGGCCTAACTGTGCGTTCACACCGAACGCGGCGAGAGCGTCAAAGCGGCCGGAATTCATTCATTTTCAATGAGAGCTGGCGGCGAGGAGGGTTGAAATCAGCTCAACTTTATGGTAATGAGCTATGACGCGGATCAGCGGCAAGCGGCGGCAGCCAATCAAAAGTAGAAGTGCTTCGCTTGAGAGGATTCCGGAGAACGCAGCACGGTACACTTTGGTTCCGACCACATTAGTTCCGAAGCGAAATGGAGGAGAGTTTGATAATTGCTGTTGCGGGTTCCCCAATTGACCAATTTCACACTTCCGGGTTTTTGTCTTCCGGCGTGGCTGCATGCAGGGTAAAAGTATTTCCGGTAACAGTGATCGCCGAGTCTAAGGAGCACCCGCTCGGGCATCAATGTCTTTGCAAGAATTAAATCTCATGTAAATGTTTAAACCGTCTTGGACATTTATTGGTGAGACTACAAAGTTTTATTTCAGAACTAAATTGCAGCACTAATTAGAAGTGACGACGCGTATATTCGGTGATATCATTGTCCGTGTCTATTTGGTGCAGCCGTGCATTGTCGCACTCCATGTAAAAAACAGTTTTTGGCGATGTGCTGGAGAAATCGACCGACAGCTCTGATCCTCCGATTTGCGAAAGAGGACCACGATCCCTGGATGCGTTTTTGCATTTCTTTCTGGATATATGGATCATAAACAGCACTTCTGTCATCTCGCAATGATGGCTCACTCACATTTTCTCCGCTCGTTATCATCTTCCCTTACGAAAATTAACCATGGTTTTATTATAGAAAAAGCAGGTTTGTTTTATTACTATTTGCATAACCACACAAATCAGATAAACAAAACAACAAAACCATGGAATAACTGCAATAACTGCCGTTTTGGTTTGATTCGTAGTAGGGATGTAACGGTATGAAATTTTCTTATCACGATTATAGTGACAAAAATGATCACGGTTATCAATATTATCACGGTATTGTTAAAATGTGCTGGAAATGTTTTAAAAGTCCTAACACATAAATTGTTTCACAAAGTTTTATATTTAAAATCAACAAACAACATATAAAATTACTTCTGTTTGCACAAACACTAAAACAATAACATTACCAATGAGATTTTATATTACAACATGACTGACAACAGTTATCTTCAATAGTTATCTAATAACATGTTCGAAATGTTCAAATAAAGCTTTGAAAAAGTTTTATAAAATGGTAAACCTCACATTTCAGCCTTTAAATAAAGAAAATGGTTAAGTCAAATCAATAAATGTTATATGCATTTTATCTAAATAATTCTAGATGATTTATATGAATTGTTTAAATTTGTAGAATCCTTGTTTTTAGTCAAAAGGTCAAATGACAGCAGTGCATGAAAATTCGGTCCGTTTTAGCTAGACAAAACAGGCTGAACATAATTGTAAGTCAATGTAAATCCACTCTCTGCCACTAGGCGGCACTTGTGGAACAGCAAAGTTCCAGCTGTTTCCGTAAACTCCTTGGACAAAGCAGCATTGCGATTAAGAACACTACTTTATTAGGTAATACATCATGAAGATCAAAACACAATGCCATCGAATCTTTTCTGAAGCCAGTCAGAACCATTAAAGGTACATTCATATAATTCATTCATTTATATATTAATTTGTATATTCCCTCAGCACCCTTTTAAAACCTCCCATCTTTCTGTCATGCTTTCATTCAAAACGAAACTACTCTCCGTGCTCTGCGCACATGAGACTGTTATTTAAACTTTTCTTTACGCTGGACAGTATATGTTTATCATAAGTTGTTCAAATCGTGGTAATTAAATACGGTTTTAATGATAATTAAAAGATGAAACGGTAATACTAACCGTGGAGAATTTTATCATGATTTATCGTCAAACCGGTTATCGTTACATCCCTAATTCGTAGTTAATTTTAGTAAGGGCTAAGGTCTGTAATATGCACAGCATTAACAAACCTATTAGTACTTTGTTGTATATTTAGTTAATAAATATATTAACTCTAATTCAACTGATGTAGCTATACAATGAGGTCTTGGAAATAAATGTCTTATTTATTTTAGTCTCTCAGATGTAGTTATAATGTGCGATTAATACATGGTCAACAGTTTCAGCGATTCATTAGGTTGAGATGATCTACATATTGTTGTGACTTTTTTAAAGTTACTTATGCGTTTTTAAAATACAGGCAAGAGCATGTATTCGCGCAACATTATAGCCCACATTAAAGCATATTATAACTCATTCTGACACTGAAGTTATATATTTGTTCCTATGTGTAACGGTGCATACGTACTTAGAATTTAGCTTTTACATAAATTAGGCATATAAATAAATGCTTGTCATATATTAAAACGAGCAAGGGAATTGTTGAATGAGCCTATATATAGGACAGCTGGTGAAATAAAACTACCCGCCGGTAAATTCTAGAACGATCTGAGCGGCCATATAAGCTACAAATAAATTTCTTTGTAGATTATATAACAACAACTTGGAAAACAGACAAAATAGAAAGGGTAAGAGACGAAATTTGAGACAAGAGCATACAACGTAATGTCCGCAGACCGCTAGCGGAACTATATTTACCCTGCGTCACGTGATTTCCGATTCTTGTGAAAAAGGCCAATTATTTATGACGTGTCCCTGTTTGCATACAGGGACATAAATAAAATAAAAAATGATGCGTGGGCAAAGGTGGCTGAGATTGTTTGTTTTTCTGGTAAGTTGCTGATTAACGTTATATATTTTCTGAAAACAAGTGGGAATTTCATGTTAATTTTGGCGCCAGACCATGCAAAAGAGTGTAAAATATTTGTCAAATGCGAAATATTTGTCATATCTACACATATGAAATAATAATAATAATATATATATATATATATATATATATGAGAAGAGCTCTTTTCCAAAACGCGATAAACGCCTTTTTTTATGAATTAACATGCGTATTTACACTAATCTAGTGAGTCAATTTCCCATTCATAAACACAGTCACTTGCTTTATTCCTCAATGAATCAGCCGTTCAAACGAATCAAATGAATATGATTCAGTAATTAAATAAGTGACTTGACGCCACCTACTGGCTTGTAGTTTCATTTTTAAAGTATATTTTCAGTGATTTAAATCATTTAATATTTCTAAATTCAAAATTTTATATTTAAAACATTAATCTCAACATTCTTTTTTTTTCCTGCTGGATTTATTGCATTTTGGGGGAAAATATTCAGTTTTTATAATAATTCTTGATGAAAGTCAATGAAGATCAACAAGCTTGACTGCGGCCCCTTTAAATACAAGAAAGGAATTCGATCTACGTCAGAGCGGCGAAGGCGTCAGGTGTGAACGCACAGTAACGCAGTACGTGCAGCAGGGATTTTTAAAGTTTATAATAAATAAAAGAAAATAGATGGGGGGGGGGCTGTTTTTGAAGGAGTTATGGTTGATGTGCCCAACTGAATGGTGAAATTGTGATGAAACGATGGGTTTGATGGAACCACAAGCAGTTCACTCTTGGCAAGGTTTAGTTGAAGATGATGGTCCTTCATCTAGCAAGAAATGTCTGTTAGACAAGCTGACATCCGAGCAGCTATCGTCGGATCATCAGGATGGAGTGAGAGGTAGAGTTGAGTGTCATCCGCATAGCAGTGATAAGAAAAGCCATGTTTCTGAATGACAGAACTTAGCGATGCCATGTAGACAGAGAAAAGAAGTGGTCCAAGGACTGAGCCCTGAGGCACCCCAGTAGCTAGATGTTGCGACTTGGATACCTCACCTCTCCAAGAAACCTTAAAAGACTGGAGTGCGGTTCCTGAGATTCCCTTTGCTAATAGGGTTGACAGGAGGATCCTAAATCATTAGGATATTAAGTAAAGATCATGTTTCATGAAGATTATTTGCTAATTTCCTACCATAAATGTATCAAAACTTAATTTTTGACTAGTAATCACTAAGAATTTCATTTGGACAACTTTAAAGGTGATTTTTCTCAATATTTTTTATTTTTTTGCACCCTCAGATTGCAGATTTTCAAATAGTTGTATCTCAACCAGATATTGTCCTATCATAACAATACATCAAACCATACATCAATGGAAAGCTTATTTGTTTAGCTTTCAGATGACGTATAAATCTTAATTTTGAAAAAGTGACCCTTATGACTGGTTTTGTGGTCCTGGGTCACATATAATATATTAATAAAAAAATAATAATTATCTCATGATCTTACCTATAACATGCATTTAGCCTCCGAGTGAACTTTTATATAAAGCAAAACTCTTGTTACATGCAGCTTATTGAGCATCATTCATTCAACAAATAACAACAACACAAAACTAAGCTTAAAAGCTGTCATTTGCATGCTGGGATCTTTCAAACATTAGATTTTTATACTCTTCAGATGCTTTTTTTAAAACTGCAGTATTTAGGCTCCTGCTGATCCGCAGCTTTTAAACTAGAGCCCATTCATCAGCGATGTGCTGCAGAACCTCCTTAAAGTCACGATGAAACGGAAACAGACAGATCATTTATTTTGTATGGTGTGAGAAACGGATTATTGAAAAAGATAAATGTAGGAAGGAGACTTGGGTTTTTTGGATGTTGAGATGTGGGTGTGGCTTTTAAAAATGGAGACAGATCTGAATGCTTTGTAGTGGATTATAAGAGATGCACAAAGTTAAAATGAACTAATGAGATCTGGATGGAGATCTACAAACGTCACCAGAGAGAAGATTCACTGGAAGCAGTCATTTTCACATCTATAACATGCATTTAAAAAATGGAAAGAGTGAACACACTGCAAAAAATGCTTTTCTAGATTTTTTGTCTTGTTTCCAGCCGAAATATCTAAAAATTCTTAAATCAAGAATTATTTTCTAGACAAGTACACGTTAATGACTTGTTTTCAGAAAAAAGAAGTTAAAATTAAGTGAGTTTTTGCTTGAAAGAAGCAATAATCTGCCAATGGGGTAAGCAAAATAATCTAGTCTTCTGCTTGAAATAAGATTATTTTGCTTAAAACTCACTTAATTTTGACTTCTTTTTTCTGAAAACAAGACAATATTTTTTACTTGTCTAGAAAATCCTTCTTGATTTAAGAATTTGTATATATTTTGTCTAGAAACAAGACAAAAAATCTTAGCTAGAAAAAGCATTTTTTGCAGTGCATTTCTTTCATGTCAACATTAATATGGAAATCTTTGATTTGCAGACTGTGCTCTAATATTTCAGTCTGTAAATCGAAATGCGCTCAGTGAGAAAAACATCACAAAAAATCCCAATCCTCAAAGTCCAGTAAAGCCCTAGACATTTCTGTCCTTCTGCATCTGAAACTCACATTAAACTCAGACACTGCAAGAAATGCTTTTCTTACTTAGATATTTCGTCTTGCTTCCAGCCAAAATATCTAAAAATTCTAGACAAGCAAAAATGATTGTCTTGTTTTCAGAAAAAAAAAGTCAAAATTAAGTTTTTGCTTGAAAGTTCGGCTTGGAATAAGATTATTTATAAGATTATATTGCTTACCCCACTGGCAGATTATTTTGCTTGTTCTGAGCAAAAACTCACTTAATTTTGACTTCTTATTTCTGAAAACAAACAATCATTTTTACTTGTCTAGAAATGTGTTATTGATTTAAGAATTTTTCGATATTTTGGCTGGAAACGAGACAAAAAAATCTAAGTAAGAAAAGCATTTTTTGCAGTGGATGCATCTGTGTGTTTGGTTGTGAGGCAAAAACATTTGAAAATGTTAAAAGTGACTGAGGAAAGTGAAGTCTGATGCTTAAACTCCATCAAATGAGCAGCGTTTACTAGCAGAGAACTCATCGTAATGAAGCACAGAAATGCTACTATCAATCACAGCTGTGTTAACCTCAGAATAAGCCATCATCTGTCATTCTCCAACAGTGAAATATCAGAGCTGAGAGCAGAGAAACACACACATCAAATCATGCAGCGCTGCACACGCGTGTCACTCACCGTCTGTGGAGCTTGCGTGTCACGATCAGATGAGCGTGCGCACGCATGTTCTACCTCTAAACACACGGCATGAGAACAGACTGAGACGCTACAGAGGAAGCGGAGAGAGAACCGGAGGAGGGAGGGAGGAGGACAAACCCCATCAAAACAGAGGAGAAGAGAAGAGCGTCTTTACCTGCTGCTGCTCGCGTCTCCATCAGAGACCTGAAGACACATGAAGAATATTGATGGTTATTCATGGGATGGAAAGCTGTTATACACATCACAGAAACCTTCTGCATTCAATCAGGAGCCACTAATCACAGCTCATTTGGGTGAGACCAGCTCACCACATATTGGCATACATTATTTGAATATATTATTAGAAACTAATTTAACACAGAATCTCAAACTTGACTTATAAGCTCTTCCTTACTGCAAAAAAAGGCTTTTCTAGCTAAGATTTTTTGACAAAATATCTAAAAAAAGTCTTAAATCAAGAAGGATTTTCTAGACAAGTACAAATTATTGTCTTGTTTTCAGAAAAAAGAAGTCAAAATTAAGTTTGTGCTTGAAACAAGCAAAATAATCTGCCAATGGGGTGAGCAAAATAATCTTATTTCAAGCAGAAGACTAGATTATTTTTCTTACCCCACTGGGAGAATATTTTGCTTGTTTCAAGCAAAAACTCACTTAATTTGAACAACTTTTTTCTGAAAACAAGACATTAACGTGTACTTGTTAACGTGCTTAGAAAATAATTCTTGATTTAAGAATTTCTCGATATTTCGGCTGGAAACAAGACAAAAAATCTAAGATAGAAAAGCATTGTTTGCAGTGTATGAGGATCAAAATGCATCCCAAAGCAGTGTTAATTTTGACGGCAAATTTTGATTTAGTTTCAGTCTTAGTCTTTTGACTAAAATGCTGTTTAGTCATATTTTAGTTATCTGAATTGTTTTTAGTTTTAGTCTAGTTTTAGTCGACTAAATCTACAGTAAATGTAGTCTGCTAAAATGTAATGGCTTTAGTTACAGTGCAATGCATTTATTAAGCATTTCTCTAAAATTTCCAAACTCATTATATAGGTTTGATCATGATAAACACAATTTAACTGCAGTGATACACAACATGCCTTAATATTAAAATGAAATAAAACCACTTCTCATAAAGAACATGGTCTTCTTCTGAATGTAATCTCAATGGTTATATCGGCTAATGATGCATTCTTTATAGTCACTTGTTTACCATATTCTTCATTCTTTCAACCCAATGCAATGGATGCAATGCACTGATATACTTTCTCTCAACTGTTTACGTTCATTTAAGACATAATCAGCTGTGTTTATGTGAATACTCATCAAAACGGACAATTCCAGATCATTTTGTGTGTATTTCTCAGTTCATGAACGTGAAAGAGTGTGAGTCATGTTTTCTGTGTGTTTGCTTCAGTGTCTGCGCTCAGAAAACAAGACCCAATTGAGTTCTCTCTTGCGTCGTCAAATTTATCCATATGTCTGCACTTCTCCCACATATTCACATTTTTTAATGTTTTATTAGACGTGCAGCAAGTGTATTTTAGCTTGTGTCCCGCCGGTTTGTACATCTAACCTCCAGATTTTTCTGAATGAATCTCTTTCCAAATCTTTAACATTTTCATCTCGTTTTTATTCATTGACGAAAATGGCAGTAGATTTTTGTCATTCAAAAAGAATTTTAGTTCATTATCGTTTTGGTCTGTGAAAAAAAATGGCGTTGACGAAGTTAATAACACTGACCCAAAGGTACAAATTTACTGGTATTTCGATCTATACTTAAGGAATCTATACTTGTAGGGAATGCCAGTATACACACACACAGTCATTCAGCAGTTTCAGTGCATTCACACAATCTGAGATGAGTGTTTCCTGCTGAATATTTTCATTACACACAAACCAAAACTGTCAAATGGCAACAATCCACTATATTCACAAACACTGAGTAACTCCCGCTCACAGCCCATCATTCCCTGTCACACAGTGTTTCCACACTGCATTTATTTCTGAGCAATAAAATCCTGTCCAGAAGATCTGAAAAACACATGCATCCGCCCACCAGAGCTGATTCAACCCAGACTCACTATGCTTTGCTTCAGGTCACTGTCTGTAATGCAACAGGGAGATTATGATGAATTCCTCCATTCAGATGCACACAGTATTTGTGTCGTTTCTATTGTTTTAGCGCCGCGCAGCCTTTATGACTGGCATTTGAGAAGGAGCGCTTCCATGGCGAAAAGATCAAATGAATTATTAATACGGCTGCTGTTCGCCGGCAGATGAGAGAAGTGTGTCCAGACAGCGGCGGCTTCAGTGTGAATAATAGGAAACGCTGATGTATTTTTAATAAGTGCTGTCACAGAGCAGCGATGGGCTCCATTACTCCTGCGACCTCAAAATAATCTCAGATAAGTCGCCTTTGCGCATTGTTTTAAAAGACGACGTGTTTTGAGTAACTTGCGTTGGTGACTTGTCACACCAATACAGCAGGAAAACAAGCAAACAAAGAGTAACGGTATAAATCGAATAATCACTGGATTGTTAATGACTCCTAAATGTAGTTTAGTCACTATGGGTGCCAGGTCTTTTAGTTTAGAGGCTCTTAATACTACTCTTCAGCTCTTGGTCTGTGAAGTGTTATTAACACATGCTAGAACACAAAAAACATGCATTTATGAGTTATATAGCTGTTCGTGTTGGGGAAAGTTACTTTTTAAAGTAATGCATTACAATATTGCGTTACTCCCTAAAAAAGCAACTAATTACGTTACTGAGTTACTTTTTAGGGAAAGTAATGCGTTACAATGTTGCGTTACTCCCTCCAAAAGGCACTAATTACGTTACTTAGTTACTTTTTATGGAAAGTAATGCATTACAATATTGCGTTACTCCCTAAAAAAGCAACTAATTACGTTACTGAGTTACTTTTTAGGGAAAGTAATGCGTTACAATGTTGCGTTACTCCCTCCAAAAGGCACTAATTACGTTACTTAGTTACTTTTTATGGAAAGTAATGCATTACAATATTGCGTTACTCCCTAAAAAAGCAACTAATTACGTTACTTAATTACTTTTTATGGAAAGTAATGCGTTACAATATTGCGTTACTCCCTAAAAAAGCAACTAATTACGTTACTTAGTTACATTACTTTGCGTTACTTTTGCTTTACTTTTTAAATCTGGGCAGGGCTTGTTTGTTTTTAATATAAAAAAGTTTGTTTCTTATCAAATGTAAAAGCCCTTTCACACCAAAATGAAGTGAAGTGAATAAGCCTAAGGCTAAAGGAAAATTAAACTGACGTCTGTACAGCAGAACTGTAGGGAAAGAAAGTTCAACACTCTTCAGCAATGAGAAAAAAAACACAAATGTTAGTTCATCTAAAGTAAGTTTTGCTTATTAGTACACTGGAAAAAATGCTTTTCTTACTTAGATTTTTTGTCTTTTTTTCAGCCAAAATATCTACAAATTCTTAAATCAAGAAGGATTTTCTAGACAAGTAAAATTGTCTTGTTTTTTTCTGAAAACAAGTCAAAATTAAGTGTTTTTGCTTGAAACAATCAAAATAATCTTCCAATGGGGTAGGCAAAATTATCTTGTTTTCTGTTTGAAATACGTTTTTTTTTTTTTGCTCACCCCATTGGCAAATTATTTTGCTTAATTTTCACTTAATTTTGACTTGTTTTTTTTTTCTGAAAGCAAGAAAATAATTATTTGGTTAGGGTTAGGAAATCCTTCTAGAAAATCCTTCTTGATTTAAGAATTTTTTTATATTTTGTCTGGAAACAAGACAAAAAAACCTAAGAAAGTATTTTTGCAGTGTGCGGTTGAATTGGATCAACAAAGGTCAGCAGCAAAGCAAAATGGGATTAAATATATAAACCAAACAAAAAGGAACTGGCGTTATTTTTTGAAAAAGTAACTCAGATATTTTCTTGTAAATGAAGAAGTAATGCGTTACTTCACTAGAAGATATATTATTACATATCTTGCATTACTTGTAAAGCGTTACCCACAACACTGAACAGAAAGCTCTCAGTTGATGAGGGTTCATGGGTTACTCACCACGATGGCGCTCATAGCGGGTCTCGGGAGCGAGGTTGTGCGGTACGGTGGCGGTGGTGCCCCGTCTGAGCGCTTTGAAACGGGACTCGGCTGTAAAGTTCTCTTCTCCACGTCTCGTGGAAGCGTGGAGCTCGCTTCATCTTCCCTCCTTACTCTGTCTATGTCAGTCTCTAGGTAGGTTCTTCCTAAAGCCTCCCTGAAAGGCAGTTCCTCTTGAGTTCTTCGAAGGGTCTCGCCGGCATCCAGTATCTTGCAGCTCGGCATGCACTTGGCCCACTTGTACATGTTACTCTCCCTGGAATCGCAGGCGGAATCCCAACTCGGACCAAACCAAGGAGCGGAGTTTAGGCATTGGAGAGATGATGTCTGTGGACAAGTGACAGGCGCCTCCTTCTGACGGACGGACGCTCCGAAGGCTTGCAGACACTCTGGGTCCAGGACCCTACATGTTACCTCATCGAGAAACTGAGAAAACTTGAGCTTCTCTTCAATCTTCTGCTCCAAATCCGACGATGCCGTTGAAGCGGCGGAGGTGCCCTGACTCGACGATGAGTCCCTGCGCCCCGCTGCGACCTGCTCCGGTCCTTCCTGGCTCTCGGAAACGCTGTTCTGGTAGCCGGTCTCGGAATCGCTCGTACCCTCGGGGCGACTCGCGGAGCCGGCGCGCACCCGGAAAACCTCCTCGCTGTGCTGCTTAATGGTGCTGCGCAGAAGACAGGTGGCTCCGGAGCTCCAGCTGTTGGTGTCCCAGCTGTCGTTCTCGCTGGAGCTGCCGCTGCGCTGACTGGAGCTGGAGCTCCGGAGGCTCGGGCTGGAACTGGAGCTCTGCAGCGTCGAGGAGGTAGAAAAGCTCTTGAGGCTGGACACCGAACCCTTCAGGCTTGACAAAGAACCATGCAGGCTGGAGACAGAGCCCTTTAGATTGGAGCTGGAACCTGGTCTGTGTAGGGAGGGCGAGGAAAGGCTGGACGGACAGCGTGGCTGCGGCTCTTCATCCAGGTCGCAAAACACCGGGCAAGAGGAAGTGGAAGAACAGGAGCCGCGTTCCTGCCTGCTGGATGCCGTTTTGGGCCTCGGCTGCCTCTTCGGTGTGGATACCGTCCCGTTGACCGTAACCCCTCTTCCCGTTTTCGACGAGCCGTTCTGCATTTTCACCTCCATTATTGGTGTGCATGGAAAACTGGACCATCATGAGCTTGCTCGGCCAGATTTCGAAAGCTTTCGCGACCCAGTCCTCTCTTGCACGTTCGCCCTAAATGCATTTACCTCACTTTCGCAAACGCTCGCTCGTCTCGGCCGTTAAAACACGTGGACGCACCATCGTTTTGTCAATCTTTCCCGGCGGAGACATAGCAAACAAACCCTCCATATGCGCTCTGGTGGAGTCTAACAAGAGTCCTGGTTAACTTTCCAGGTCAGTTGCTCTTTAGGACAGGACATTGATCATGGTGCCACATGATGGACGGGATGTGGGGCAGAACTTGAGTTCCATAAATCGATTCCTCATTGGAGTTGTTGTTTACAGTGTTAGAGCTGGCTCTGTGTGATCAGTATGGCTCTCTCTTTTAGATTAAACTATAGGCTGAAGGCTATAAGCATGTAGTTTAATGGAGCAGAGCCAAGTGCAGCTGAACTAATCAAGAAATTAAGAACACTCAGATTGATAGTGCAGAATATATTCAGAGTACACTGCAAAAAATGCTTTTCTTACTTAGATTTTTTGTCTTGTTTTCAGCCAAAATATCAAAAAATTCTTAAATCAAGAAGGATTTTCTAGACAAGTAAAAATTGTCTTGTTTTCAGAAAAAAGTTGTCACCATTAAGTGAGTTTTTGCTTAAAACAAGAAAAGCATTTTTTGCAGTGTAAACCAGAGATCTGCACTGCAAAAAATGCTTTTCTTGCTTAGATTTTTTGTCTTCAGCCAAAATAAGGAATCAAGAAGGATTTTCTTGACAAGTAAAAATTATTGTCTTGTTTTCAGAAAAAATTTGACAAAATTAATCAAGTTTTTGCTTGAAACAAGCTAAATAATCTGCCAATGGGGTAAGCAAAATAATCTAGTTTTCTGCTTGAAATAAGATTAGTTTGCTTGTTTTTTCTGAAAACAAGACAATAATTTTTACTTGTCTAGAAAATCCTTCTTGATTTAAGAATTTTTAGATATTTTGGCTGAAAGCAAGACAAAACATCTAAGCAAGAAAAGCATTTTTACACTGCAAAAAATGTTTTTTCTAGCTTAGATTATTTGTCTTGTTTCCAGCCAAAAGATCTAAAAATTCTTAAATCAAGAATTATTTTCTAGGCAAGTACATGTTAATGTCTTGTTTTCAGAAAAAAAGAAGTTCAAAGTAAGTGAGTTTTTGCTTGAAACAAGCTAAATAATCTGCCAATGGGGTGAGCAAAATAATCTAGGTCTTCTGCTTGACATAAGATTTTTTTGCTTACCCCATTGGGAGATTATTTTGCTTGTTTCAAGCAAAAACTCACTTCATTTTGACTTATTTTTTCTGAAAACAAGACAATAATTTTTACTTGTCAAGAAAATCCTTCTTGATTTAAGAATTTTTAGATATTTTGGCTCGAAACAAGACAAAAAATCTTTGCTAAAAAAGCATTTTTTGCAGTGTACGGTGACTGATTCAGTCTCCGATTAAAGGAAATGTACTGCCGTATCGACTGATAACAACAAGCTGTTGAATCTGTGACATACTGACAGGCTGAAACTAGAAACACCTAAAACATATATTTTGTGGTCTCTCAGGTCATTGAGTGCCTATGGAGTCACATAAATTTAACAGACAATTAAATGGAACATTGTTTAGAAAGAGTGATGACTGAACAGCTGGAGAGAGAGAGGCAGGCGGATTCATCGATAGACACGTCAATAGACCCTTAAGCAATAAGCTGAGCAGCACATGGAGAGTTCAACACAAAGGAGTCTGTCTCTTACACATAAAGGCTGAATATCTTGCTGAGGAGGATCTCGGATAGCGTCTGATCTGCTGTTTGCAGATGCAACTCATTAGTATGCAGAGGCAAACACCAACTGTGTGTATAAAACCTCTGTAGACTGAGAACATTTACATCACGGTCATTTTACCTTTTTCGAATAGTTAGGTTTATCTGAGCGTGCATATAATAGTTTGCATTGCATGAATTGTCCAGTTATTTGAGGGAAATCAATAGGGATAAGAAAGATTAGATTAGTGTGTGATGGGCATGCTGTCATGCACAGTTTGATTTCATGTTCCTATCCTCAATGTGAAAGATTTTGAATCTCAAGGGAAATTTCAGCTGCAGCGAGAGACGATCATTAAAGTCAATGCAGCAAAACCTCCTGTGGCGCGAGAAACGTACGCGCGTGATTGCTGTTTGTTTTACGCTTTAGTGATGATCAATAACTGTCTTAAAGAAGCCAAGGAAGAGATTAAGAAGTAGAAATAGATACTCATAAACTTCTGTGCATGTCTCTTTATCAGTGTTGAGGAAAGTTACTTTTAAAAGTAATGCACTACAATATTGCGTTACTCCCTAAAAAAGCAACTAATTACGTTACTTAGTTACTTTTATGGAAAGTAATGCGTTACGTTACTTTTGCGTTACTTTTTAAATCTGTTTGTTTGTTTTTAATATAAAAAAGTTTGATTCTTAGTAAATGTAAAAGCCCTTTCACACCAAAATGAAATGAAGTGAATAAGCCTAAGGATAAAGGAAAAGTAAATTGACGTCTGTACAGTAGAACTGTAGGAAAAGAAAGTTCAACACTCTTCAGCAATGAGAAAAAAAAGCACAAATGTTAGTTCATATAACATAAGTTTTGCTTATTAGTACTCTGCAACAAAAAAATGCTTTTCTTACTTAGATTTTTTGTCTTGTTTTCAGCCAGAATATTTAAAAATTCTTAAATCAAGAAGGATTTTCTAGACAAGTAAAAATTGTTTTGTTTTTTTTCTGAAAACAAGTCAAAATTAAGTGTTTTTTTGCTTGAAACAAGCAAAATAATCTCCCAATGGGGTAAGAAAAATAATAGTTTTCTGTTTGAAATAACAGATTATTTAGCTTGTTCTGAGCAAAAACTCATTTAATCTTGACTTGTTTTTTCTGAAAACAAGAAAATAATTATTTACTCGTCTAGAAAATCTTTATTGATTTAAGAATTTTTGATATTTTGGCTGGAAATGAGACAGAAAATCTAAGTAAGAACAGTATTTTTGCAGTGTACGGTTGAATTGGATCAAAGGTCAGCAGCAAAGTCATTGATTAATAAAATGGGATTAAATACATAAAGAACTTTTTTTTGAAAAAGTAACTCTTTCTTGTAAATAAAAAAAGTAATGCGTTATTTTACTAGTTACTTGAAAAAAGTAATATTATTGCGTAACTTGCGTTACTTGTAATGCCAACACTGCTCTTTACTGTGTTTGAATCTGTACAATCAGAAACACTGATAACTCGAATCAGCAGATAGCAATGCAATGCACACAATCACAATTCTGTGAAAATCTCTGATTCAGACTTCAGATGATTTGTCTCATCTCAATACTTCATTCACATTACATTTATGCATTCGATAGATGCTTTTACAAAGCAACTCGGTTTGCAATGCAAGGTTCAACTTTTTTCAGTTTAATGCATTAATTGACCAAATGTGTGCAATGTGTGCTTGTATGCAATGCAATTCACGACCTTAGCTCTGATTCGCTTGAGTCTCACGTCAGAATGTTTCAAATTCAGTGATCATCTCTGGTATTGATGAGTTTTTATATGATTTGTGCTGTCTCACTTTCTCAGTGTCACTGCTGACGTCAGCGTGGGAGTTACGAGACGACTGACTCAGAGAAACTTTGGGATAATGACAGTGCAGATATCAGGGGTGTCCTCCTTGATTCATGTGTATCCGTTCAATTATACTGCAGTGACTCCAAACTTGAGAACTCATTAGTCACCTTGCCAAATGTGATATTGATTAATGTGTGTCTACCTGATCACAATCTCATTGTCATCCACAGCGACAACACAATCTGACTAATATACTTTTAGAATTTGATTACTCTCGATTGAACACATCCGTATTTAACACTAAGCCGTCAAAGAAAACCACATTTCGGATGTCAGCTGATCACTGATCAATTTGTACACTTAGTATTTATGCATCAGGGCAGCTTTACAGAAAATAACGTCTTGTGACCAGTGTTACTTTTAAAAGTAATGGATTATTGCGTTACTCCCTAAAAAAGTAAGTAATTACGTTAGTTTTTATTGAAAGTAATGTGTTCTGTTACTTTTGTGACAAATGAAAAAGCCCTTTCACACCAAAAGCCTCAGACTGAAGGAAAAGTCAATTCACGTCTGTACAGTAAAATGCAGAGGATGAAAGTTCAACACTCTTCCGCAATAAAAAACCACAAAACCAAGTGTCAATTTTTCAAAATTGAGATTTATACATCATTTGAAAGTTGAATAAATAAGCTTTCCATTGATGTATGGTTTGTTAGGACAATATTTGGCCGAGATACTGTTTGAAAATCTGGAATCTCAGGTTGCGAAAAAATAAAGTTAATATACTAAAATATAATAAAATTCACCTTTAAAGTTGTTCAAATGAAGTTCTTAGCAATGCATATTACTTATCAAAAAGTAAGTTTTGATATATAAACGGTAGGAAATTTACAAATTATCTTCATGGAACATGATCTTAATATCCTAATGATTTTTGGCATAAAAGAAAAATCTATAATTTTGACCCATACAATGTATTTTTGGCTTATGACTGGTTTTGTGCTCCAGGCTCACAAATGTGAGTTTATCTTGAGTAATTTTTGGTCGTTTTTTATTAATATGGTTGAATTGGATCACCGAAAGTCAAAAGCAGAGAGACTGGTTAATAAAATGGGATTAAATACATAAAGGATATTTGTATTATTTAACATATTTCATTATTGCAGGTTTTGCATTTACCTGTTTTAATTAATTTTGAAGAATACTGAATCTGTTTTTGTTTTGTTTTTGTGAGTGAGATGAATTAATGCTTGTTCACATTCATTCTAAAACTAAAGTAGCGTCTTACTCCTGATTTCTCTCAACACACAGAAGGGACAGAAGAGCTTTCAATCAATAAATGGGAAAAAAGTAACCGGTGTAACTCAGATATTTTCTTGTCAATTCAAAAGTAATGCGTTACTTTACTAGTTACTTGAAAAAAGTCATCTGATCACTTGTAATGCATTACCCAAACACTGCTTGTGCCTGAGCCAAAGACGACTGGAAAAAAGCTTTCAAAATCGTTTTCTGCACTTTACATTATTCATGTTGCAGCTGTGAAAATGCAATGTTCGGGTTGAAAAATACCAAAACCTCTTGCATGAATGAATCTAGTCCAGCTCTCTTGGATAAAATGCTATGAAATGAGTGCGTTTGTTTAATGAAGGATCTGTGAGTGTTAATGCCCTTTCACACGCCTCTCAATTGCATATTTGATCTTTTGTCGAGTGTGTGTTTCAGCATCCTCTAGTGGACCACAGTGAATCTGCTCTCAACTCTGATGTCGTTTGGTATGCCACATTAGACCTCATTAAACCGGTTTGATATGAGATCAGAAGTCCTAAATACAAATTTAGGGCAGAATCCAGAACGCTTGACTGTGCACTTTCAGCTCTTATTGTAGTTTCTGCATTTTCAAGTTTGGCACGACGACGATACGCACAAGAGCCAATGAAATGTGTGCACCGTTTGTGCTCCGCCTCATTCTCCTTATATGGCAGTGAGCGCTGCGCAGGTGCATCAGGCAGGAAATATTTAGACCTGCTCCTCATACACAGCCCTACTGTGGCTTGCATTACAGAGCAAGGGAACTCTTATGATGATTATTAATTGCTTTTGGAGCTTGACAGCAGATACATACATTTACATTTATGAGGGGCAGTCGTGACCTAGTGGTTAGAGAGGTGTGTGTGTGTACACCTGGTATTTATCACATTGTGGGGACCCATAAGGATAGTAAAACTAGTAAAATTTGACCTTGTGGGGACATTTGTGAGGTCCCCATGAGGAAACAGGCTTATAAATCATACAGAATGAGTTTTTTCACTGGAAAAAATGCTTTTCTTACTTAGATTTGTTGTCTTGTTTCCAGCTAGAATATCTAAAAATTCTTAAATCAAGAAGGATTTTCTAGACAAGTAAAAATTATTTTGTTTTCAGACAAAGTATGTTAAAATTAAGTGAGTTTTTGCTTGAAACAAGCAAAATTATCTGCCAATGGGGTGAGAAAAATAATCTTCATATCATATCTTTCATCTTGAAATAAGATTATTTTGCTCACCCCATTGGCAGATTATTTTGCTTGTTTTAAGCAAAAACTCACTTAATTTTGACTTTTTTTTCTGAAAACAAGACAATCATTTTTACTTAAGAATTTTTAGATATTCTAGCTGGAAACAAGACAAAAAATCTAAGTAAGAAAAGCATTTTTTGCAGTGTTTGAGAAAATAAAAGTATGCAGAGTCTCCTGTGAGGGCTAGGTTTAGGTGTAGGGCCATAGAAAATACGTTTTTTACTGTATAAAAACCATTACACCTATGGAATGTCCCCATAAAACATGGAAACAAAACGTGAGTGTGTGTGTGTGTGTGTGTGTGTGTGTGTGTGCACTTGGAAGGGTGAAATGCAAACACAGATTCCAGGAATGGGACGCCATACTTGGCCACACGTCACAACCTTTCCTTTCCTTATGCATTTGGCAGATGCTTTCATGCAAAGTGACTTTTATTGTATTCAAGGTACACATTTGCATTTGATTAGTTCTTGCTTTCTCATGACCTTGGTGTTACTAGCAGCATAAATTACTATTTGAGCTACAGATTGAAATTTTGGCTAATGTTCTGGAAAGGTTGGAATGTTATGAACATACATACATAAAAAAAAAAAAAAAAAATGTTTTTTTTTTTTTTTTTTTTTTGTCATCCATCTTTTCTAACTTTCTGTCTTTTTTTCTTTTCTAAAAAAAAGGGTTTTTTTTGTTTTGTTTTTTTTTTTTTGACAAAAGAATATCTTGTTCTATTCATTTTCTATTCTATCTTTTTTTCTTTTTATCTACTAAAAAACCTTCCTCTGTATACTGCAGTAAGTAAATCTGAGACTTGTCATGGCACTTGTCAGAGCATTGCTCTTTTGTTGATTTGATTTGTAAGTCGCTTTGGATAAAAGCGTCTGCTAAATAACTAAATGTAAACGTAACATATTTCCAGTAATAGAATGTTCATTCAGAGTTATCTAGCCTTTAATAATGTTCTCAAAATATCATCAGTGGAATGTTCTCCTTAATATTTATTTGAATTACAAAAAAAAAAAAAAAGTTAAACACTTAAAAAGCTGGATGTTTTGAATGTTCAGGGAACATACAGAAAAAAATGTTTTCATAACTTAATTTATGTAATGTAAGAGCGTTCTTAGAACTTATTTTTGTCAGCTGGCTAGGCAACCCGTTTAAAGACTAAAATAAATAAACAGTAAGCATAATATGAGTGTCTTATAGCACATTTATAGCTGATGTTTTATTCCCTTTTGTGAAACTGCATTAACAGAACAAACTCAGTGGTTCCCTTCAGTAATCGATGCATTTTGACTTCATTCCCTCTACAAAATCAGAAACAATCGAAAGAAGAAAGACAGAAATGATTGTGTATGTGCATGTGTTTGCCTTGTTTATGTTGTTTTCAATTGAAAAAAAACTCTTTAGGTACAATATTTGAAAACATGAATGTTTTAATTGTTAGCAGGGATTTTAAGCCTTCATATGCGTCCTGCGAATACAGACTGAATTCATCTTGTAAACAAGTATATCTAAATAATCAATAATTTGTTTATGAATTAATTTACCATTTATTTACTTACTTATTTAGCTCAGGCAAACTTCAAATGCACTGTTCTCCACAGAAAGCATAAACCACAAAATAATAATAAAATAATAATTACATCATCACAACAAAATGTTTTAGGGAACTGTATTGTCAAATTCAAATGAATGTAGTCCAAACAGGTTGAACATGAAATATGGTTATATGATGATAAAGCATTTATGGCTAAATTATTTAACAGTTTATGTACAACCAGTACATTCAATTATTTTTCCTTGAAGCAAAAGTTAAAATACTGAAAAGTCTCCTAATATGTGTTCACAAATCTTATAATAATATTAATAATAATAATAATAACATTTTTAAAATTTTTTGTTCCAGGTCATGAGAATTTTGTCATGTGAATGCAGCGAGTATACATTGCTGCTCAAAAGTTTGTGATCAGATTTTTAATATTTTTTTAAAAGAGACTTTTCTGTCTCTGTCTTCTTTTCTGGGGAATCTTTTCTTTGATTAAAAATATAGAAAAATGTAATATAATAATGCAATTTAAAGTAGCGGTTTTCTATTTTAAAATATTTTAAAATATAATTTATTCCTGTAATGCAAAGCTGAATTTTCAGCGTCATTACTCCAGTCTTCAGTGTCACATGATCCTTCAAGAAATCATTCTAATATCCTGATTTATTATCAGTGCTGCTTAATATTTTTTTGGAACCTGTGATAATTTTTTTCAGGATTCTTTGATAAATAAAACGTTAAAAAGAACAGCATTTATTCAAAATAGAATTTTTTTGTAATAATAAACACCTCGTTCAAAGTTTGTGGTCAGTAACTTGTTTCCTTCTTACTCTCTTTGAAAGAAATTAATACTTAAAAAGGTCACAGGTTCATAAAAAATATTAAGCAGCACAACTGTTTCCAGTATATTGATAATAAAAGTATTAAATTAGTATATTAGAATGATTTCTGAAGACTGGAGTAATGGCTAATGAACATTCAGCTTTGCATCACAGAAATAAATACATTTCTTTAAATAAATGAAATAAAGTATATTAAAATAAAAAACTGTTATTTTGAATTGCAATAATGTTTCATAATAGTGCTGTATTTTTTTCATATAAATGGAACTTTGATGAGCATAAGAGACTTTGTTTAAAAAACATTTAAAAATCTTACTGATCCCAAACTTTTGAGCAACAGTGTAATTGCCTGCATAATCATTTAGCATCACTTCAGGCAGTTTATGGCTGTGTTCAGACGCACCTGTTATTAGATCATGTTCTTCATGAGATTGTGGGTGTAATTCTCTCTGATATATATCTGTGTGTCTGAAAATAGAGCAGGAGAATGTGGTCGCTCCCTCTGTTGCCATGACAACCGCTGCCTGCATATGTATAAAAGCTGGCTCGTATCCACCAGGACCCAATTATTCTTCAGAGGAACGACACACAAAAGCGACGCGCTGATGAGCAGAATACAGCAACGACACATTCATGAGAGCATCGCATATCTCCTAGATCTGAACGAGCTCAGGGGTGTAAACGCAGTAAAACAGGTGAATATTAAAAACATGAGGTGTCCAGATGATGATCAGTTTCTGAGAGTTAAGCTTTGATGGACACATCATTTACATCTTAATTTCTTATGCACACACACAGAATGTCACTCAGCATAATGAGCACTTTATCAAATGAGTAATTAAACGCTTTGAGGCCTTGAGTTAATAATCATCCCAGACTGTAAACGCAGCTGATATTGAGTGTGTTTGACACTTCACTGTGGCTTTGATCGGGTTTTTCTCTGTTTCTTGATAAACCAGAGCTCATGTGTCTCTGTGGATCAGAGATTATATCCTAATCCTGCATTAAACAGACTTTCTAATGACGTATTGATGGTGTTTTCTTTTGAAAAACACATGTTGGTTTGGATCCCATTGACTTTGATTGTATGAACAAAAACAGTTCTCTAAAATATCTTCTTTTGTAATGCATAGAGTAAAAAATTGGGTTTGAGATTTGAGTAAATGATGACAGAAGGATGATTTTTCTGTGAACTATGCCATAAATATTAATATGTGAATAAATGTATTTATACATTATATATATATATTTATTCAAACAATTACAAAATTATGTATTTTCTTTCCCACCCCATTTCACAACCTACACAATTTTGATATTTGACTTTGAAACAGATATATCAAAGTCATTTTTGTTAACAAGTAAATAATTATTCACCCAAAAAATAAAAAAATAATAAAATTAAATAAATAAATAATAAATCACTCAAGTATTTTTTGTGTGTGTGTAGATATATAAGCAAGCATGACATAACCAACTATATTAAAGTCAGATGGCCTTTTTTTTTTTTACTTTAGCCCTATTAATTAGTTAGAAGGTAGGGTCTTCATCTTTTCAAAATATGTAATCATAGTTTTTCTAAATTTTAAAACATTTTTGAATGGATGCTTTTTTGACTTTTTTTAAGGGTCATCTTTTTTTTTATTAATATTTATACATCATATATGTGACCCTGGACCACAAAACCAGTCATAAGTGTCAATTTTTCAAAATTGAGATTTATACATCAACTAAAAGCTGAAAAAAAAAAAGTTTTCCATTGATGTATGGTTTGTTAGGATAGGACAATATTTGATTGAGATATAACTATTTAAAAATCTAGAATGTGAGGGTGCAAAAAAATCGAAATATTTAGAAAATCACCTTTACATTTGTCCAAATGAAGTTCTTAGCAATGCATATCACTAATGAAAACTCCAGTTTTTATATATTTATGGTAGGAAATGTACTAAATATCTTCATGGAACATGATCTTTACTTAATATCCTAATGATTTTTGGCATAAAAGAAAAATCGATCATTTTGACCCATGCAATGTATTCTTGGCTATTGCTAAATATACCCCAGCGACTTCAGACTGTTTTTGTGGTCCAGGGTCACATACAAGCTTTCCATTGATATATGGTTTGTTAGGATAGAACAATATTATTTGAAAATCTGTAATCTGAGGGTGCAAAATATTGAGAAAATCGCCTTTAAAGTTGTCCAAATGAAGTTCTAAGCAATGCATATCTAATCAAAAATGAAGTTTTGATATATTTACGGTAGGAAATGTACAAAATATCTTCATGGAACATGATCTTAATGTCCTAAAGATTTTTGGCATAAAAGAAAAATCAATCATTTTGACCTATACAATGTATTTTTGTCTATTTCTACAAATTTCCCTTTGCTACTTAAGACTTAAGTTCAGATATGATATAGAAACATTCTGTAGTGTCATTTATTACAGACATTACTTTAGTTTTATATCGTTAAACTTCATGCACATACCAAAATATTTAAAAACAATAATAATCATAGAAGTGTATTGTCCTCATAATCATGCAGCAGGAATCAGGATTCATCAGTTCAAGTTTAATTCTGTGTCAGATTGGAAATCTCATTTTCTAATGAACAGTGTCAAACAAAGACAGATGAAGATGGAGGCCTTATTAATTTGCGCATGTACTCCCAGTTGTTATTCAAGTGTTATCTGCCAATTAAGACTCATAATAACCATGAGGCAGCGTCAGACGTCACACCAGTCGGTCTCAGTCCGATCAAATATTGCGTCTGTCATTCACTGAGCAGGTGACTGTACAAACACAAGCACATACTGGGTAATTATCTCATATGATGCTTTCATTCATCGCCGCTGTGACACTAATGATGTGTGTGTGTTAATGAAGTGAACATGAGAGCCGCTGACCCCACACACATGCTCATTATGAAATGCTTTAACTCTGAAGGCACAGAATGTGACTAAAACCACAGAAATCATTTAAAATAGCTTGCATACAATTGACGAACAATACAAACAAACTGATTAGCATTGCTCTATTGTTTTAGGGTCTGAGAGACAGACGGATGGAAATGAGATGGAGTGATTCATGCGTCTGGAGCTCCTCAAGCTGCTGAATGCTGATGATTCCAGCGTCTGCTTCTCATGTGAGATCGTCCTCGTCTCTCCTGCGCAAAATACACTCCTGCTCAGGATTTTTGCTTGTTAATGCATTAACCTGAGAAGCAGAACGACATTACACTGTAAAAAAAAAAAAAAGGTCAAATTTACGGTAGAAAACCGGCAGCTGTGGTTGCTGGAATTTTACCGTAAAAAATACGGTAGCAATGTTTTACAGTTTACGGTATTTCAGTTAAATTTACAAGTAAATACCGTAATTTAATTAACTGATATAATTGTAATATACCAACCGATTGAAGTACTGAAATCTGTTTTCTACGTTTGTAATACACTGATAACCACCAAAAGCAGGTGGTGATGAGAAAGTCCCGTGATGAATTAAAACCCATCACAAGCAGCTATTAAATAATAACATCTATAGAAGGTGCACAATGTCATTCACACAAACACTAAACACCATCATGTTAACGCACATGAAACTGAAATAATGCGATAAACATTCATTTAACAACATTAGATGTAACATACAACCCTAATGTACAAAACTGCTGAGAAAAAACTAAGAAGAAAGAGTTATTTCAACAAAAAACATCCAATTTTAAAAAATGTAACGCAGGGAATTCTGGGAATGTCAATTTATGGTTATTCACTGTAAATTTTACATTTTTACCGTAAACCATTTAACAGTTTTGAACTGTAGCATTTTTACAGTTTTTTACTGTTAAATTCAGTCATTTAAAAAAAATGTAATGCAGGGAATTCTGGGAATGTCAATTTATGGTTATTGACTGTAAATTTTACAGTTTTATACTTTTACCGTTAACCATTTAACAGTTTTGAACTGTAGCATTTTTACAGTTTTTTACTGTTAAATTCAGTCATTAAAAAAAAATGTAATGCAGGGAATTCTGGGAATGTCAATTTATGGTTATTCACTGTAAATTTTACAGTTTTACATTTTTACCGTAAACCATTTAACAGTTTTGAACTGTAGCATTTTTACAGTTTTTTACTGTTAAATTCAGTCATTTAAAAAAAATGTAATGCAGGGAATTCTGGGAATGTCAATTTATGGTTATTCACTGTAAATTTTACAGTATTACACTTTTACCGTTAACCATTTAACAGTTTTGAACTGTAGCATTTTTACAGTTTTTTACTGTTAAATTCATTCATTTAAAAAAAAAATGTAACGCAGGGAGTTCTGGGAATGTCAATTTATGGTTATTCACTGTGAATTTTACATTTTTACCGTTAACCATTTAACAGTTTTGAACTGTAGCATTTTTACAGTTTTTTACTGTTAAATTCAGTCATTTTTTACAGTGTAGATATTAAGTCTTGATTTCTGAAAATTAATCAAAATGAAGTTAATGATGAATCAAATGAGTTTATGATTAAACAAGAATTTTAGAAGAAGATTAAGAAGATTAAACAATAATTGGCTTAGAAAATAAACTAACAGAAAGCAGAAAGGTTTAAATGAAGAGTTCCAATGCAAAACCAGCTAAAAGCCATCTCGGTCAACAATGACATAATGATACTGAGTGAATGCTCTCGACACATATTATATGTCCATCAAATACACTGAAAAAAACAATAAGTAAAATTGACTTAATTTTTATTTTGCAAGTTTTTCCATGCACATTTTTTAAGTAAAATTTAAGTATGGAATTAAGTAAAATCTACTTAATTAATTAGCAAAGGAAATAAATAAATTTAACGTGTTAGAGTTAGAATTTCTATTTAATTATTTTAAGTTTACCCTGCAGTTCTCAAGTACAATTCACTCCGCCATGGTTTGTAAACTTTACTCAAACATTATAGCACTGACAAAAAAAAATGCCATTAAAAGCATTTTTAAAAGGTTCAATTACAAACATGTACATAATCAGATGTTGTTTCTAAGGTTTTATGGTGACACAATGTAGTTACAAACCAAATGAACACAATACTTGGCACACGATACACAATGACGCTAACAGTCAGTGAATAGTTTGCGTATGAATGGGTCATTTTGAGTAGTAAATGAACTCTAGATGTTACAAAATAGCAAGTTATTTAACCTAACAACAAAGACAACCATTAAACAGTGTAAATACATCTCAAAAACAGCAAAAAAAAAAAAACCTTATTAATTATTTGTGCCCAAGTGCATGATGGGAACAATGGGATCATGACTTTGATATTTACTTAAACAATCTTTGTAAAAATAACAAACGATTCCAAGTAAAATATACTTATAAGTTCAAATTTTAAATTCTACAAGCTTAATTTGAGTACTACTGTTTTTTTATTATTATTCTTGCCGGAACTAAATTATTTAATGTAAAACATTTGTTTTTCTGTGTTATTTACTTCACCACAAATCATTTTTATTAGTGTACTTTTACCTCAAACTTGCTCAAATCCCAGCCTCAGCCCAATCAGAAGAACCAGTACTTACATAGAAACCAATACATCAGAGCCTGATAAAAATGCATTTTTTGAAGAAAGATTTAGTTGGTTTTGCATCTGAACTCTTCAAATATTATTCATGCAATTGATCAATTTTATTATATACTAATAATGAATATTTATATTATATCCTTATATACTGTTGTTTGGCTCACAGTCCATGTTCAGATGTCCATTTAACTGTAATAAATCATTAATAGCCATGTTATTCGAATTTATATTTGTATGGAAAGCAGTGCATGCAGGTGCTTTTTAAAACAAGTGTAAAGAATCGGTGACTGTGAATGTGATGATCTCCCTCGTGTCATTTGTAATTACTGTGAAACTGTTTCCAGATCAGCTGTTGAGAGAGAGACTGAAGGAGAGACGGATCAGAGACAGACGCAACACGCACCATCCTCTCGCTTTATCTGCAAATCAATTCATCTGTTGAACTCTTTGTCCAGACGAATCCTCAGGTTTGTGATTCTGCAGGTCAAGCTCAATTTCACACAGATTTTTGAGCGATGGGTTTTTATCATCAAGGGCATGAGAGAAATACAGATCAAACTTGTGCATCAGAACGGATGATGCTGAGCAAATGTCAGCTGCTTGATTGTTTATATTGCAAAATGTAACTCTGTTATCATCCAGCTCTAATCTGATAAATGCAACTATAAGGCATAAAGGTATAAGCATTATGATTTTCTGTAAAGCTGCTTTGACACTGTGCATTAGAAAGAAATCAGCTTAACTTGACTTGTTTAGCCTAAGTGATATAATGCATCATCATCATCATCATCAGATCACACACAAAGAGACACCTGCAGGACTCCGATATCATCCTCCTCATCCTCATCCTCCTTTGTGCATCGTTCCTATGGCAACGCGACACGGCGAATGGAGCCGCAGCAGCGCTTTGCCCTCGTTCTGTCGCTTTTGCTGCTGAATCCTGATGCTTCATTACAATCTATCTGGAAACACACACACGTCTCGCATGATGAACGAGAGCCGGCTTATGAAATTAAACATGCTGCTTCACAAACGCACACACAAACACTGAAGTCCCTCCACAGGAAGCTCCTCTAGGGAACGAAATCAATAGCTTTATATTCCTGCAATCAATGAATCGCCCCGCGGGTCTGAATCACAGACGCAAACACACTCGACGGGAATTAGTTAAAGGGCAGCGGTGTTCAGACGGCAGACGCACTTCATAGGAATATGAGATTGACACACGTCTGAGATAAACACACTGCTATTCCTATCATTATGGGTTCATTTAATAGTTTAATAGTAATGGTATTTCTACTGTAGGGGAGAGTGGGGTAAGTTGAGCCACCCCCTGTATCTTGGCTACTGTCATGTGAGCATGTATTTTGGAATCACACATAATTTCTGCCAGAAAAGGAGAAACACATGGGAGGAGTGGAAGGTACCCGTTTACTTTAAAAAATAGTTTTTCTTGTCAAAGTAACATTTTTGCATGACAGATGTAATGGCTGTTACATCAAAGCAAATGTATGACCTATATGATGCATACGGGTGATTTAGCAACATATAAAACCATGCAAATCATTAAGGTAAGCTGAATTGGTAAGCTAGCTAGTGTTTTTCCAAAATGCCAGCTATGGGGCAAAGTGAGTCAAATGCTGTGGGGTAGGTTGAGCCAACACTTTAACTTACACCCCACCATAAGGCACTGAAGTTAAGTCCAATCTCTGAAGTCTAAACTGGTATTTTAATGTGATATTAGTTTATCATATATTTACATATTATTTGTAGTTTATTTGATAGGGACAGTGTCCTTCTCTGAGAACCAGAAGATGATCCTCAAGATAAAGAAAAATGAGGCAGAAGTGCAATAAAAGTATCTACAATAATTTCAGGATGCTTCCTATCATTTGAAATGATCAGAATGTATCTGGGAAGATGCTTTTCATCACATTTTCATCACATTATAATCAAATATATCTTTCCTCCTATAGTCCCTAATGGTCTGTCCCATATTGCAAAAAAGTTACCATGCCGAGAATCTTTTGACAAAAATGTTTATTCGTTTCAGCGACATTTATTCTTTCATTTTTAATTAGGTTTTTATTTAATTTTACTCAACAAACTCTGTTTTAGGGAAGGTTAAAACTTTGGTGTTCTGTGTATTGTTTCAGAAATGCAAACAATTACAGATTTGATTGGTTTTATGTTAAGTCCGCTTTAAGATAAGAAATATGACTGTTTGTAAAATCAAATTTGATTATTAGGTTAGTTTTCAAAAGAAAAAAATTCATATGAATCAGATTCCATCAGATGGTCAGTTTTCACTCAGATGGCTCATCTTACCCCTAACCTGGGGCAAATTGAGCCACAGAAACACCTTTTTATAAGAAGCCATCATTTTAGAGCCCTTTGTCACAGATACATTCTGATCATTTCAAATGATAGGAAGCGTCCTGAAATTACTGTAGATACTTTTATTGCACTTCCGCCTCATTTTGCTTTATCTTGAGGATCACATAAGTAAAAAATGTCTCATCTTACCCCACTCATACCTACAAACTGTATTTTCTATCTCCTTACCCTAACCCTACACCAAAACCTAACCCTCATACTCAAAAACTCATTCTCAAAACACTTCATTCTGTGATTTATGAGCTTGTTTCCTCATGTCCCCACCAAGGTCAAAAAAGACTGGTATTACTGTACTTGGGGGGACATTTGGACTCCATAACGTGCTGAATACCAGCACACACAAACACAGACTGATGAGAACAGCTTGAACAGGTTTTACTCGTGGAAAAGGTCACGCTGAACCTGAGAAGAAGAACACGGTTACAGCGCCGTTCATTAAACATGAATGTACTGTTTCACTCTCATCTTTCTGCATTTCTCCACCATTTCTCTGCTGTTTCTCTGAATGATGTAAGACTACTGTAACTCCATCACATTTAAGGGACAATCTGAACGAGAGCTTCCTAAAAGACCATCAGACCAACGTTTTCTAGTTGTCCTGAATAACAGGAGCAGATGTCTCCTCCTTCCTCTGGTTAGATTTTCATCCAGAGTGAGTTTTTGTCGATGGTTATTATTTCTGAGGTGTATTATTTCTGTCAGCAGCTCCGGTGGCATCGTTTGCATTTGGCAGATGCTTCATCCAAAGTGACTTACACTGAAGTCGAGATATAGGTTTGATCGCTTCATGCAGTCCCTACGAATCAAACCCATGACTATATTGCTGTTCTCTGTGTTTCAGCTACAGGAACACATTTATTACTGCATTTCTGCTTTGGCTTGTTTCCTAGTCTAGCTTTCTAATAATCCTGGCATCGCTCACTGTGAATATTGTTGGCTCTGGGGCAAATTGCTTATGTTTCTCTATTGTATGTTGTTTTCAGTGTTGGGGTAACTTGAGTTACGTAACTCAAGTTGCATAATAATATGACTTTTTTCAAGTAACTAGTAAAGTAACGTAGGTAAAGAAAATATCTGTTACTTTTTGTTTCCTTTATGTATTTAATCCCATTTTATTAACCAATGTCTTTGCTGCTGACCTTTGATTCAATTCAACCGTACACTGCAAAAATACTGTTCTTACTTAGATTTTTTGTCTTGTTTACAGCCAATATATATATATATATATATTAGTGGTGTCAAAATTAGCGCGTTAACGCAGGAGATTAATTTTTTCATTTTAACGCGTTCAAAATATTTAACGCAATTAACGCATGGGCGGGGCCACCCCACTCACAACTGCTTCTGAAATGCTTTTATTTAAATGCGCAGAGCGTCTTTACGAACACATCAAACAGGAGACTTTTCAGATGCGCGCTCCAACTTTACTTCAGCACCAGACGCGAGTCAAACGACCGCGGAAGCGGTACCGGTGACGGGGAGCTTAAGTAAAACGTCACTGAAACTGCTGAGATGCTGTCAGGCCATATGTCGGTAAAAACGAATTTAATTGTCCTGTCAGCCTATATACTCTGCTTGTAGCGCGCGCTCTTGAAGTTCACGCGCAAATGTGCCGACGCGCGCTGTATTAGGCTATATTAAACCCAAATGAAACTGCGAGCATGCAAAGTCGTAGTTATATCGTCAGGTAAAACATGAATTCACACACACACACACACACACACAAAAAAACGATTAAAGCTGCCTTAACTGTGCGTGTAAGAATGTATTATTTATAGGTCAAAGCAGTGTCAGATCAAGTTCAGCAGTGACAACCTTTATAGTAACAGCAGCCAAAATATCCTTATAACCAGTTGCTGTGATGTCTGTTAATTAAGGAACAAAATTAAAAAGAGGAAATTAATAACTAAGTTTTATCTTTATATAATTTAGAATTTGATATAATTTAGGCTATATTTTCTTGCTGAAGGGCACAGGTAGCGACTAGCCCTATATGACATTTATTATAATGGGTTTGTGTGAAGATTGTTTCAAGTTCACTTAAATTATTATTATTAGTTATTTTTTTTAAAGTCTAATAAATGTTAAAGTGATAGCTCTTAATGATACTGTGATGTTGAATGATTTTATATATATATATATTCAATGGTTAAGTATTAGGGGGGGAAAATCAATCAGTGATATTTGCCTTCAGTCCTAAAACAAGATGGCGTTAAACAAATATTAAAAATATATGTTCTTTATGTTGTTTCTACATTAATTTGAAGCATTAAAGTGAAATTATTGCAATATAAAAGTATAATTAAAAACTTTAATGTCAGGTAGAATTAATCGCGATTAATTTCAGGTAAAATGTGCGATTAATTAGTTAATTTTTTTTAATCGATTGACACCACTAATATATATATATATATATATATAAATCTTAAATGAAGTAAATAATAATTTTTTTGTTTTCAGAAAAAAACTAGTCAAAATAAGTGACTTTTTGCTTAGAACAAGCAAAATAATCTGCCAATGGGGTGAGCAAAAAATCTTATTTCAAACAGAAAACAAGATAATTTTGCTTACCCCATTTGGGAGATTATTTTGCTTGTTTCAAGCAAAAACACTTAAATTTTGACAAGATTTTTTACTTCTCCAGAAAAACCTTATATTATAATATAAATACACTGGCGTTCAAAAGTTTGGGATCAGTACGATTTTTAATGGTTTTTAAAGAAGTCTCTTCTGCTCATCAAGGCCGCATTTATTTGATCAAAAATACAGAAAAAAACTGTAATATTGCAAAATGTTATTACAATATAAAATAGTGTTTTTTACTTCAATATACTCCTTTGATGCAAAGCTGAATTTTCATCAGCCGTTTCTCCAGTCTTAAGCGCCACATGATCCTTCAGAAATCAGTCTAATATACTGATTTATTATTAGAGTTATCAATGTTGTGCTGCCAAATATTTTTGGAACCTGTGATTTTTTTTTTTCAGGATTATTGGAAGAATAACAAGTTAAAAAAGCATTTATTCAAAATACAACAATGCAAATCTGTGCTATCATTTTTTGTTTTTTATTAATTTAACATATCCTTGGTGAATAAAAGTATTAATTAAAAAAAAAAAAAACAGAAAGAATAAAAATTTACTGACCCCAAACTTTTGAACGGTAGTGTATATATTATAAATATATTATTAAGAGATATTTTGGCTAGAAACAAGACAAAAAAATCTAAAAAAAAAAAGAAAAGCATTTTTTGCAGTGTACTAATAAGCAAAACTTACTTTAGATGAACTAACATTTGTTTTTTTTCTCACTGCTGAAGAGTGTTGAACTTTCTTTTCCTACAGTTCTACTGTACAGACGTCAATTAAATTTTCCTTAGCCTTATTCACTTCATTTCATTTTGGTGTGAAAGGGCTTTTACATTTGATAAGAATCAAACTTTTTTATATTAAAAACAAGCAAGCCCTGCCCAGATTTAAAAAGTAACGCAATAGTAATGTAACGCATTACTTTCCATAAAAAGTAACTAAGCAACGTAATTAGATACTTTTTTAGGGAGTAACGCAATATTGTAACGCATTACTTTCCATAAAAAGTAACTAAGTAACGTAATTAGATACTTTTTTAGGGAGTAACACAATATTGTAACACATTACCTTTTACTTTTGGTCGTTTTGGATAGAAATGCATTAATATAAATGTTATTTAAAAGCCAAATTTTGCTTGCTACTTCTAAAAGCACATTGCACATGCTAGCTTTCACAGACAGGTTCGTATTGTTCTTATAGTTGCATCTCTCCATGATTACATCCATGTGAGCGTCTTCATCTCCACTCTGAGGTGTGAAAATTGCACTTTGATTTGGTGGTCTGTAAATCGCAGACCTGTGTGAATAGAGACCAGCTCTCACAGCCGTGTGTCAGGAATCATGATCGCTGGAGGATCTATTATTCACTATGCTCAGTAGTGAAAACTGTTTTGTCAGACTGAAACAATTCATTGTTTGATTTTAAGTTGTGCTGCCAGAGAAAGATAACACGCAAGAATAAAGAACATCCTTTATGTTGCCTGAGGAAAACACATTGATCTGCCCTGGACTCATTGAGCTGATTTAGTGAGTTTTTCCTACTGGAGATCCTCATGTTCTTCAGTCTTTGGGTCAGGCGTAAGCTTATTAAATGAACTCAATTAACAGCACTCACATTGTTACCCAAGAGCTAATTTTATTTAAGTACAAGAGGCTTCTTTTGGCTGGAAAACAGGACATTTATTAGAGGTTATGTGTAATGTGTGAATCTGCAGGCATTGATTTTTCATCACTCAAACTGCCTGACCTCCTGCGTTCTCTCTCTTTTTTTCAGCACACCTGTTGAAGATAAACCTGTAGAGTGTTCCACACTGCAAAAAATGCTTTTCTAGCTAAGATTTTTTGTCTTGTTTCTAGACAAAATATCTACAAATTCTTAAATCAAGAAGGATTTTCTAGACAAGTACACGTTAATGTGTTGTTTTCAGAAAAAAGAAGCCAAAAATAAGTGAGGTTTTGCTTGAAACAAGCTAAATAATCTGCCAATGGGGTGAGAAAAATAATCTTATTTCAAGCAGAAGACTAGATTATTTTGCTTGTTTCAAGCAAAACCTCATTTAATTTGAACATCTTTTTTCTGAAAACAAGTCATTAACGTGTACTTGTCTAGAAAATCCTTCTTGATTTAAGAATTTTTAGATATTTCGGCTGGAAACAAGACAAAAAATCGAATCTAGAAAAGCATTTTTTGCAGTGTACTGGTTTCTCATGATGGATAAATATTAATTATAGCAGTTTAATTAACTGAAATGAAAGTGAACCAATGAGACTCATCAAACTAAGATTAAGCAGCATTTGGGGACAGACCTAATTATCCGTGTCATGCATTTGATGTTTTATTACAGGTGTTTTTCAGAATCACTCCAGAGACGAGCTCACAGATGCACTGCAAAAAATGCTTTTCTAGCTAAGATTTTTTGTCTTGTTTCTAGAGGAAATATCTAAAAATTCTTAAATCAAGAAGGATTTTCTAGACAAGTAAAAATTATTGTCTTGTTTTCAGAAAAAAGAAGTCAAAAATAAGTGAGTTTTTGCTTGAAACAAGCAAAATAATCTGCCAATTGGGTAAGAAAAATAATCTTATTTCAAGCAGAAAGCTAGATTATTTTGCTTACCCCATTGGCAGATTATTTAGCTTGTTTCAAGCAAAAACTCACTTAATTTGAACATCTTTTTTCTGAAAACAAGTCATTAACGTGTACTTGCCTAGAAAATAATTCTTGATTTAAGAATTTGTAGATATTTCAGCTGGAAACAAGACAAAAAATCTAATCTAGAAAAGCATTTTTTGCAGTGTACTGGTTTCTCATGATGGATAAATATTAATTATAGCAGTTTAATTAACTGAAATGAAAGTGAACCAATGAGACTCATCAAACTAAGATTAAGCGGCATTTGGGGACAGACCTAATTATCCGTGTCATGCATTTGATGTTTTATTACAGGTGTTTTTCAGAATCACTCCAGAGATGAGCTCACAGATGTAGTAAAGGCGTGGAATAACTAACGATCCGTCCCACAGCAGCTGGTTATTAAAAACACGGCTGTAAATCTACAGCGGAGTGCATCAAAATGTCAAGACTGAATCGACCTCTTCTTATTTTTTATGCATGTCATTTGCCGTCATCTTTCTCTCTGCAGGTTGTCTCAGTAAATAACTCTTCACAGAGCTCCTGCGTCAGGTTTCTAAATAAATTTAGCATGTAACATCATTAAGGCGCCTGTCCTGCTGAGTTATAATTACTCCAAATGAAGGCCGGAGAGGCCGAGAGTCACCTTCGGCAGCCGAAGCTCTCAGTGGCGCTGTTCATTTGTTCATTTTCCCCGTTCCCGCTGTAATCAATCATCACTGAGTGACGCCCGCCTGTCCGCGGCTTTCCGTTGAGCAGAAGAGACCCTCGGGATGGAGGAAAATAAGAGATCTCGACTGAGATCAATGGCTGATCCCTGTCCTTTAATAGCTGAATGAAACGCTGTGCTGGTTATAAAACACTCAAATGAAGTTGGATTTATTGCCTCTACAACAAGATTGAATTGTTTTAAGATCCCCTCATGGTTTCATCTTTATGTAAGCTTTTTCACAGACGGCGAGAGCGAGGTTATCGGTGTTTACATCCAGACGTGCGCCGGAGCCGCGTCGGCGATAAGAGATGCAGCACATGTAGGTCATTGCTGAGAATAGAGATGCTCTGCCCTGTGCTTAAAGACGTGTGCCAGGTAATGTTTCCCCTGCTAGGACAACGATTCCTTCTGTGAGAGCCGACGTTTTAGAGGCCGAACTAACATTTAATTGGGCCTCTGGGTATAAAGCTACAGCCGAAATACCCTCGTGTCGAGATAGAGATCAAATCATTCATCAAAACATATCATGAGAAATCGTTTGGAACAAAAATTCTCTCCACTATCCAAAAACTAATGCTGTGCTCTGAATAGCACACTTATTTGTACACATGTACAGCACGAATACTGGGCTGCTGCTCATTTTCAAGTCAAGTCACCTTTATTTATATAGCATAGATTGTGTCAAAGCAGCTTTACAGTATCAAATAGGAAGGTAGTGTGTCAATAACAGTGTTGGGGTAACTTGAGTTACGTAATAATATGACTTTTTTCAAGTAACTAGTAATGTAACGCATTACTTTTTCATTTCCAAGAAAATACCTGAGTTACTTTTTCAAAAAACTAACGCCAGTTACTTTTTGTTTTCTATTTAATCCCATTTTATTAGCCAATGTCTTTCCTGCTGACCTTTATTGATCCAATACATTAGTACACTGCAAAAATACTTTTCTTACTTAGATTTTTTTGTCTTGTTTACAGCCAAAATATAAAAAGAAAATCTTAAATGAAGTAAATAATTATTTTTTTGTTTTCAGAAAAAATAAGCCAAAATAAGTGAGTTTTTGCTTAGAACAAGCAAAATAATCTGCCAATGCGGTGAGCAAAAAATCTTATTTCAAACAGAAAACAAGATAATTTAGCTTACCCCATTTGGGAGATTATTTTGCTTGTTTCAAGCAAAAACACTTAAATTTTTACTTCTCTAGAAAAACCTTGATTTAAGAAATATATATTATAAATATATTATTAAGAGATATTTTGGCTGGAGACAAGACAAAAAATCTAAAAAAAAAAAAAAAAAAGAAAAGCATTTTTTGCAGTGTACCAATAAGCAAAACTTACTTTAGATGACATTTGTCTTTTTTTTTTCTCATTGCTGAAGAGTGTTGAACTTTTTTACAGTTCCACAGTAAAGATGGGAATTTATTTTTCCTTTAACCTTATTTCATTTTGGTGCAAAAGTGCTTTTACATTTGCTAAGAATAAATCTTTTTATATTAAAAACAAACAATCAAGCCCTGCCCAGATTTAAAAAGTAACGCAAAAGTAATGTAACGCATTACTTTCCATAAAAAGTAACTAAGTAACGTAATTAGTTACTTTTTTAGGGAGTAACGCAATATTGTAACGCATTACTTTTAAAAGTAACTTTCCCCAACACTGGTCAATAATGCAAAAAGAAGTAAACAATTTTCATTTAAATGGAGTTAATCTTGAATTCAGTGATGCTATCATCCAGCTCAGTTCAATTAGTATACAATATCACTGGAAATTTAGTGTCCCCAACTGAGCAAGGAACCAAAATGACAGAAATTGAGAAAAGGCTCAGTTGGGGGGTCAGTTCTCCTCTGACCAACAAACAAGCAATTTATACCTGTATAGGTCATCTATAGGTGCTGATCCACCATCTGGATACGGACTGGATCAAGGGACTGCAGTGACCATCTGATCAAGATACAGACTGGATCTGAGTGGCAACGATGACCTCGGAATAAACGGGAGACAGACTAATATTAGTGTAGATGCCATTCTTTTTATGATGCAATGAGTGCATCAGGTGTTTCAGACATGTAGAGGTCACACATACAGTCCTGTTCTACATATAGCTGCTGTTTAAAGACACAGCAAAAGAAAAACAACCTATTTAATTCAGAGATCAGAGAGCAGGGAGAAAATGCTCATAAAAAATAAACCATGTCTGACAAGAAAATTACATTTGGATTATGTTATGAGCCCATGTTTAGGGATCAGACAGGTCAGAAGCTGTAACTCTACTAGTCCAGATGCTTGTTTAAAATAGCTTTAGTTTAGTGATGAGTGATGCTTGTTAGATGATGGTGTTGATGGGTGGAGTTTTTCGAGATGATAGCATGTGACATGTGAGCGCTTCACGTCCTCAGACTCCTCTGAAATATGCTTTTCCATGGCAACAATATCGACACCTAAACAGGGCCTAAACAGGCCCCCTCAAAAAGCAATTGGGCTACTTTTGGGCTAATTTTGAGTAGCAATTGGGCGGGTTTTGTTGTGAAAACCTGGCAACCCTGCTTTAGTTGATGAATTAGTTGATGGTTTTGATGGGTGGAGTTTAGTTCAGTGATATTTGTGTGTGGAGCTGATGGTGTTTTATGGGTGGAGTTTAATTCTGTGATGTTTGTGTTTAGTTGATGGTTTTGATGGGTGGAGTTTATTTGGTTCAGTGATGTTTGTATGTGGAGTTGGTGTTGAAGGGTGGAGTTTAGTTCAGTGATATTTGTATGTGGAGCTGATGGTGTTTTATGGGTGGAGTTTAATTCAGTGATGTTTGTGTTTAGTTGATGGTTTTGATGGGTGGAGTTTATTTGGTTCAGTGATGTTTGTATGTGGAGTTGGTGTTGAAGGGTGGAGTTTAGTTCAGTGATATTTGTATGTGGAGCTGATGGTGTTTTATGGGTGGAGTTTAATTCAGTGATGTTTGTGTTTAGTTGATGGTTTTGATGGGTGGAGTTTATTTGGTTCAGTGATGTTTGTATGTGGAGTTGGTGTTGAAGGGTGGAGTTTAGTTCAGTGATATTTGTATGTGGAGCTGATGGTGTTTTATGGGTGGAGTTTAATTCTGTGATGTTTGTGTGTGGAGCTGATGGTTTTGATGGGTGGAGTTTAATTCAATGATATTTGTGTGTGGAGTTGATGGTGTTTTATGGGTGGAGTTTAGTTCAGTGATGTTTGTGTGTGGAGTTGATGGGTGGAGTTTAATTCAGTGATGCTTGTGTTTAGTTGATGGTTTTGATGGGTGGAGTTTAATTCAGTGATGTTTGTGTTTAGTTGATGGTTTTGATGGGTGGAGTTTAGTTCAGTGATGTTTGTGTTTAGTTGATGGTTTTGATGGGTGGAGTTTAATTCGGTGATGTTTGTGTTTAGTTGATGGTTTTGATGGGTGGAGTTTAGTTCAGTGATGTTTGTGTGTGGAGTTGATGGGTGGAGTTTAATTCAGTGATGTTTGTGTGTGGAGTTGATGGGTGGAGTTTAATTCAGTGATGTTTGTGTTTAGTTGATGGTTTTGATGGGTGGAGTTTAATTCAGTGATGTTTGTGTTTAATTGATGGTTTTGATGGGTGGAGTTTAGTTCAGTGATGTTTGTGTGTGGAGTTGATGGGTTTTGATGGGTGGAGTTTAATTCAGTTATGTTTGTGTTTAGTTGATGGTTTTGATGGGTGGAGTTTAGTTCAGTGATGTTTGTGTTTAGTTGATGGTTTTGATGGGTGGAGTTTAATTCAGTGATGTTTGTGTTTAGTTGATGGTTTTGATGGGTGGAGTTTAATTCAGTGATGTTTGTGTTTAGTTGATGGTTTTGATGGGTGGAGTTTAATTCAGTGATGTTTGTGTGTGGAGTTGATGGGTGGAGTTTAATTCAGTTATGTTTGTGTTTAGTTGATGGTTTTGATGGGTGGAGTTTAATTCAGTTATGTTTGTGTTTAGTTGATGGTTTTGATGGGTGGAGTTTAATTCAGTGATGTTTGTGTTTAATTGATGGTTTTGATGGGTGGAGTTTAATTCAGTTATGTTTGTGTTTAATTGATGGTTTTGATGGGTGGAGTTTAGTTCAGTGATGTTTGTGTGTGGAGTTGATGGGTTTTGATGGGTGGAGTTTAATTCAGTTATGTTTGTGTTTAGTTGATGGTTTTGATGGGTGGAGTTTAGTTCAGTGATGTTTGTGTTTAGTTGATGGTTTTGATGGGTGGAGTTTAATTCAGTGATGTTTGTGTTTAGTTGATGGTTTTGATGGGTGGAGTTTAATTCAGTGATGTTTGTGTGTGGAGTTGATGGGTGGAGTTTAATTCAGTTATGTTTGTGTTTAGTTGATGGTTTTGATGGGTGGAGTTTAATTCAGTTATGTTTGTGTTTAGTTGATGGTTTTGATGGGTGGAGTTTAATTCAGTGATGTTTGTGTTTAATTGATGGTTTTGATGGGTGGAGTTTAATTCAGTTATGTTTGTGTTTAGTTGATGGTTTTGATGGGTGGAGTTTAATTCAGTAATGTTTGTGGGTGGAGTTGATGGGTGGAGTTTAATTCAGTTATGTTTGTGTTTAGTTGATGGTGTTTTATGGGTGGAGTTTAATTCAGTTATGTTTGTGTTTAGTTGATGGTTTTGATGGGTGGAGTTTAATTCAGTGATGTTTGTGGGTGGAGTTGATGGGTGGAGTTTAATTCAGTTATGTTTGTGTTTAATTGATGGTTTTGATGGGTGGAGTTTAATTCAGTTATGTTTGTGTTTAGTTGATGGTGTTTTATGGGTGGAGTTTAATTCAGTTATGTTTGTGTTTAGTTGATGGTGTTTTATGGGTGGAGTTTAATTCAGTTATGTTTGTGTTTAGTTGATGGTTTTGATGGGTGGAGTTTAATTCAGTTTTGTTTGTGTTTAGTTGATGGTGTTTTATGGGTGGAGTTTAATTCAGTTATGTTTGTTTAATTGATGGTTTTGATGGGTGGAGTTTAATTCAGTTATGTTTGTGTTTAGTTGATGGTGTTTTATGGGTGGAGTTTAATTCAGTGATGTTTGTGTTTAGTTGATGGTTTTGATGGGTGGAGTTTAGTTCAGTGATGTTTGTGTGTGGAGTTGATGGGTGGAGTTTAATTCAGTGATGTTTGTGTGTGGAGTTGATGGGTGGAGTTTAATTCAGTGATGTTTGTGTTTAGTTGATGGTTTTGATGGGTGGAGTTTAATTCAGTGATGTTTGTGTTTAATTGATGGTTTTGATGGGTGGAGTTTAGTTCAGTGATGTTTGTGTGTGGAGTTGATGGGTTTTGATGGGTGGAGTTTAATTCAGTTATGTTTGTGTTTAGTTGATGGTTTTGATGGGTGGAGTTTAATTCAGTGATGTTTGTGTGTGGAGTTGATGGGTGGAGTTTAATTCAGTTATGTTTGTGTTTAGTTGATGGTGTTTTATGGGTGGAGTTTAATTCAGTTATGTTTGTGTTTAGTTGATGGTTTTGATGGGTGGAGTTTAATTCAGTGATGTTTGTGTGTGGAGTTGATGGGTGGAGTTTAATTCAGTTATGTTTGTGTTTAGTTGATGGTGTTTTATGGGTGGAGTTTAATTCAGTTATGTTTGTGTTTAATTGATGGTTTTGATGGGTGGAGTTTAATTCAGTTATGTTTGTGTTTAGTTGATGGTTTTGATGGGTGGAGTTTAATTCAGTTTTGTTTGTGTTTAGTTGATGGTGTTTTATGGGTGGAGTTTAATTCAGTTATGTTTGTTTAATTGATGGTTTTGATGGGTGGAGTTTAATTCAGTTATGTTTGTGTTTAGTTGATGGTGTTTTATGGGTGGAGTTTAATTCAGTTATGTTTGTGTTTAATTGATGGTTTTGATGGGTGGAGTTTAATTCAGTTATGTTTGTGTTTAGTTGATGGTGTTTTATGGGTGGAGTTTAATTCAGTTATGTTTGTGTTTAGTTGATGGTTTTGATGGGTGGAGTTTAATTCAGTTTTGTTTGTGTGGAGCTGATTGTTTTGATGGCTGGGGTTTATTTAGTTTAGTGATGTTTGTGTGTGGAGTTGGTGTTGATGGGTGGAGTTTAGTTCAGTGATGTTTACGTGTGTAGTTAGGTGATGGGTGGAGTTTAATTCCGTGTGTCAGACTGAAGCAGCAGCGGCTCGCGGAGCTTCATTCGGACTCATCGCTCAAACTCGCTTTGACCGTCGCGGAGTTTCTCAGAGGAGTTTCCGTGTCTCCCGCGCGCGTGTTTTCGGCAGCGATGTCCTGCTCGTGCGCGCAGCGGTAAGTTTGACTGATGATGTGAAGGCGATTAATAGCGGAGGATCGGGGATCGAGCTGCGGGAGGATGAATGTATTTCTCCGGCTCGGATTCTCATTTCTGCTGCTCTCCTGCGCGCCTGTTTCAGCTCCAGGTGACATATCGATATTAATATCTACACTATATACAGCTCTCATTGCACTGATTCACTGACGCCGATCACAGTATCTGTTGCGTTCCTGCTGCTGTCAGTCAACTTCATGTGTTGAGTTGTGATATATATATATATATATATCTGATATATGACAGACTCCGGACAGGCGATTGTTTATGCATCAGTAATGTGTGTGTGTTTAGATCCAGAATGTGGAGATGGGTGTCATCACGGATTCTGTGAGCAATCTGGGGAATGCAGGTGTGTTAGACGTCATTAACCTTTTTAGAAACAATTGAACAGTTGAAAGCTGTCAGTGTGTGCGAGATTTTAATCTATCACTGGGATTCTCCAGAGACTCGTGTGTTTTATGGATGTTCTTGGAAGCAGTTAAAGGTCAGAATGACACATTAGGATGGACGTGTGTGTTCACAGGTGCAGAGCGGGATGGCGAGGCGCGGCGTGCGATCAGTGCGTTCCCTCACCGGAGTGCGTTCACGGAACGTGTGAGGAACCGGGGCAGTGCGTCTGTGAACGCGGATGGACGGGCGCGCGCTGTGATCGAGGTCCAGCGTCTTAGAGCATCTTATAAAGGACTATCAGCAGCAGGGGTGTAGAATTATGGGGGGACGCAATTGTCCCTAGCAATAATTATGCTCAAACAAATAAATATATGTTTTTTTTTTATTTCGGACGCACCTGAAACGTCATTCCATTGATATTACCTAAAAAGTTAACCCCTTAACTGTCACCTCCATTTTTTAAAATAGACATGAAAGTGCACTATCCAAACTCAAATTGTTGTAACTCACGAACACTTTGGAATACAGATCTAAGGTTGGTCTCTTTTTTAAGAAGACAAGAATTTTCTGAAAAAAATTAACTCTTAATAAGTTATAGAGGTTTAAATTTGCTGTAAACAATTGATTTGATATAAAACACATATTTTAAATAACAGGTTTTACCCTTAATGTGCTATTAAATTGAAGCCCTATGTCTAAATAAGTTATGTTCCAAATTTGAAATTGATATGAAAAAGATTGAGGTTCCTGTGAGTTTATTTAAGGCGTCATACCACAAACAGCCATTCAAACTCCATATCATTTTTAATGCATTTTTCTGTCACAAATGTCTACATTTCTCTGTCAGTTTAATGTTATAAACATTAAAATAGTATAACTCTGTCATAAAATAACTACCAAATATGGAATCCTGAGACTCAGACCTTTCCAATTGTTTGTTTTTTGTCAAGATTATAAAAAGTTTTGATTATAAAAGACCATAATGCATGACATTTGACACCGTCGCTAAGGGGGAGAAAACGGCAAAAGATTTAAAGTCAATAGTAACGCAATGTCCGATTTTAAAATAGTTTTCACAGGATGATTCTTGGACTTCTAAGCTTTCAAATGATATATAATTGATGAAAAATGTTGATGAAAAAGGACAATGAATAAAAGAGCGCCAAACGTCCCGGAGAAAAACCCACAGGTATTGCAACCAATTTAAAACAGCAGCCCAAAAACAGTTAATAAATAATCAGTTTTAATGTGTTAATAACAAGAGCAAAAGGAAAGATAAAGCGCAATCTGTAGCTATTATTAGCTCCCTATATAACGCATTCTGATAGAAAAGGTTGAGCGGAAATATTCACAATCTTCCATCCTTTGATAGCTGAAATATCCACACACACACAAAAAAATTGTAAATCAGATGTGAGTGAAAGTTGTGTTTGTTACAGCAACAGCAATTCTTTCAGAATCATCCTGGGTCCAAATCGATTACTATTAAAATAAATTGATTCCCAGGGCTTTGCAGAAATAAAGGTACAAAAGCTGTCACTGGGATGGTACCTTTTCAAAAGGTACGTGCACTACAAAAAATGCTTTTCTTGCTTAGATTTTTTGTCTTGCTTTCAGCCAAAATATCTAAAAATTCTTAAATCAAGAAGGATTTTCTTGACAAGTAAAAATTATTGTCTTGTTTTTAGAAAAAAGAAGTTCAAATTAAGTGAGTTTTTGCTTGAAACAAGCAATAATCTGCCAATGGGGTGAGCAAAATAATCTAGTTTTCTGCTTGAAATAAGATTATTTTGCTTACCCCATTGGCAGATTATTTTGATTGTTTTAAGCAAAAACTCACTTAATTGTGACTTTTTTCTGAAAACAAGACAATAATTTTTACTTGTCGAAAATCCTATTTGATTTAAGAATTTTTAGATATTTTGGCTGAAAGCAAGACAAAAAATCTAAGTAAGAAAAGCATTTTTTGCAGTGTGTTTGTACCAAAAAGGTCCATTTTTGGTACCTTAAAGGTACATACTAGCACTTAAAGTGTACATATTAGAACCTAATAAGTACAGAAGTGCACCTTTTGAAAAGGTACTGCCTTTTCAAACATGCACTCTTTATTTCTGAGAGTGCATGTTGATGGTTCACAAAATCAGAATTGTGTAATTTTTGTTAAACATGCATACCAAAAATAAACTGGGGGGTTATGTCTCCAACGTCAAAAGCAAACCTATGCCCTTGATCAGCAGAGATGAACTTGCAGAGGCAGGATTCTTTTAAATAGATTGATTTAATTTAGCGTGACTGTGATCTTTCCTCATTATTCACTTTGATGGCTCAATATTCTCAGAGAGAAGTGCTCTAGTGTGCATGCAGCATCTGTTGTGTCTGTGAGGTGGAGGTGTGACAGTAACACTGTGAATCTGTTGTTTTCTCTCAGAGGTTCGTCGGTGTTCATCAAAGCCCTGCTCAGGAAACTCTACCTGTGTGGAGACTGGAGGAGGAGGACATGTCTGCCTTTGTTCTCCTGGATACACCGGGGAAAACTGCCAGCTGAAGAAAGGACCGTGTTCAATAAACGGGTAACACTGATTCTCCTTAAAGCAGAGACCATTCCCTCTGTTGAATGTTTGCGGAGTGAAAATCTAGTTTATTCGTCCATAGAAATATCCTTTGCAATGCTGCTATATTGACCTGAGATCATCCAGCGCTGCCATTAATCATTGATCGCATTGATCGTCCTTATTTGACCTTTACAATGAAATCAAAGGCTCACTCATGAAGCTAGATCAACTGATCAAGTGTGCACACCTCTGATTAGATTAGACAAACAAATCGATAGAATCTTTACTTTACAATAAAACATTCGATGCAAAATATCAAACCAAGTGACATCTGAACTCAAATGATGCTTGAGCTGTTTTCACAACTATCTTCGTTTTGTTTTAAAACAGCTGCACTGCAAAAATGCTTTTCTTACTTATTTTTTTGCTTGTTTCCAGACAAAATATCTAAAAATTCTTAAATCAAGAAGGATTTTCTAAACAAGCAAAATTTATTGTCTTGTTTTCAGAAAAAATAAGTCAAAATGAAGTGAGTTTTTGCTTAGAACAAGCAAAATAATCTGCCATTGGGGTAAGCAAAATGATCTTATAAATAATCTTATTTCAAGCCGAAAGCAAGATTATTTTGCTTGTTTTAAGCAAAAACTCACTTAATTTTGACTTCTTTTTTCTGAAAACAAGACAATAAATTTTGCTTGTCTAGAAAATCCTTCTTGATTTAAGAATTTTTAGATATTTTGTCTGGAAACAAGACAAAAAATCTAAGTAAGAAAAGCATTTTTTGATTAGATTAGACAAACGGATAGATAGAATCTTTACTTTACAATAAAACATTAGATGCAAAATATCAAACCAAGTGACATTCGAACTCAAGTGAGGCTTGAGCTGTTTTCACAACTATCTTTGTTTTATTTTAAACCAGCTGCACTGCAAAAAATCCTTAGATTTTTTGCCTTGTTTCCAGACAAAATATGTAAAAATTCTTAAATCAAAAAGGATTTTCTAGACAAGCAAAAATCATTGTCTTGTTTTCAGAAAAAAGATGCATAATTAAGTTTTTGCTTAAAACAAGCAAAATAATCTGCCAATGGGGTAAGAAAAATAATCTTATTTCAAGCAGAAAAAACTAGATTGTTTTTCTTACCCCATTGGCAGATTATTTTGCTTGTTTCAAGCAAAAACTCTCTTAATTTTAACTTATTTTTTCTGAAAACAAGACAATAACTTTTGCTTGTCTAGAAAATCCTTCTTGATTTAAGAATTTTTAGATATTTTGGCTGGAAACAAGACAAAAAAATCTAAGTAAGAAAAACATTTTTTGCAGTGTGATCTGGAAGTGTTTTTTTAATGGATGTATTTACACAAAGTTTGGCGTCCAAGCAGAGAGTCAAGTCACCTTTGTTTCTATAACATTGTATACAGATTGTTTTAAAGTAGCTTCACAGTAATACACTCTTAAAAATGTAGGTTCAAAAAGGGTGTTTTTGAAGTGATGCCATAGAAGAACCATTTTTGGCTCCCCAAAGGACCTCTCAGTGAACAGTTATTAAATTAACCTTTTTGAAGAACATTTAAAAAACGTAAAGAACGTTTTTTGCATTTGAAAGGTTCTGTGGATGTTCAAGGTTCTTCATGGAACCATTGATGCCGATAAAGAACCTTTATTTTGAAGAGCGTGAATCAGTGACGCAAACGTCATCAAATACGAGACAAACCCAAATTCAGCTGTAAAGCAGCTCTACAAAAGACAACAGAGTCATTATTCAGGTTAATTCAGTTCATTTTGTTCTTGAACTGAATTTGAAAACTACAAAATAATGTCTTAAAGTGGCCAAGGCTTTATGAACAATATGTGTCTTGCTTCGTGTTTATTTAGTGAAATATTTAAATTAAAAAGCATCAGTTTGATATTTTGGTATATAATGCACAGTAATTTATTAACTGTGGTCCAGGGTCCAGGGGGTAACGCATTACAAGTAACGCAAGTTACATAATAATATTACTTTTTTTCAAGTAACTAGTAAAGTAACGCATTACTTTTTAATTTCCAAGAAAATATCTGAGTTGCTTTTTCAAAAACTTTTTGTTTCCTTTATGTATTTAATCCCATTTTATTAACCAATGACTTTGCTGCTGACCTTTGATCCAATTCAACCGTACACTGCAAAAATACTGTTCTTACTTCAAGTTCAAGTTCAAGTTCAGTTTATTTTTAAAGCACATTTAAAAACACCGGCCAACGACCAAAGTGCTGTACAAGTAAAAATATAAGAAAGGAAAACTTACAGATAAACTTAGAGGAAAAATACTAATTATAAATAAGAATAAAAATAAGAATAAAAATAAGGGTAAGAATAAAAATAAAACAGACTTTTCCTTCAGACTTCGGCTTATTTATTTCAATTTTGTTGTGAAAGGGCTTTTACATTTGTTAAGAATCAAACAGTTTTATACTAAAAACAAACAAGCAAGCCCTGCCCAGATTTAAAAAGTAACGCAAAAGTAATGTAACGCAATACTTTCCATAAAAAGTAACTAAGTAACGTAATTAGTCACTTTTTTAGGGAGTAACGCAATATTGTAACGCATTACTTTCCATAAAAAGTAACTAAGTAACGTAATTAGTGACTTTTTTAGGGAGTAACGCAATATTGTAACGCATTACTTTCCATAAAAAGTAACTAAGTAACATAATTAGTGACTTTTTTAGGGAGTAACGCAATATTGTAACGCATTACTTTTAAAAGTAAAAGTGGTCTGAGTGTCTAAATGAAGCTCAAGTACACTGCAAAAAATGCTTTTCTAGCTTAGATTTGTTGTCTTGTTTCCAGCCGAAATATCTAAAAATTCTTAAATCAAGAAGGGTTTTCTAGACAAGCAAAAATTATTGTCTTGTTTTCAGAAAAAATAAGTTAAAATTAAGTGAGGTTTTGCTTGAAACAAGCTAAATAATCTGTCAATGGGGTGAGCAAAATACTCTTATTTCAAGCAGAAGACTAGATTATTTTGCTTGTTTCAAGCAAAAACTCACTTAATTTGAACTACTTTTTTCTGAAAACAAGACATTAACATGTACGTGTCTAGAAAATAATAAGAATTTTTAGATATTTCGGCTGGAAACAAGACAAAAAATCTAAGCTAGAAAAGCATTTTTTGCAGTGTAAGGAAATGGATGGAGATGTGCAGCTCTGTGTGACGTGTTTCCTCTCATCCGCAGCTCTGGCTGTCAGAACGGAGGAACCTGTGTGAACGCGAGTGACTCTGACAGCCGTTCTTCCTGCCTGTGTCCACCTGGATTCACCGGCGCCGTCTGTGAGACCCAGCCTGACGTCTGCGAGCCCAATCCGTGCGTAAACGCCGGCAGCTGTGTTCGCCGAGACCCGACCTACACCTGCGTTTGTCCGCCTCTGTTCTCCGGCCCCGTCTGCGACGTCAGTCTCTCTGTGTGTTCCAGCGATCGCTGCGTGAACGGAGGCACCTGCTTTAGGGACACACATGGGATCCGCTGCACCTGTCCGCCCAGATTCACCGGACCGTCCTGCGAACTCCACATCAGCAAGCTCAAGCCCAAACCCAGAGCGAAAGCGGCAGGTCCGGGTCACTACGGCGCTCACGCTTTCCACAAGCTGCTGCGTCCCCCGGAGCTCCAGCCGTCCGGTCCGCTGGTCACCCGCAGCCAGATCATCTGCTTTGCCGTCCTGGGTCTCCTCACCTGTCTGGTGGTCCTGGTCACAACGGGCATCATCTTTTTTAACCGCTGTGAGACGTGGATGGCGAACGCCAAGTACAGACAGCTGGTGCGGCAGCAGAGGGACTTCCTCCTGAGAGCGTCCGACCGCGAGGAGCATTCGGTCAACATCATCCTCCCCGAGAAAATCAAGCTGAGCAACTACGGAAGGCATTACACGTCCATATGACGGATGGATGCTGTGCCAGACGAGAAATGTGGTGCTTTAGTCTCTCGTGTGAAAAAGAGAAGGTCAAAAACAGCTGCAGGATTTCATGGATGTTACTGTTGGAAAACACGCATATATAAACACTGCAAAAAAATGCTTTTCTTGCTTAGATTTTTTGTCTTGCTTTCGGCCAAAATATCTAAAAATTCTTAAATCAAGAAGGATTTTCTTGACAAGTAAAATTAATTGTCTTGTTTTTAGAAAAAATAAGTTAAAATTAAGCGAGTCTTTGCTTGGAACAAGCAATAATCTCCCAATGGGGTGAGCAAAATAATCTAGTCTTCTGCTTGAAATAAGATTATTTTGCTCACCCCGTTAGGAGATTATTGCTTGTTTTAAGCAAAAACTCACTTAATTGTGACAACTTTTTTCTGAAAACAAGACAATAATTTTTACTTGTCTAGAAAATCCTTCTTGATTTAAGAAATTTTGGATATTTTGGCTTAAAACAAGGATTTTTTGCAGTGTACGGTTGAATTGGACCAAAAAATGGTCAGTACACTGGAAAAATGCTTTTCTATCCTAGATTTTTTCCTTGTTTTCAGCCGAAATATCTAAAAATTCTTAAATCAAGAATTATTTTCTAGACTAGTACATGTTAATGTCTTGTCTTCAGAAAAAAGAAGTTAAAATTAAGTGAGTTTTTGCTTAAAACAAGCAATAATCTAGTCTTCTGCTTGAAATAAGATTATTTTGCTCACCCCATTGGGAGATTATTGCTTGTTTCAAGCAAAAACTCACTTAATTGTCGCAACTTTTTTCTGAAAACAAGACAATAATTTTTACTTGTCTAGAAAATCCTTCTTGATTTAGGAATTTTTAGATATTTTGTCTGGAAACAAGGATTTTTTGCAGTGTACGGTTGAATTGGACCAAAACATGGTCCGTACACTGCAAAAAATGCTTTTTTAGCTTAGATTTTTTCCTTGTTTTCAGCCGAAATATCTAAAGATTCTTAAATCAAGAATTATTTTCTAGACAAGTACACGTTAATGTCTTGTTTTCAGAAAAAAGAACTTCAAATGAAGTGAGTTTTTGCTTGAAACAAACAAAATAATCTGCCAATGGGGTAAGCAAAATAATCTAGTTCTCATCAAATAAGATTATTTTGCTTACCCCATTGGCAGATTATTTTGCTTGTTTTAAGCAAAAACTCACTTAATTGTGACAACTTTTTTCTGAAAACAAGACAATAATTTTTACTTGTCTAGAAAATCCTTCTTGATTTAAGAAATTTTGGATATTTTGGCTTAAAACAAGGATTTTTTGCAGTGTACGGTTGAATTGGACCAAAACATGGTCCGTACACTGCAAAAAATGCTTTTTTAGCTTAGATTTTTTCCTTGTTTTCAGCCGAAATATCTAAAAATTCTTAAATCAAGAATTATTTTCTAGACTAGTACATGTTAATGTCTTGTCTTCAGAAAAAAGAAGTTAAAATTAAGTGAGTTTTTGCTTAAAACAAGCAATAATCTAGTCTTCTGCTTGAAATAAGATTATTTTGCTCACCCCATTGGGAGATTATTGCTTGTTTCAAGCAAAAACTCACTTAATTGTCGCAACTTTTTTCTGAAAACAAGACAATAATTTTTACTTGTCTAGAAAATCCTTCTTGATTTAGGAATTTTTAGATATTTTGTCTGGAAACAAGGATTTTTTGCAGTGTACGGTTGAATTGGACCAAAACATGGTCCGTACACTGCAAAAAATGCTTTTTTAGCTTAGATTTTTTCCTTGTTTTCAGCCGAAATATCTAAAGATTCTTAAATCAAGAATTATTTTCTAGACAAGTACACGTTAATGTCTTGTTTTCAGAAAAAAGAACTTCAAATGAAGTGAGTTTTTGCTTGCAACAAACAAAAAAATCTGCCAATGGGGTAAACAAAATAATCTAGTTCTCATCAAATAAGATTATTTTTCTTACCCCATTGGCAGATTATTTTGCTTGTTTTAAGCAAAAACTCACTTAATTGTGACAACTTTTTTCTGAAAACAAGACAATAATTTTTACTTGTCTAGAAAATCCTTCTTGATTTAAGAAATTTTGGATATTTTGGCTTAAAACAAGGATTTTTTGCAGTGTACGGTTGAATTGGACCAAAAAATGGTCAGTACACTGGAAAAAATGCTTTTCTATCTTAGATTTTTTCCTTGTTTTCAGCCGAAATATCTAAAAATTCTTAAATCAAGAATTATTTTCTAGACTAGTACATGTTAATGTCGTTTTCAGAAAAAAAGTTGTTCAAATTAAGTGAGTTTTTGCTTGAAACAAACAAAATGATCTACCAATGGGGTAAGCAAAATAATCTAGTTCTCATCTTAAAATAAGATTATCTTGCTTACCCCATTGGGAGATTATTGCTTGTTTTAAGCAAAAACTCACTTAATTTTGACTTCTTTTTTCTGAAAACAAGACAATAATTTTTACTTGTCTAGAAAATCCTTCTTGATTTAAGAATTTTTAGATATTTTGGCTGAAAACAAGACAAAAAATCTAAGTAAGAAAAGCATTTTTTGCAGTAAAGGTGAACAACGGCTCTCTCTTATTCAGAAGGTGGAGAAATAAAATGTTTTCAGTTATCTCTAGTTATCATCGGTGCGTGAGGTCAGTGATTGTGATATTGAATCAGCACTATATTGCGTAAAGTAACCTGGTTTAACAGTGGATATACGGATGATATACGACTGAAGCGCTGCGGAAGAGCCGGCCGTTACCTTCATGTTTTCATCACTCGAGCGTTTTGTAAATGTTCATTTTCATGCACTTCTTTACATGTGAACAAATGATTAATGTAGCACTGAATAAACCATTGTTTTCAGCTCCATGAACAATGCAGACTATTAAGACTCATTCTGAAGTGATGGATTGCACATGCTGTCTTGGCAATGTGGTTTCACATCTTGTTTAGTTCTTTTTGCGATTTCTGTTTTCTGCAGGTCAAGTCAAGTCAGCTTTATTTATATAGCGCTTTTTACAATACAAATTGTGTCAAAGCAACTTTACAGTATCAAATAGGAAAGTGATATATCAATAATGCAAAAAGAAACAAACAATTTTTTTAGAGGAAATTAATCAATAGTTCCAAATTAATAAATAGATTTTTTAAAGAGCTTAAGAGCTTAAAAGCTCTTAAATCAGAGCAGAAAGTCTTACATTCATAGTCGTGGCACTAAAAATTGCATGCAATGCAAAAAAAATAATCCCTTGCTCAGTATTTTTGTTTTCCAATACTTAATATAAGCATTCTTAATTCAAGACACATTTACTGCAGAAAAAAATGAACAAAAGTTTATGCTTAAAGCAACAAATATCTGTCATTGGGGAAATGAAAACTTGTTTTACTTTGAATTACATCAATTTTTCTGAGTCTAATGACAGATCTTTGCTCTTGTTTTACTCATGAACTTCCATTTTGATGCGTTTTTCAGAAGACATCTGTCATTTTGCTTCTCAGATAAATGTATTTTGATTTGAGAATCTTATCAGCACTAAAAAAACAAGACAAAAATACTATGGAAAGATTTTTCAGAAGGTGTTCAGAAGGTACATTTAGAGTTGTTTTCATAGTACAGTGATTATTCAAGCCTCTTTTTAATTAAAACATAATGGTGAAAACTTTGAAGTAGGCCTGTTGCTAATACACAACATTTACATTCAGAGACCATATGGACATATTGTGTTCTCTTTTCATTTATTCTTTTGATTTTCTTTTCTTGGTCTTAAAAAGTCTTACCCCCAGTTTCAGAGACGAGGCTAAAACGTAAATCTGAGCTGTTTCAACTGAAAGAAACTTGCACTGATTGATCTGAAAATATTGTCTCAAAATGCACACCAGTAATGTTTTTCCTAAGGCACATTTATAAAAAATTACTTAAATGTCCTAAATGAACTATGACCTAATCTTGGTTTAGTCCAAACCCTATCTGTGAAACTGGGCCTTAATGTTCCTTTATAAACCCGCAGAAACCTTGCACACAGTCTAATAAATGAAACAAAACAATGGCCTTTAAGCTCATATTTAACCTGGATTCTTGTAGTTCTCCGTGTTTATTGATCATGGATGGTGTCTGAAATGGTCATTTATTTTATTCCTGGACTATTTATGATCAGCTGACGGTCTTTGCTGCCATCTATAGGTCATGTTCAGAGTGTGTTAATGCGCTGATCCTCCAGCAGGCGGCAGCAGCGCGAGAGAAATCCGTCACCGAGCAGCAAACACCGGCAGCAGGTGAGAGATAAATCATTGTTCTAAACATCCAGAATGTGTTTTATGTCTTTAAAGAGCTGAGATGTGTCGGTGATGAGCTCATATGACAACAGCTTCTGATCTGCTCTTGATTGAGTCGTGTGTTTCTGACAATCACATTGCACGTGTTGAATTTACTTAGATCCACAGCAGCCTTTTTTCTTGTTTTATATGGCTTGGTTTGAAAGATCTAATGACTGAATTTCACATTTAGCCAATGCTTGTTATTCTGAACGCGTAGCAATGTTTATTTCGCTGATGACTGGTTTTGTATCTATCATTGTTTTCATACAGAGTCATTTTCCATTCACCGTTCGGTTTCAGTAGGGCTTGTTGAATATAGTTTGAACAACCAATTCGAATATATATATATATATATATATATATATATATATATATATATTTAAAATATACAAATATATATAATAATAAATAATAATAAATATATATATTTAAAAATACAAAAATATATTTGTTAATATATTTCCTACCAATATATTTTTGTATGTTTTGAAAATGTATTTATATATATATATATATATATATATATATATATATATATATATATGGGCTGTCAAACGGTTAATCGCGATTAATCACATCCAAAATAACATGTTTACATACTATATGTGTGTTTACTTTGTATATTTATCATGTACGTATAAATACACACACATATATATATATATATTATAACAAAATATTTATATGTACATATATTTATACCTGTATACAATTTAGATTACAAATAAAAATAAATAATTTAGATAGAAATCTAAAATATTTTTCCTTAATATATACATGCATGTGTGTGTATTTATATATAGCCTATTTTGGATGTGATTAATCACGATTAATCGTTTGGCAGCACTAATTTATATTATATTATATTATGTTCTCTGTAGATTTTAATGCAAGACATTTTATTCATCATATTTTGATATATGGTTAAAACTAAATAGATTTTCAATTCTGAAAACATTTAATTGAGCTTCACTGTTTACAACATATATTTAACATATTACAAATATTTTGGTCTTTTTTTTTTGTATGGGATTTGCAGGAGACTCCTTATACGTTTCATGATCTTTCAGGTGCAGGTATCAAAAAAAAAAAAAAACTGACCTCATAAATATATCACTGGTCGTTCTGTGTTGAGCAATATAAATGCACTTCTTCACTGCCAGTAAACACAGTTTGACAGATGAAGGGTTTACTCAGCATCTCATGACCTTCAGCTGCTGCTCAATAGTTTGCTGTGGACAGACATCAAATATCCTTAACATCTCGACTATCACACTCCGCAATAGAGACATTTCTTCAGTTTCTGTGTGGTTCAGAAGCAGAAGCTTCATGCGCCTTGATTTTCAGTGTGTTCCCGTGAAGCGTCTGGCACAGGGGCGTTTCGTGATGGCTTTAGGGTGGCATCCTGATGAAGCGTAGAAAGATCAGAGGACCAGCTGAAAATAGCTGTAAACTCATTGACCCCTTTGTAGAACAAAATATTACGCTTTTGTGTCAGGCTTCAGAGGATTTCCAAGAATTAAAGAGCAGCGACACGATTGTGAATGTGTCTTTTGTTCCTCTGGAAATCCCTCCATGTTCTGCTTGCACAAAAACACACTGTTTTTAGGATTTACACTGGTGAATTTTTTTTACAATGTAAATCACACTAAAAGTCCTTAACCATAATGTTTTATTCATTGGGATATTAGCTTCGTCAGAGAGAGCTGACAGTAACGCAGCAAAGAAGCCATATTTATAAACAGTGTTGAATGTGATTTACAGTTAAGAGGCTAATCCATCATCATCAGAGAGCTGTCAGACACCGTTAGAGTCATTTGTGAAGTGAGTTACATGCGCTAATCATTCTGGGCAGCTCTGAAGTCATTGCCTGCATGATGACGCTGGCGTTTATAACTCAAAGCGATCGTTTCTCGTCTCTGGTTGTCCAGTGCTGCTTACCAGCTGATTGTGTCCAGAGCTTGTTTCTGTACTGAACCAATCAGTCAGTCCACATTCTTGCATCTGAGCAGTGTTGGGCTAGTTACTCAAAAAACGTAATGTATTACTCATTACTACACTCTTAAGAAAAATGGTTCTATATAGTACCAGAAAAGGGCTCTTTGGCTTGTAACAATAGCAGAACCCTTTTTGGTGCTAAATAGAACCCTTTTTATAGGGTTCCATGAAGAACCATGCTTTGAAAATGCTATATAGAAGAGTTGTCTCCTTAAGAGTTTGTCTCCTTAAGAAGAATCGCTCTATGTTCTCCCAACTGTATGTCGCTTTGGACAAAAGCGTCTGCCAAATGCCTAAATGTAAATGTAAATGTAGAACTTTATAAATATAAACTTTATTATGAATAACCTTTTCAATGCTAGTTTATTTTCATTAATATTAGTATATTTATGTAATTATTAATATACTATGTATTAATTAACTGTTTTATTGCTTTTTACTCTTCTGTATTTCAGTATCTTGTAGTGTATATACAACAACAACAACAGCATGTGTCAGTTAGGTACTTTTTATTTTTAATGACATGAATTGGTAGCAAAAAATGACAGCACTATAACAACAAGAAAACATTAATAGATGCCTTTCACATTGAACATAAATGCTTGAAGTAAAAATAGCATCAAAATAGTGAAATGAAGACCAGGTTCCAGTGAAATACTGTATTTTCATAATCCTCTATGATGCCTGTAAGTTCATCATTATGTGTTTTGATGTGATTGAGGGGCAGTTTCTCTCTGCAGATGTCGAGGTTGTAGGATGTGACAGCATCTGAAATACACAACTGAGTTTAGATTTACAGTGTGTCTCCTTCCATTCGTTTTTGTAAAAACAATAAAAGAACCATAAATTAAACATTATTGTTACTTATTAAGTGGTGAAGAGGTATCCTTAAAAAGCATCCTTAACTGAACAGGGCTGGTCACTTACATGTTCTCTTACACTGAAAAGAGAAAAAGACATGATTGGAAAACAGGAACGATTTAAAAAGTAAAAAATTATAGACATTATAAGAAACAAATATTTACCTGATAAAAGTGTGTTGGCAGTCTGTTGGATAACTGAACTTCAGAAGATCAGAAATGAGACTACTTTTTTTCTGTTAGTAAAACATAAGTAATTTAAAAAAAAAAACACAATATGGATACAATATGGATCTGTTACTTACGTAGTGAAGAGGATTGTCAGAGCTGCTCACTTAGGCTACATGTGATTTAAACAGAAGAGAAAAGAACATATTTGTTTGGAAACCAATACAATTTTACATTTAATTTTGTGTTTAAAAGTAAGAATGAGATCATTAGTTGAGAGTGTGTTGACAGTCTGTAGTTGGATCTCTCAGCTCCAGAAGCTCACTAATAAGGTGCTTTGACAGTTACAGATTTGAAAATCAAAAGGGCGGGAATAAAGAACCCTAACTCTAACTCTAAGAACCATTTCAGCATTAAAAGGGCTCTTGAGGATGCTATGGTTCTAAATAGAACTGTTACTACATGTGAAGAACCTTCGAAGAACCATCTTTTTTTAGAGTGTAGTTACTCATTTCAAAAGAAATATTGTTGCTTTACTTATTACTTTCTAGCAACAGTAATTAGTTGCACTACTAGTTACATTACTTTTCCTTCATGCCCCAGAGAAGTTGTAACTGTATCTGCCACATAAAATTCTTCTAGAATGTTACTTAATGTAACATATTTCTGTATCATCATTTGAATAAAATTCACACTGGATCGCAGTCAGAAGTTATTATAAAACACTCAATAGTGACATTCAAGTAGAAGTGTTGTATTAATCTCATTAATTGTCATGTGCAGCTTGAAGCTAATTGTAATTTTTTCATTACCCATATACCATTTTATTTCGTTAGGCCTACACTGCAAAAAATGCTTTTCTTAGTTAGATTTTTTGTCTTGTTTCCAGCCAAAATATCTAAAAATTCTTAAATCAAGAAGGATTTTCTATACAAGCAAAAATGATTGTCTTGTTTTCAGAAAAAAGAAGTCAAAATTAAGCGAGCTTTTGCTTAGAAGAAGCAAAATAATCTGCCAATTGGGTAAAAGCAAAATAATCTTGTAAATAATCTTATTTCAAGCCGAAAGCAAGATTATTTTTCTTACCCCATTGGCAGATTATTTTGCTTCTTCTAAGCAAAAGCTCGCTTAATTTTGACTTCTTTTTTCTGAAAACAAGACAATCATTTTTGCTTGTCTATAAAATCCTTCTTGATTTAAGAATTTTTAGATATTTTGGCTGGAAACAAGACAAAAAATCCAAGTAAGAAAAGCATTTTTTGCAGTGTATGTATTTAATCAAATCACATACATTTGTAAGAAACTGTTTAATTTTCCAAAAAGAGTTTTAATTATGGTAATATAATGCACCACATGCTGATCAGAGGGATGTAAAGTAAAGCCACAACTTACACAACAGTGTTCAGATCATATTTTTTTCCTGTCAAAATCAATATAATGCAATATTTCTGTCTGCTGAATGAAAGCTTTTCCATATTCCAAGCTTGCCTGCTGCACTCGGGACATCACATGAAAATGATGAAAAATAAATCTAGAAATTATTTGATTGCTGATTTTTAATCAGTGGGGGTGAGGCATTAAAAGTAACTAAGCTGTTTTATGGACAGTAACTGTAATATTATTACTGAACTCTTATTTGTAAATAGTTACACTACTACTTACTGCAAAAAGTAATATTACAGTAACTAGTTACTGCCCAACACTGCATCTCAGTTATTAATGGGTATATTGAGAGCTAGACCTGCAGATGAATTCATGAACTTTTCTATATCATCTGAATTATTGAAAAACGTTCTTCCAGCAGTGCGTTTGGCTTCCTCACATTAAAGCCTTTTACGTTTGTACTCTGATGAACCTAGAAAATCATTTGTTTCTGGCTTCATCTTGTACTTTTGACTAAACCACAGCTGAATGCTTCAATTTGTGTGTTTCCTGCAGGCTGTTTATGAAACATCTCCATGACTGAGTGTCCACATGACGCCATTCATGACGTTAATTCTTCAAACGCCTTTCTGGGCCAGTTCTAGCAGATCAGGAAGTAGATTAAATGAACAGTTTATCCAAAAAGGACATTTTTCTCACCCTCAGGCCATCTGAAATGTAGATGAGTTTGTTTCTTCATTAGATTTGTACAAATGTCTCACCAACGGATCATCTGCAGTGAATGGGTGCCGTCAGAATGAGAGTCCCAACAGCTGATAAAAACATCACAATAATCCACAGCACTCCAGTCCATCAGTTAACATCTTGAGAAGACAAAAGTGTTCAAGTCTAGAGCTGTTTTGTCTTGTAAACGGTGCTTGATCTGTGCAGATTTCTCTCCTGATTCAGACCCAGACCTCTTTTTCACTGGAGGAAGTGTTATTATTTTAGTTACAAACATCTTAATGGTGGATTTGTTTCAGCTTTTGTCTTCTCAAGATGTTAACTGATGGACTGGAGTGCTGTGGATTATTGTGACTTTTTTATCACGGCACCCATTCACTCAAATGTACTCACCTTGAGATCATCCAAGATATAGGTGAGTTTGTTTCTTCATCGGTTTTGTATAGATGTGTCAAATCCATCACTGTCTCACCAATGGAAGTGAATGGGTGCCGTCAGAATGAGAGTCCAAACTGCTGATAAAAACATGACAATAATCCACAGCACTCCAGTCCATCAGTTAACATCTTGAGAAGACAAAAGTGTTCAAGTTTAGAGCTGTTTTGTCTTGTAAACGGTGCTGGATCTGTGCAGATTTCTCTCCTGATTCAGACCCAGACCACTTTTTCACTGGAGGAAGTGTTATTATTTTAGTTACAAACATCTTAATGGTGGATTTGTTTCAGCTTCTGTCTTCTCAAGATGTTAACTGATGAACTGGAGCTGTTTATTCTGACGGCACCCATTCACTCAAATGTACTCACCTTGAGATCATCCAAGATATAGATGAGTTTGTTTCTTCATCGGTTTTGTATAAATGTGTCATTCCATCACTGTCTCACCAATGGAAGTGAATGGGTGCCGTCAGAATGAGAGTCCAAACTGCTGATAAAAACATGACAAAACATGATCAGGTCACTTTTTCACTGGAGGAAGCGTTATTATTTTAGCTACAAATGTCTTAATGATGGGTTTGTTTCAGCTTTTGTCTTCTCAAGATGTTAACTGATGGACTGGAGTGGTGTGGTATTATGATGTTTTTATCAGCTGTTGGGACTCTCATTCTGACGGCACCCATTCACTCCAGAAGATCCATTGGTGAGCAAGGCTTAGTAAGCCAAGGTTTGATCCAGGACATTGTGTGTCACCCTGAACAACAGAATAAAGTCTGATACGATATAACCTTTAACTCTGACAAATGAATGCAGCTCTTTGTGGTTGTGAATAGTCCTCATGATTTAGGTTTGACAGCCTGTTTTAAATGCAGCTGCTTCAGTCACAGATGTGTGAATTTAATGTGACCCTCAGGGTTTGATTTCAGTAAAAATCCGCTTGTGATGAACAAACAACCAAGGCTTTATTTTTATATCAGTGATGAAGTACAGATAGAGATGATGACTGATCTGCTCATCAGGTGTTTTACAGTAAATCTACCCTCAATGGTGTGTTTGTAATTGTAGGCAGATCACATATCGACACTGTTTTTATTGTCGAATCGTTGCCAGATTTCACAAACATCAGGACGTGACACGACGAGTTCATCTCTGTCATTATGCGAGCTTCCAGTGTTTGTTCAGATCGGATAATTACTTTGTTGAATAAAATTAGTCTTACAGATCGTTTCATGTACGAGAATGTTTCAACTACAAACTCGAGACAGACCGTGTCATTTCTCTTTCTGTTACTGACTGATTTATAACATTGAGAAGCAGTGACTCATGAATAAAAACTCAAACACAGCGTTTTTGACGCGTTTTTTATATAGGCCCGTGAAAAAACGCGTTTGACCGTCGCGTCGCGTTTTCATGAAACGGCGTTCTAAAAACGCGACTCTCAGCTCTCAGTCGGCTAACTCAAAAATAATTCTGGGGTTCTCAGTAGCAGAAGTCATCATGCTGCAGTTGTGTAAGCTTCTAGTGATCACAAACTACAACAAATATCGTTTTTGCGTTCATATTTGTAAAAAGATTTACAAAAGTGGAAATAAATATGGAGAGACTATTGGTCAGAACAGAAGACAACGATTTTTAAAAGTAATGCGTTACAATATTGCGTTACTCCCCCCCAAAAAAAGGTAACGAATTACGTTACTTTTTATGGAAAGTAATGCATTACATTACGTTTGCATTACTTTTTAAATCTGAGCAGAGCTTGCTTGTTTTTAATATAAAAAAGTTTGATTCTTAGCAAATGTAAAAGCCCTTTCACACCTAAATGAAATGAAGTGAATAAGCCTAAGGCTGAAGGAAAATTAAATTGTCGTCTGTACAGTAGAACTGTAGGAAAAGAAAGTTTAACACTCTTCAGCAATGAGAAAAAAAAAGCACAAATGTTAGTTAATATAAAGTAAGTTTTGTTTATTAGTACACTGGAAAAAATGCTTTTCTTACTTAGATTTTTTGGCTTGTTTCCAGCCAAAATATCTAAAAAATTTTAAATCAAGAACGATTTTCTGAAAGCAAGTGAAAATTGTGTTTTTGCTTGAAACAAGCAAAATAATCTCCCAATGGGGTAAGTATTTAGTTTGAAATAAGATTTTTTTGTTCACCCCATTGGCAGATTATTTCGCTTGTTCTAAGCAAAAACTCACTTAATTTTGACTTACTTTTTCTGAAAACAAGAAAATAATTATTTACTTGTCTGTAAAATCCTTGATTTAAGAATTTTTAGATATTTTAGCTGGAAACAAGACAAAAAAATCTAAGTAAGAGAAGTATTTTTGCAGTGTACGGTTGAATTGGATCAACAAAGGTCAGCAGCAAAGTGGTTGGTTAATAAAATGGGATTAAATGCATAAAGAAAACAAAAAGTAACTGGCCTTACTTTTTTTGAAAAAGTAACGTTTTTCTTGGAAATGAAAAAGTAATGCGTTACTTTAGGTACTTGAAAAAGTAATATTGTTACATAACTCGCGTTACCTAATGCGTTACCCCCAAAACTGATTACAAGTGTACATTTAAAATGGTTAAAAATATTAAACCGCAAAAAAAAAAAACGCGTTCCGTTTTTCATATCAGATTGGTGCGAACACTGTTTAGAACCGATTAAAGAACCTTGTACTGAATGTTTGTAACCATACAACACTGTGTTTGGACATAGACTCGTAGATAGAATATTTTAATAAAAGCATTGTTTCAAACGGAGCCAGCTGATAAATGTTCAAAGTTGTGAAGAGGCGGAATTAATCGGCACTTTATGTTAAAGCGCTACTGGAATCATGTTCAACCAGATGTATTTGTAAGAACAAGAGCTGAACATGAACAGCGATCTGTGTTCCTGAGCTAATATTGCACATCCTTTTTGTCTGCGTTTGTAACGCGATCGGCGGAGCGTCAGTGATGATCGCGAGCAGATGGAGAGAGTCCTGCGGAGAATCACATTACAGAGAGCAGACACTTCACCTCCAAACACACAGCAGATTGAGTCTGATCCACTTCATCTGTCGCATCGGATCATGACTGCTCTGTTAGGGTCAAGCTCTGGGCTCAGCTCGGTCTGTAGTATCTATATTATGTCATTAAAATATACAGTCTATTAAATGTCCCTATGAGTAAATATCGTGTTTTGCACCGGTTTCGGTCAGGGTTATTTAAGTGGTCTTTTAGGATATAGTAAATACTATTAAACTTATATAAAAACAATGACTCACTGATATAGTGAAACAAACGTGTGTGAGATCACAGATTATTCAAAGCATCCGTCGTGTATTTTTGCAGCCTTGCGTTCAGCACGAACTAAAGCCATCAATAGATCTACTAAAAACACTTTGGATTCCTGAGATTTTCTTCTAATTAGATTCTATTATGGTGTACTTTCTCAAGTCTAACAGTCTGACTGACTGCACTGCAAAAAAATGCTTTTCTTACTTAGATTTTTTGTCTTGTTTCCAGCCGAAATATCTAAAAATTCTTAAAATAATCTGCCAATGGGGTAAGCAAAATAATCTTATAAATAATCTTATTTCAAACCGAAAACAAGATTATTTTTCTTACCCCATTGGCAGATTATTTTGCTTGTTTTAAGCAAAAACTCACTTAATTTTGACTCATTTTTTCTGAAAACAAGACAATCATTTTTACTTGTCTAGAAAATCCTTCTTGATTTAAGAATTTTTAGATATTTTGCCTGGAAACAAGACACAAAATCTAAGTAAGAAAAGCATTTTTTGCAGTGTGTATGTGTATGATAACACTCCACTATAGGATATGTATATTAAGCTTTATCCGCATACAAACCATACACACTTGAGTAAACCAGTATATATCAAATCTCAACAGCTTGATTGTTTATCGCAAAATGTCAGTGTATTATCGTCCAGCTCTAATCTGATAAACACAACAAAAGGGCTGAGATAATAACATAAAGCAAACATTAACATCATGATTTTCTGTAAAGCTGCTTTGAAACGGTGTATTATGGAAAGAGCTGTAGAAATGAATGTGACTTGCATCTTGCATGCATATAAAGCGAGATTTAGTTTGTCCTTATTCGACCTCAGAGCTTTGCGCATGCGCCCCGACCGTCTGTGTCTCACTGAGAGACATGATAGCGCTGTGAGTTTATTTCAGAGGATCGGGCCAATCACACACACACACACACACACACACACACACACACACACGGTTTGATTGCATAAGCAGCACATAATAAAGCTGCTCATTTCCTCTGAAAATGAAAACGCTGATTTGCTGGGGAGACGGACAAGACTTGATCTCCCATGGCAACCGACATGTGACGAAATATCAGACACGCTTTACCTTCACTAATGTTCTGACCGCCGTTTATGAACACAGAAAAACATGTTAGTTTATGAAAATATTCCAAATGTAAAGACTGACAGCCAGTGTTGAGAAAAGTTACCTTTAAAAGTAATGCATCACAATATTGCGTTACTCCCTAAAAAAGTAACTAATTACTTTTGGGTTACTTTTTAAATCTGGGCAGGGCTTGCTTGTTTTTAATTTAAAAACGTTAGATTCTTAGCAAATGTAAAAGCCCTTTTCACACCAAAATGAAACGAAGTGAATAAGGCTAAGGCTGAAGGAAAATTAAATTGTCGTCTGTACAGTAGAACTGTAGGAAAAGAAAGTTCAACACTCTTCAGCAATGAGAAAAAAACACAAATGTTAGTTCATCTAAAGTAAGTTTTGCTTATTAGTACACTGCTAAAAATGCTTTTCTTACTTAGATTTTTTGTCTTGTTTCCAGCCAAAATATCTAAAAATTCTTAAATCAAGAAGGATTTTTTAGACAAGTAAAAATTATTGTCTTGTTTTTTCTGAAAACAAGTCAAAATTAAGTGTTTTTATTTGAAACAAGCTAAATAATCTCCCAATGGGGAAAGCAAAATACTTTTGTTTTCTGTTTGAAATAAGATTTTTTTTGCTTACCCCATTGGCAGATTATTTTGCTTGTTCTAAGCAAAAACTCACTTAATGTTGACATGTTTTTTCTGAAAACAAGAAAATAATTATTTACTCGTCTAGAAAATCCTTCTTGATTTAATAATGTTTTGATATTTGTAAGTAGGAAAAGTATTTTTGCAGTGTACGGTTAATAAAATGGGATTAAATACATTTTTGTTTTGTTTTTTGTTCTTGGAAATGAAAAAGTAATGTGCTACTTCACTAGTTACTTGAAAACAGTAATATTATTACATAACTTGCATTACTTAGCCCCCAACACTGGTGTAGACACAAGCTGAGGAAATAAACACATTAGTTTGACAAGAAAACACTTCTGAATCATCAGTCTTTCTGTCTGCACTTGTGTGAAGCTGTTTCTGGTGTGGATTGTGTTACTCATGATGTTAATCAGTGAGTGCACTTCATAGGGCACACGTTAGCCTTTGACCTCCTGGAATCTGGCAGATGTTTGGCGTGTGTTTGTTGGAAACTCGTCTAAGTATTTTTAAAACACTGAGTATATCTGAAATGTTAAGATGAGCTGTTCTGTAATAAAGCAGCTGCAAACATTTCTGCCCAAACTTGCACAGATGAATTCTGGTGAAATTGTTATTTAAAACTCACATATGTGAAAGTGACACACAGTATATGATAGGAGACACACTGGCGAAGGCTTCATAAGAGCATTAAGTCATTAGGAGCTGCTAGAATGTGAATCCGTGCGGCTCCTGTGAGGCGTGTTTATGCTTCTCCAGCTTCACGTTGCTTGTATTAATATCCTGCGGTTGAAAGTGGATTGCGGTGCGGTTGCAGTGGTGTTATATTTGCATTCCAAGCGCAGTGAGAAACTCGACGATCACAGGATCGTCCTGAAAGGGAATTTCACCGCCGTCTTCATGAGGAACCCTTCGGAGAACATCACTCCTTTGTGTCACAGCAAACGGAAAACACAAACACACTGATGTCTGCTGTGGGATTTGCTCAGAAATGATTTTCACTCAGAGATTAATGGTCACTAAAAATTTCAAACAAATGGCTAGTGTTGGGGAAAGTTATTGTTAAAAGTAATGCGTTACAATGTTGTGTCACTCCCTAAAAAAAGTAACTAATTACGTTACTTAGTTACTTTTTATGGAAAGTAATGCGTTACAATATTGCGTCACTCCCTAAAAAAGTAACTAATTACGTTACTTAGTTACTTTTTATGGAAAGTAATGCGTTACAATATTGCGTCACTCCCTAAAAAAGTAACTAATTACGTTACTTAGTTACTTTTTATGGAAAGTAATGCGTTACAATGTTGCGTCACTCCCTAAAAAAAGTAACTAATTACGTTACTTAGTTACTTTTTATGGAAAGTAATGCGTTACAATATTGCGTTACTCCCTAAAAAAAGTAACTAATTACGTTACTTAGTTACTTTTTATGGAAAGTAATGCGTTACAATATTGCGTCACTCCCTAAAAAAGTAACTAATTACGTTACTTAGTTACAATTTATGGAAAGTAATGCGTTACAATATTGCGTCACTCCCTAAAAAAGTAACTAATTATGTTACTTAGTTACTTTTTATGGAAAGTAATGCGTTACAATATTGCGTCACTCCCTAAAAAAAGTAACTAATTATGTTACTTAGTTACTTTTTCTGGAAAGTAATGCGTTACAATATTGCGTCACTCCCTAAAAAAGTAACTAATTATGTTACTTAGTTACTTTTTATGGAAAGTGATGCGTTACAATATTGCTTCACTCCCTAAAAAAAGTAACTAATTATGTTACTTAGTTACTTTTTCTGGAAAGTAATGCGTTACAATATTGCGTCACTCCCTAAAAAAGTAACTAATTACGTTACTTAGTTACTTTTTATGGAATGCGTTACATGCTTTTCTTACTTAGATTTTTGTCTTGTTTTCAGCTAACATATCTACAAATTCTTAAATCAAGAAGGATTGTCTAGACAAGTAAGCATTGATGTCTTGTTTTCATAAAAATAAATTAAAATTAAGTGAGCTTTTGCTTGACACAAGCAAAATAATCTAGTCTTCTGCTTGAAATAAGATTATTTTGCTTACCCCTTTGGCAGATTATTTTGCTTGTTTTACGCTAAAACTCACTTGATTTTGACTTATTTTTTCTAAAACAAACAATAATTTTTACTTGTGTAGAAAATCCTTCTTGATTTAAGAATTTTTAGATATTTTGGTTAAAAACAAGATAAAAATCTAAGTAAGAAAAGCATTTTTTGCAGTATGTTTTAATTGTATCAGGAGCAGCTGTCGTTGTATTCAATCTCATTAATAAAATGGGAAAACAAAAAAAAAGTAACAGATATTTTCTTGTAAATGAAAAAGTAATGCGTTACTTTACTAGTTACTTGAAAAAAGTAATATTATTATGTAACTCCCATTACTTTGCAGTAATCGTTATTTACAACTTCAAAAATATTTTTGTACAATAAGGTTTCATTTGTTAACATTAGTTAACATGAACACATAATTTACTAATCTCAATGTTAATCTCAACATTTATTGTTACATTTTTAATATCAAAAGACATCTGTTAACAGTGGTTAATCATGCACTAACGTAAATGAGAACGTTAACAAGGTTAAATGCTGTAAATTAAAAAAAATATATATATAATAATACACAAATCTGTACATAAATCTTCTGTTCCAGATTAATGCACGTTATAATTATTTCTGTATGCATGCACCTTAAAAAGCCACAACAAATTCCTTGCGCGTCTGTGCACATATGGCAAATAAAGCTAATTCTGAAAATATATTTGCGCATTGTTAGTTATTGCATATTAGCTATTGCATTAAGAATGTTTAACAAATTGAACCTTATTGTAAAGAGTTACCAATTTTGCATTTTAAGAAGGCAGGTTTCATCTTTTATTCTTAAAATATATCCATTATGTAGTCATTGCAATAAATCAAGGTTTTTGTTTTTTAAAGCAGGCAAATATGTTTGCTGGTTCGTGATCATGTAAACACTTCACTTGATTCATGAATTGTCTGTCTGGTGTTTAAAATACTGTTCAGATTCATTTGGATCAGAATGGGACAGAGATGATTTATTTGACTGTAAAACAAGAAGATCCCATGCCAGTTTTCAGTAACATTATGTGCACTGCAAAAAATGCTTTTCTAGCTTAGATTTTTTGTCTCGTTTCCAGCCGAAATATCTAAAAATTCTTAAATCAAGAATTATTTTGTAGACAAGTACACATTAATGTCTTGTAAAAGAAGAAAGAAGAAAAAAGAAGTTCAAATGAAGTGAGTTTTTGCTTAAAACAAGCAAAATAATCTGCCAATGGGGTGAGCAAAATAATCTAGTCTTCTGCTTGAAATACGATTATTTTGCTTACCCCATTTGCAGATTATTTTGCTTGTTTCAAGCAAAACTTCACTTAATTTTGACTTTAGATATTTTCTCTAGAAACAAGACAAAAAATCTTAGCTAGAAAAGCATTTTTTGCAGTGTGAGTGTAGATTCAGTGGTGTGTGAGACTGTATGGTGAATGTAAACACAGTGTGACAGAAAAGTAATCAGACTGAGATTGAACAGCACAGGTCTCTGCTGGAGCCGCTGGCACAGACACGCGTGCAGATGGACACTCCATCATCATCATCATCATCATCATCACACAACGCTCCCCTTCCTTCAGCTCCTCACATCTTCAGGCCTTTTGTTATCAGTACAGAGAAGAAACACACCGGTACACTGGAAAATATGCTTTTCTTACTTAGATTTTTTGTCTTGTTTCCAGACGAAATATCTAAAAATTCTTAAATCAAGAAGGATTTTCTAGACAAGTAAAAATTATTGTCTTGTTTTCAGAAAAAAAGAAGGTTTTGCTTAAAACAAGCAAAATAATCTGCCAATGGGGTAAGCAAAATCATCTTATTTCAAGCAGAAAACTATATTATTTTGCTCACCCCATTGGCAGATTATTTTGCTTGTTTCAAGTAAAAACTCGCTTAATTTTAACTTCTTTATTCTAAAAATAAGACAATTATTTTTACTTGTCAAGAAAATCCTTCTTGATTTTAAAATTTTTAGATATTTTGGCTGAAAGCAAGACAAAAAATCTAAGCAAGAAAAGCATTTTTTGCAGTGTAGTTTAAAATGCTTTTTATTTATCATTTTGTATTTTTAGGGGGGATTTTATGGTACTAAGCAGGTTTTACGTTAAAACTGCAAGAAAATCAAAGCCATAAATCCAAAGCAGGTTGTGTTTCAAATTTGAGGTTGATATCTTAAAATATGAGCGTTTGATATGATGCAGTACCGAATGTTTCCACTAGATTACATTTGCTTTCCATTCATTTCCAATGCATCATTTTTTCAGTCTGACTATTTTTTTACAACCATTTAATTTTTTTATATTTAACCCAGTAAAAAAAACAACATCATCCGTCCCCAAAACCCAAAAATGTTAATGCCGGAGATCATTTGAGCGATTATGGTTATTATTGGTTAACAGAAACATGTACCATCTGACGCTTCAGTCCCTAACAATCATTATAGTGTTGTGTTGTTTTTCTGTCTAGACTCTTTAGTCAAAATGTGATTATGATGCAAGCCTGTAATTAGCAGTATGACTGAGACGGAGTGTTTGGTCCAGCTGGTTAATGCCAGATTATTCAAATGTTTCCGCAGGAAATTAAAGGCTTTGATTGTTTTGTGCTGAAAATCCGCTTACAGAGTTTGAGCTCCTGAACATCGGACCCCAAAATGCTGAGTTTTCATCTGAACGTCGCAAATAACAGTCATGCGGGAAATGAAAGCGTTCGAAAAGTGCTCTATGCTGCACAGAAACCACTCTGACAGATCAATATATTTACACATTTAGATCAGTGTATTACACACTCTCAGACGTCTGTTGATTCATATCGGTTTATGACATTTAATAAGTACTATAAGCGATGTGCTCATTTGAAAATGCTTTCACGAGGTAAGAATGTAGATAGTCACTGTGACACGAATAAATCAGTGCAGATCTCCAGTCTGAGTGTTATAGCAGTCTTTCATTTCAGGAAAAACAATAAAAGCCGATGAGACTGAAATGACGGGTTGCAGGCCTTTCATTCCAGCGCTCTGAGCTCGTAAAACCACGCAAAGCTCTTCAACAGAAGACGAACGTGATCGCTCGTGCCTCATATAATCTAGAAATTACTCGAGGGACTAAAGTTTAGTTGTATGTGCATTACCCCAGAGTACATTCATATTTACAACTTTACATTTTTGCATCGTATTTCACCATACTGTTCTCTCTGTGGCCTATATTAGACTCTTTCAGGTTTTATTTGAGTTATTTCTATGCATAATTCTGTTTTCCTTTGTTGCTTTGCTTTGCTTTTACGACTTACAAAGGAGCAATTCGTCCAAGAGCCAACAAAAATACTGTAGTGATACTCAAAGCTAGATTCATTCACTCACTTCCAAAACAAAAAACAATCCAGTGTTTCTCAAAATAAGTAAAAACACTCAAGTTAAACTCAGAATAACCTGCAATAATTAAATATGTTAAATAATAAAAAATAAATAAATAAATGCTGTCAATTAATCACATCCAAAATAAAAGTTCATGTTTACATACTATATCTCTGTGTATATTTATTATGTATATATAAATACACACACATGCATGTATATATTAAGGAAAAATATTTTAGAAAAGATTTATATTTATTTATAATCTAAATTGTATACCGGTGTAAATATATATACATATACATATTATTTTTTTTAATATATACATGTATGTGTGTGTAATTTATATGTACATAATAAATATACAGAGTAAACACATATATAGTATGTAAACATAAACTTTTATTCTGGATGCGATTAATCGTTTGACAGCCCTACTAGATTCATTCACTCACTCACAAAAAAAAAACAATATTCCTCAAAATAAATAAAAACAGTGAAATTAAACTCAGAATAACCTGCAATAATTAAATATGTTAAATAATAAAAAATAAATAAATAAATGCTGTCAAACAATTAATCGTGATTAATCACATGCAAAATAAAAGTTTATGTTTACATACTATATCTCTGTGTATATTTATTATGTATATATAAATACACACACATGCATGTATATATTAAGGAAAAATATTTTAGATAAGATTTATATTTATTTATAATCTAAATTGTATACAGGTGTAAATATATACATATACATATTTTTTTTAAATATATAGATGTATGTGTGTGTATTTATATGTACATAATAAATATACAGAGTAAACACACATATAGTAAACATAAACTTTTATTTTGGATGCGATTGATCGCGATTGATCGCGATTGATCGTTTGACAGCCCTACTAGATTCATTCACTCACTCACAAAAAAAAAGGATCCAGTATTCTTCAAAATAAATAAAAACAGTGAAATTAAACTCAGAATAACCTGCAATAATTATGTTAAATAATAAAAATGTCCTTATTGTAATCCCATTTTATTAACTAGTGTCTTTGCTGCTGACCTTCGATGATGCATTTCATCCATGCTAACAAGCACAAATGACTCAAAATAATACATTTGACTTTTTTTCTTTTGTGGTTTACTGTACAGACGTGAATTTACTTTTCTCTAAGCCTAGGCCTTTAGTGTGAAAGGGCTTTTACATTTGCCAAAAATATTAATTCTTTATATTAAAAACAAAGAAGAAAGCCCTGCCCAGATTTACTTCCCATAAAAAGTAACTAAGTAATGTAATTAGTTAGTTTTTTAGGGAGTAACTCAATATTGTAATGCATTACTTCTGAAAGTAACTTGTATAACCTGGCACATGAGAGAGACATATTTGACAGCATCTTTGTACGATTCACAGAGCCATTGGGTTAGAGACAAAAATACAATGAGATCAAAGAGCCAAAGGTAAACATTCTTAATGCATTAACTAATATGAACTAACAATGAGCAAATATATTTTCAGAATTAGCTTTTTTTTTTTGCCATATGTGCACAGACGCACAAGGAATTTGTTGTGGCTTTTTAAGGTGTATGCATGCATAAATAATAATAACCTGCATGAATAATAATAATATGTATAAATCTGGAACAGAAGATTTATGTACAGGTTTGTGCATTATTATTATTATTATTATTATTATATTTTTTAAATTACAGCAATTAACCTTGTTAATGTTGACATTCACGTTACACTTAACAGACAACTTTTGATATTAAGAATGTATCAAAAAATGTTGAGATTAAGATTAGTAAATGCTCTGTTCATGTTAACAAATGAAATCTTTTTGCACAAAAATATTTTTTGAAGTTAGGGTAAATAACGATTACTGAAGTAAATTTTAAAAGAAAATCACACTTCAGCCTTTCTACTTTGAACATTTCATAATTCAAAATGTTATTTGCCATTTGCAGCATTGGTAACGTGAGTTACGTAATAATATTACTTTTTTTAGTAAAGTAACGCATTACTTTTTCATTTCCAAGAAAATATCTGAGGTACGTTTTGTTTCCTTTTTTTGTTTTCCCATTTTATTAATGGGATAAAATTAATGGGACTGCTGCTCCTGATACAATTAAACCATACTGCAAAAAAAGATTTTCTTACTTAGATTTTTATCTTGTTTTCAGCCAAAATATCTAAAAATTCTTAAGTCAAGAAGGATTTAAAAAATATATTGTTTGTTTGTTTGTTTTAGAAAAAAAAGAAGTCTAAATGAAGTGAGTTTTTGCTTAAAACAAACAAAATAATCTTATTTCAAGCAGAAGACTAGATTATTTAGCTTACCCCATTGGGAGATTATTTTGCTTGTGTCAAGCAAAAGCTCACTTAATTTTAACTTTTTTTTATGAAAAACAAACCATCAATGCTTACTTGCCTAGAAAATCCTTCTTGATTTGAGAATTCTTAGATATTTTGGCTGCAAGACAAAAATTCTAAGTAAGAAAAGCATATAATGCATTACTTTCACTGCAAAAAATGCTTTTCTAGCTTAGATTTTTTTGTCTTGTTTCCAGCCGAAATCTCTACAAATTCTTAAATCAAGAATTATTTTCTAGACAAGTACACATTAATGTCTTTCAGAAAAAAAAAAAAAGTTCAAATTAAGTGAGTTTTTGCTTGAAACAAGTTAAATAATCTGCCAATGGGGTGAGAAAAATAATCTAGTCTTCTGCTTGAAATAAGATTATTTTCCCTGTTTCAAGCAAAAGCTCACTTAATTTTAATTTATTTTTATGAAAGCAAGACATCAATGTTTACTTGTCTAGACAATCCTTCTTGATTTAAGAATTCTTAGATATTTTGTCTGATTTAAAATATTTTTTAGATATTTTAAATCAAGAATTATTTTCTAGACAAGTACACGTTAATGTCTTGTTTTCAGAAAAACAAAAAAGTTCAAATTAAGTGAGTTTTTGCTTGAAACAAGCAAAACAATCTACCAATGGGGTGAGCAAAATAATCTAGTCTTCTGCTTGAAATAAGATTATTTTGCTCACCCCATTGGCAGATTATTTTGCTCGTTTCAAGCAAAACCTCACTGAATTTTGACTTATTTTTTCTGAAAACAAGACAATAATTTTTACTTGTCTAGAAAATCCTTCTTGATTTAAGAATTTTTAGATATTTTGGCTGCAAGACAAAAATTCTAAGTAAGAAAAGCATATAACCCATTACTTTTCCTAAAGTAACAGAATTACTTTTTCAAAGAGTAACTCAATATTGCAATGCATTGCTTTTGAAAGTAACTTGTATAACCTGGCACATGAGAGAGACATATTTGACAGAAACGTGTGCATCTTTGTAGGATTCACAGAGCCATTGGTTTATAGAGAAAATGCATTGAGATCAAAGAGCCTCGTGACTGTGGGATTATCAGATGAGCGGCGATAACGCGCCGTCCTTTGTGGCTGCGGTTGCTGAGAAACGGCGGCCGGCGGGTAGTTCATGTGAGTCGAGCGGCAGCAGAGCGAGGGACGCTGGGAATCAAAGTCTGTTTGTGAAATGCTGCACGAGTGACGCGTCTGCAGGACGAATCGGCGATGACAGTTATCGGTGACAGCCTTCATCGCGTCTCGTCAGCGCTGGACGTGAGCCACCTCAGTAAGCCTGCGGATCGCACCGAGTGATTTTCCAGCTCGCTGTCCTCGGATGAACCGAGCGCCGCTGCCAAGATTCAGCTGGGTTTATAGAAGGTAACTGGGTTACAAGCCAACCGGCACAACAGAGAGATAGAGGCCCAGAGAATAAATCAATCAGTGCTGAAGGAACACACGCTCCACTCAAAACTCTAGATCTGGACGGGGTTTGTCGACGCCGACGCCTTGCCAAACCCAGCCGTCAAATCCTCACGGTTGCCAAACGCACGACGAGAGCTGCTGGAGATCCGAGAAGAATCCTCAGATGACTAACGCAAGAACAAAGGGCCGCAGTCAAGCTGAAGATGACGTCGATGCACTGATGTTTCTGTTTCAGACTCTTTTTGCAACCGCAAAGTGAAGACACACATTCAGCAGAAGGAACTCATGACCGTCAGAAGAACAGAGAGACGCGGCGGCGGCGGAGGAGAAGAAGAAGAAGCCGCTTCCATGGAAACACGATAATCCGGTTTACAAAGAGACGCCGCTTTCATCTGAAGAGCGAGACGACGCTCCTCAAGTGCCTCATCCAGACATACAGTCCTGTTCCTCTGACATGATTATTTCATGTGTGATGCGTTCACTTTGTCCTGAAGAATGAGAGCAGATTTTTGTCGCTTTCACAAAGAAATCTCAAACATTTTAACAGCCTGAATATCTTAGTCCATTTAAGAATTATAAACCGAAAGAATGGTTCATTTCTTCTAAAAGAGTCTTCAGAGTTCCTTTTAAACAGTTTATTCTGCGTTTGAGGTTGCAGCAGTATATTCTGGAAGGGTTTGACCAATGTTGGGGAAGGTTACTTTTAAAAGTGATGCGTTACAATATTGCGTCACTCCCTAAAAAGTAACTAATTACGTTACTCAGTTACTTTTTATGGAAAGTAATGCGTTACAATATTGCGTCACTCCCTAAAAAGTAACTAATTACGTTACTCAGTTACTTTTTATGGAAAGTGATGCGTTACAATATTGCGTCACTCCCTAAAAAGTAACTAATTACGTTACTCAGTTACTTTTTATGGAAAGTGATGCGTTACAATATTGCGTCACTCCCTAAAAAGTAACTAATTACGTTACGTAGTTACTTTTTATGGAAAGTGATGCGTTACAATATTGCGTCACTCCCTAAAAAGTAACTAATTACGTTACTCAGTTACTTTTTATGGAAAGTGATGCGTTACAATATTGCGTCACTCCCTAAAAAGTAACTAATTACGTTACTCAGTTACTTTTTATGGAAAGTGATGCGTTACAATATTGCGTCACTCCCTAAAAAGTAACTAATTACGTTACGTAGTTACTTTTTATGGAAAGTGATGCGTTACAATACTTTTGCTTTACTTTTTAAATCTGGGCAGGGCTTGCTTGTTTGTTTTTAATTTAAAAACATTTGATTCTTAGCAAATGTAAAAGCCCTTTCACACCAAAATGAAAAGAAGTGAATAAGCCTAAGGCTAAAGGAAAAGTAAACTGACGTTATTATAAAGTAAGTTTTGCTTATTAGTACACTGCAAAAAAAAATTCTTAGATTTTGTTTGTCTTGTTATTAGCCAAAATATCTAAAAATTCTTAAATCAAGAAGTATTTTCTAGACAAGTAAAAATTGTCTTGTTTTTTCTGAAAACAAGTCAAAATTAAGTGTGTTTTATATAATATTGCTTTCTGTTTGAAATAAAATAAAAATTGCTTACCCCATTGGGAGATTATTTTGCTTGTTCTAAGTGAAAACTCACTTAATTTTGACTATGTTTTTCTGAAAATAAGAAAATATTTACTTGTCTAGAAAATCCTTCTTGATTTAAGAATTGTTAGATATGTTGTCTGGAAACAAGACAAAAAATGTAAGTAAGAACAGTATTTTTGCAGTGTACGGTTGAATTGGATCAAAGGTCAGCAGCAAAGTCATTGGTTAATAAAATGGGATTAAATACATAAAGGAAACAAAAAGTAACTCAGATATATTCTTGGAAATTAAAAAGTAATGCGTTACTTTACTAGTTACTTGACAAAAGTAATATTATTACGTAACTTGCGTTACCCACAACACTGGGTTGGACACACAGAACAGAACTCTAAGTGACTGAATAACAAAAGCTGTGCTCACCTCAGTCAGTTCTCATAAATATAGAGTTTAGGTGCACTGTGAATGTGAGATTGAACGTAAGGCAGTGGCCGAAGCCGTTTCTCCTTGTCTGGCATCCGTCGCAGACGTGCTCCTGCGCATATTCACATGTAACACACACCGCTGATGTGAACACTGGCTCTGTCTGTACTAACAGTGTGGCCTATTTTCGTCGGGCTAAATGTTGTTCGAACATCAGAGAATGCATTCTGAACTTCTGAACTTCACTTGTGGCATGTTTAAAGCGCAATATGATACGGTGCGCAGAATCTTATATGTTTAGGTTGAAAGGTGATACAGTAAAGCACGGCTCTCACGTAAAGCAGCGGCTGTTTTTAGATCGTATATGTGAAACAATAACTACTGTGAAGATTCCTAATCGAATAAGAAATGCAACTGCCTTTATGAGAGAGTCATTTGAATCATTCATTCAAGCAGTTTGTTCAAAAATGACGATTTCTGAATCATGAATTCACAAGGTTTCCATTTGATTCGGTTTGATGCTTTTATTTGAAAACGGTACACAGGATGGATGACACTCCAACTTTTTAAGTTCGGCCAGTTATGTTTTGGTATATGCCTACAAAATCCTTTTAGGACACAGAAAATGACCTCATGCATAAATCGTCTGGAATAACTCATAGTACAGAGCTCCTGAAGATCACAACTAAATCTGAAAGCATGCAGGGCCTAAAATTAACACTCGCCAAGCGCCAAATGCGAGGAAAAATCAATATATGTTACAATCTCAGTGGCCAGTTGGCAGGTAAAACTTTTCAGAAATATAACAGTGCAGTGTAGTGAGTAGGTTACAACAGCTGGTTTTTAAAGAGATTTGCTGTTTCTGACATAAGCAAATTAAATAATATTTTCCAAAGACGAGGCTGTTCTGTCATAAGCGACAAAAGTGAATCAAATAATAGGATACAAACAGCTGATAAATTCAGAGCACTGTGATGGACAGCTTGTCTCTAGATGCAGTTTTAATAACTTTTACCTGAGAAGATATTGCTGCTTAATTTTGAAAGACTACTAGTTTTCTAAAATGTTAGGATTAAATATGCAAATTAGGCATTATTTAATGAAATATGCACTAATTTGCATACATTTCTAGTACAAATATATAGACACTGGATGAAGTCAGTTTCAAAATTCTTGTTTAATTTATTTGGCATATTAGAGTCAAATGTTTTTACAGAGGGGATTTGGGGCATCTCATTTTATCACTCCAAAATTCAGAAAATACTTGGAACAGACAGAAAACAGTACATTTTTTACAATTTTGGGGGGAATAAAATGTTGTATATAATCAAGCAAATTATATATGAACAAATCCCTCTGTAAAAACCTTCAGGATATAGACAGGAATAAAAATGTAAAGTTTGTTGTGTGTAAATGCTACTGAAGTGGAGATTTATGGCTCAGTGTAAGAGAAAAAACTCATTTTGGGAAAACAGCCTTTAAAAATATGCATTGTAATTGAAATCTATTGACACAAATAGATAAAGTGCTAAAAAAGAAACACTTAACAGTGTCTTTTGTATGTTTTCTTTCCACTAGTCACACTTTAGGAAAAACCAAAAAGCCCAAAAACTCAAATCTGAGAGGTGCATGAAAAAACAATGTTTTTGCCTGCAGTGTCCCCCTTAAATGACTGTAAAGAATTGGGAGAAAATTGAATCTGCTATGACGATCTGCATCATGTGCTGAAGTCTGTCATTGATGTAAATCAAAGAACAAAAGAAAAAAAATCACTCGACTGCTGTAGTCTTTGATTACCTTTTGTAGCTTGAATAAAGATTAATCTGTATGCTTTATGCACGTACAGTTTATCGTTTATGTGAAGATTGTTTTAAAATCACTTACATTAAAAGTTATGTGTTTCAGAGCCTATTATATGTTAAAAAAATAATGGCTTTCAAGTATACTGTAATGTTGAATGGCTATAATTAATGCGTAAAATTGAGTAAAAATGCATTTAGACACCAGTAGCAGTATAACTAATTAGTAAAATGATGCCATTAAAGGCTACATGACATACACAGTTTGACCTAATCTCATGTTAATCCTGAGTACCTCTAGAGTAGTACTGCATCGTTAATATCTCCAAAAAGTCTTTAGTTTTATTATATTTATAAAAGTAATATACAGCTTTCAGATTCTCTCCGGAAAAAGCTGAGCTTCTAGAGGCGCGCCGCAGGCGGAGCTAAGTTCGCTAAGATTGCCAATAAAACACAGATATTTGATGCGGTTTCTCTGACCATCTGCAGTTCTGAATCATGAGTGGATCTTTTAGGGAGCGCTCCATCTTTCAGTATCAAACAATGTGCAAATCCAGTGTCCAACTGGGCCTTGTTTATGAAACGTTGGTCAACAAACACACTTGCAAAACTCCATTGCTGCACCGGAAAAACGAACTGCATCCACTGTTCACTAACACTGGATTCTTCTGGATACTGAGTAAAGTTATCTTTGCCTTACAACCAAAACCACACTTCATTAGAGACATTCTTCCCGAGTGAATCCCTTGCAGCAGTGCAGCCCAATGAAGCGTTGATGGGCTCTTTCTCTCGCTCTGGTCGATGTGAGCGCGGGCGCGCTTTTCCGGGAGAAATGCTCATATAAGGAGATCCACCTTCGTCTACGTCATTAAAGCCACGATTGGAAAAAAACAGCCGAAACTTGTACCAAGATTTTTGGCACAGAAATTCTCGGTCATTCGTCCAGATTATTTTTTTAAACTTTGGCCATGTTTAGCATGAGAATCCAACTCTTTAACACTCTAAACAACTCACCAAACACCATTTAAACATATATTTAAAATATATTATCTTTATGTTGTTTCTGCATTAATTTGGAGGTTCAGTGTAAAATTATGACAACATAAATATGCAATTAATCATGATTGATTACAGAAAGTTAATCATGAGCAGGTAAAAAAATCTGGCCGGTAACACAATTTTTTTTGGCTGGCCATTGGCAGGTGTGGCATAAAGTTAGTTTAGGCCCTGCATATAGCACACACTCCTGGAAATTAGAATCCTTTTGCTGTGCTACAGCTGTACCGCTGTAAAGTTGTCCCAAATTACAAACTATACACTATGTGCTTATTCTACACTGTAATGTCCAATTTTAAGTAAGCAGAAACATCTAGTTTTGAGTTTGTTGTACTCATGCAAATAATTTCTCCTAACTTAAAATACCCAAGTTACCCTGCTCATACATTTTGATAGCAAGAAACTTGATTTTTTACATTTCTCCCAACTTTAAATACAGAATTACCTTGCTCATACAGTTTGATTGCAATTAACTTACATTTTTTAATTACTCCCAACTTTAAATACTTAGTCACCCAACTCATAATGTACAATATATTCCATATTATATAGGGTAATTTTGTCATCCAGCATTGGAGTGAAACAGACCCTCCACAGCTGCGAGTGCATGAACAGTTTAAAGAAATAGTTCTCCCAAAAATGAAAATTTCCCCATGATTTACCCTCAAGCCATCCTATGTATATGACTTTCTCCTTTCAGATGAACACAGAGTTGTTTTTAAATTTATCCTGGCTCTTCTTTTATAATGGTGGTGGATTGTGGCTGATATTTTGAAGCTCCAAAAAGCGCATATATCCATCATAAAACTAATCCATACGCCTCCGGGGGGTAAACACATGTCTTCTGAAGTGGATCCATGGGGTTTTAGAACAAAAATATATATATTTTTAAAATTATAAACTCAAATGACGTTACTCCGGTTCAAACAAATAAGGCTGTGCAAAAAACCTCAAGCTCCTCTCTTATAGTGAAATCCACCGACATTTTTTTTAACTTCTCATTTTCGACTTTTAATTAATTCCAGTGTTTAGTATTCCTCTATCCTCATTTGTTCTGACCAGAGCTTACACTACGAGTGCGGCTTACGTCAAACATCGAGTCAGCGCTCAACGAAAAAGCTGGATCTCGATTAATGCGCATACGGTCGTTGCCGGAAGTCAGTGATTTGAGTTTATAGTTTTAAAAATATAAATATTTTTGTTATAAAACCCATGGATCCGCTTCAGAAAACATGTGTTAACCCCCTGGAGGCGTATGGGTTAGTTTTACGAGGGTTATATGCTGTTTTTGGAGCTTCAAAATATCAGCCGCTATCCACAAGCATTATAAAGCTTGGAAGAGCCAGGATACATTTTAAAACAACTCTGACTGTGTTCATCTGGAAGGAGAAAGTCATATACACCTTGAGGGTGAGTAAATCATGGGGAAATTTTCATTTTTAGTGAACTATTCCCTTATAGTCCACTCTTTATTTTTCGGTTAAATAAAGCCGCTTCACAGCCCAAGTTAAGGCTGCTTTGTGCCTGCTTACCAATATGTGTACAGATGCAATGCAGCATAAAAGCCAGACTAAATGATGCCTGCTCTGAACTGTATAAAGGTCTTTCAGCAGCGTGCCTATGTCAAGATACCCGAATGCCACCTCAGAAATGCTTCTGTGCCACCTTTATAGTGTAATTTTACAAAATATCTTCATGGAACATGATCTTTACTTGGCATAAAATAAAAATTGACAATTTTGACCCATGCAATGTATTGTTGGCTATTGCTACAAATATACCTGTGCTACTTAAGACTGGTTTTGTGCTCCAGGGTCACATATTATGTTATTTTTTTGGCTTAAGAATAGTCAAAAACTTACATGCAGCACCTTTAATTTGAAAAACTTTTTTTTGACTGAATCCCTGAAACCTTTTCATTTCAGTTCCTAGAATCCATCGGTTAGTGCATGATTGAAACTCTTGCATTGCGCGGCAGTAAATGCGCAATGATTTGTGTAATTGTGCGGCTCAGATGCCGGTGGATGATCAGAGGCTCGAGCGCCGCCTGGTGTCTCAGATGCAGATTCGCATGATCGACACCGGCTCCATGAAACACTTCAGATCAGAGGAACTTTCGCAGCGCGCGCGGACACATGCATCCGTGTGCTGTTACAGCTCGTGGAGTGGACTGAAGAGAACTTCCGAAGCGTTTTAATGTTAACAGGAGACGCTTTGGTTGCGGAACGCGCTTGTTTGCGCTTCGCTCCGTTCCTCGAGCGAATGAGAGCAGGACCGTGAGTGATGTGCCTCTGTCTGTCCGTGGTTTATTCCAGTATGTGTTTGGAGGCGGAGTGACTGACTGACATTGATTCATCATATAAAAGGCAAGTTGAGCCGCCGAGCATCAGAAACTCTTGCGTGATCATGAACACGACGAAGGCGCTTAAGAACGCGCTCGCGTGTTTGGTCATTCTGCCGCGGTTTCTCGTCGCCGCGTTCATGCTGTGGTGCCTCGATTTTCTGTGCGTGAGGAAGAGAGTTTTGTTCCGACTGAGGGACGAGGAGGAGGACGACGAGGAGGAGGACGAAGACCCTCCGCTGTGCATCTCCGACAACAACCGCATGTTCAGCTGGGAGTCGCTCAAAGCGGTGTTCCACGGACACAAGCTGGACTGGATGAAGTCGGCGCGCCTCGGCCACGACGCGCCCAACAGCGAAGTGGTTCCCCTCGCGGAGCCGAAGCGCAGACGCGTGCTGGACTTTGCGCGCTCCCAGAGGCCGCTGGTGCTGAATTTCGGGAGCTGCAGCTGACCGCCGTTCATGAAGCGTCTCAAGGCGTTCCAGCGGCTGGTGCTCCAGTACTCGGACATCGCCGACGCGCTGGTCATTTACATCGAGGAGGCGCATCCGTCCGACGGCTGGATCAGTTCCGACGCGCCGTATCAGATCCGCCAGCACCGGAGTCTGGAGGAGAGACTGAGCGCGTCGCGGCTGATGGCGCGGGAGGCGCCGGGCTGCGCGATAGTGGCCGACAGCATGGAGAACTCGTCCAACCGCGCGTACGGAGCGTATTTCGACAGACTTTACATCGTCCAGGACGGGAAGGTGGTCTATCAGGGCGGCAGGGGACCGGAGGGCTACCGGATCTCCGAGCTCCGACACTGGCTGGATCAGTACCGCAAGCGGATGCGCGACGCCGTCATTCAAGTGTAAAAGTGAGGCGACTTTCCCAGAGATCAGGGTGCGAATTACACCGGGTTTGACGGAGTAAACGAGGCTTGGTTTCCACCCAATGGACGTCCAAATTAGACGAAGCGGGTCGGATAGAAAGCAGCCTGCGCATGATTATAATTGATTATAATAAGTACATTTTGTCTGGAATGAGTGGCACTGAGTAAATTCCCTCGTTCGCGGACGCGCGTTTGTTGCTTGGACAGAGCAAGAGCAAGTGTCCAAATGCGTCCCTGCTGCGCGCAAAAGCTGATTTTACCAAGTGCGACATGCTCATAGATCGTCATCTTTGTTGACCCTGGAACAACATTGTGATTAACCAATCAGATTTATAGTTTTTTGTGAAATTTAGGCTTATAATCAGTGTTTGGTGCTTGTGCGTCAGTGTCATTCGTCTATCGTTTCCTCTGATTTTAGGGATTACTCATGGGTTAGGTTAGGGATGTGGTCAAGACTTCATTTTCAGATTAAAATGTTGTTCCAGGGGCACATTTAGCAAAACCAGGACGTGCCATGTGCGCCGTTCAGATGAGTGATAAAGTTTACCCTCTTTACCTTTACATTTAGTCATTTGGCAGACGCTTTTATCCAAAGCGACTTACAATAGAAGCGATCAGAGCAACAAGAGAGCGACAGTGTATAAGTGCTGTGGCAAAATCCAGTTAGATAAACACGACATATCTTGCAAGTTTTTTTTAAATACATATAAAAACAGCCACTGTCGAGAATAGAGCAGGAAAGTGCTCTTTACCTTTATACGAATCAAGCTCTCTGCTAAAATAACCACGAGATTAACAACAAACACTGAAGTAAGAATAATCAGATGCGCGTGAACGTTCCTTCAGAAGATGTTGCTATTTTAATTTCTGTATTCGTTCTATGAGAAAATGTACAGCATCATTATAAACTAACATCGTGTAAAATGAATACAGTTTTAAATTAACATTGCACATATATAAATGTTTAGCCAGCAGTGTAATTCGCACCCTGTCAGAGCTGCTAGTGTTTCCAGGACTGAGTTCGTCTTCATTCGTGTCTCGAGAGCATCTTCGTGTGTGCGTGCTCGTCCATGTGTCCGTTCTGTAGAAAGGATCTTGTTGTGCGTCAATGGTCACTCTCTTTCCCTCCTGTATTTTTTGTGAAGGTCGGTTTTTAAAAGGTTCTCAACCAGAAGATCGACACTGATGTCTAAAATACAGGACGATTACATGTAAATTATTCCTTTTTATCATTTTGTAATAAAACATTTCATCCGGAGGATATCTCTTGTGTTAAATTACACAGTGATTGAGTGAAATGAGGAGATTCATCTTCAGCCACAGTTTTGCACGATCACATTCACACATCATCTAACGCTTCAGATATAGTTCATATCATAGTGGAGATGGGCTGCACATACAACTTTTAACATTTATGTTCTGTCAGTTTTCTGTCTGTAAATCTTCTGATTCATCTTTAGGCTTCACTCTTACAGATAAAGGTTCCGGAATGTATTTTCAGTGAACAGTTCTTAAAATAAACATGTTTTTTATTCTATTTTATCTAAAGAAGCTTTTCCACTGTAAAGAACCTTTGTGCAATGGAAAGCTTCAGTGGATGTTAAAAGTTCTTCATGATGCCAGTATTTTCTTTATTTTGCTCATCTGTATGCAGTGTCATCTCCATTCCAGCAGTGCAGACAAATCACTTGTTTTGATGATTTATTAAGAGAGTTAGACGCATTGAAGTTAGATACAAGCATATTGACTATAACTGACACTGTGTTACAGCAGTAATAGACTTCAGTCAGTGCACACAACATTTATTAAAGCCTGTTTGTGTTTGTGTGTCTCACAGGGAAGAAATGATCAGTGTTGCCCAGTGTTGAGGAAAGATACTTTTAAAAGTAATGCGTTACAATGTTGCGTTACTCCCTAAAAAAGTAGCTAATTACGTTGCTTAGTTACATTTTATGGAAAGTAATGCGTTACGTTACTTTTGCGTTACTTTTTAAATCTGGGCAGGGTTTGCTTGTTTGTTTTTAGTATAAAAATGTTCAATTCTTAGCAAATGTAAAAGCCCTTTCACACCAAAATGAAATGAAGTGAATAAGGCTAAGGCTGAAGGAAAATTAAATTGACGTCTGTACAGTAGAACTGTAGGAAAAGAAAGTTCAACACTCTTCAGCAATGAGAAAAAAACACAAATGTTAGTTCATCTAAAGTAAGTTTTGCTTATTAGTACACTGGAACAAAATGCTTTTTTATCTTGTTTCCAGCCAAAATATCTAAAAATCCTTAAATCAAGAAGGATTTTCTATTATTGTCTATTATTGTCTTGTTTTTTTCTCTAAAACAAGTCAAAATTAAGTGTGTTTTTGCTTGAAACAAGAAAAATAATCTCCCAGTGGGGTAAGCAAAAAAAATCTTGTTTTCTGTTTGAAATAAGATTTCTTTGGTCAGCCAATTGGCAGATTATTTTGCTTGTTCTAAGCAAAACTCACTTAATTTTGGCTTGTTTTTTCTGAAAACAAGAAAATAATTATGTACTTGTCTAGAAAATCCTTCTTGATTTAATTTTTTTTATATATTTTGGCTGGAAACGACAAAAAATGTAAGTAAGAACAGTATTTTTGCAGTGTACGGTTGAATTGGATCAAAGGTCAGCAGCAAAGTCATTGGTTAATAAAATGCCATTAAATACTAGTAAATACTTTACTAGTTACTTGAAAACCGTAATATTATTACGTAACTTGCATTACTTGTAATGCTTTACCCCCAACACTGGTGTTGCCAGATATTAATATAATTAGTCAATGTGAGCAAAAACATTGATTAAACAAGGCTAACAATATGTTTTCAATCAAAAATAATAAAGATATTTCACATAACTGTCCATCTCTCACACAGCGGTGGGGAAGCAAAACAGTGAGCAGCCAGAAAACAAGACCATATTCTCAAACACCATTTGAGACGGTCCATATTTACATGATTATGTGGAAAAAGTGTCATTATTTACTCACCCTTGTGTGATTTCAAACCTGTATGAGGTTCTTTCTTCTGATGAACACAAAAGAAGTAATTCTGAAGAATGTGAGACACCAAATTGTTGCTGGTGGCCATTGACTTGTATAGTATTTTTTCCCTGTAATATGGAAGTGACTGGGCTCCAGCAACTGTTTAATGGCCAACATTCTTCAACATGTCTTCTTTTGTGTAAATGATGACAGAATTTTTTACATTTTTGTCTGAGCTATTGCTCTTACAGCTGGATGTCTCAAAGCAGGGCTGCAAAATGCAGATCCTCATAAAACATGATCTTCATGAAGGCCTTTTGTGAAAAACTCCTTTCTGTGGCTTTACTCGGCTGCTTGAACATGTGAAGAACACAATCAGAAGTATTGTTTTAGTTTATGGAAAACAAACAGGGATGATTTGATTGCTTTGGCTCATATGACCTGGAATGACTTCGGCGCAGCTCAATAAAAAGCAAGTATTTTTTGCTGCGCCGTCTCTCCGTCGAAGGCAAAATGTCTTTTCTAGTTGCTTGGTTACTGTTTTCCATGCAAAACTCTACAGATTTTTTACTTGCTTGTTTTTTAAAAGGGGAACGGTTTCTGAGCTAAGAGCAATGAATGATTGAGTCTGATCTTCGGTGCAGTTTGCGTTCTTGTATTGTCACATGTAAGAGATTTCAGGAGCTGAATGCTGTTATTCACTTGATGCATTCGTCTGGATGACCTGAAATCAACCCTGATCTCTCACACACACACACACACACACACACACACACACACTTCCACTGTGTCACGTAAGTTCTCACCAAATCTACTTTCCAGCAGATTGTGACATATGCCCACCAATCCATTATGTGTGAAATCTACGCATCTTTTTTAGATAATCATCCACTTCCAGAAGAAAAGGCCGAGTGTAATACTGACCATCTGGAAGATCCCGCAGCACTTTATATTCAGGGTTTGTGGTCGTACGTGATCAGCGCTGCCAGGGAACCGCTTCAGCGTTTTAACATATTACTCCCAGCATGCAGTTCTCCAGTGAGAGAACGCTAAAGCCCCTGCTCCGGCGTCATCGCCGCTCCCACATTATTAAACATTGACTATCTGAGGATGAGCTCTGCCAACAGATGCCCACTTTATGAAAACAAAACGAAAGGCATGACGTTAAAGCGGCATAATCAGATCATCTGTTCCACATGAGCTGCCCTTCTAGAAACATTAGACTTTAAAACTTGAAAAGTGCACTCAATCACTTTTCCCCATTGAAATGTCACTTGCAGGGAAATTCAGGTTTTGGAAATCGTGTTGAATCTCCAGACATGTGAAGGTGGGTGATCTCGAGGAGCTCGACATGTTGAGATCTTAGTGGTGTGATCTGAATCAGGAGAGAAATCTGCACACATCAATCAAAACAATCAAAATCAAAATAAGCTTTTTTTACACTTGGGGAAAACTGAAGCTATATTATTTGGCTCAGCAGCTAAATTCCAAAAATGTTCTGAATTAGAGGTAATGCCCTGCTGAAAAACAGCATATGCTGGTTAGGTAGATTTTGGTGCTGGTATGCTGGTTTTTGCTGGTCCTTTTGCTGGTTTAAGCTGGTCCTTTGCTGGTTTATGCTGGTTTAAACTGGTCCTTTGCTGGTTTATGCTGGTTGTTAGCTGGTTTATGGTGGTCCTTTGCTGGTCTTTAGCTGGTTTATGATGGTCCTTTGCTGGTTTATGCTGGTCCTTTGCTGGTTTATGATGGTCCTTTGCTGGTTTATGCTGGTTTAAACTGGTCCTTTGCTGGTTTATGCTGGTTGTTAGCTGGTTTATGGTGGTCCTTTGCTGGTTTAAGCTGGTCCTTTGCTGGTTTATGCTGGTTTAAACTGGTCCTTTGCTGGTTTATGCTGGTTGTTAGCTGGTTTATGGTGGTCCTTTGCTGGTCTTTAGCTGGTTTATGATGGTCCTTTGCTGGTTTATGCTGGTCCTTTGCTGGTTTATGATGGTCCTTTGCTGGTTTATGCTGGTTTAAACTGGTCCTTTGCTGGTTTATGCTGGTTGTTAGCTGGTTTATGCTGGTCCTTTGCTGGTTTATGCTGGTCTTTAGCTGGTTTATGATGGTCCTTTGCTGGTTTATTCTGGTCCTGCTGGTCCTGCACCAGCATAAACCAGCAAAGGACCAGCATAAACCAGCAAAGGACCAGCATAAACCAGCAAAGGACCAGTTTAAACCAGCAAAGGACCAGCATAAACCAGCTAAAGACCAGCATAAACCAGCAAAGGACCATCATAAACCAGCAAAGGACCATCATAAACCAGCAAAGGACCAGCTTAAACCAGCAAAGGACCATCATAAACCAGCAAAGGACCATCATAAACCAGCAAAGGACCAGCTTAAACCAGCATACCAGCACCAAAACCTACCTAACCAGCATATGCTGTTTTTTCAGCCGGTGGTTGGAGAAACAATTATTACACTCAAACAAGAAGCATTTGGGATGTGTTTTGGATAGTAAATTGACTAGAGAGAGTATGGCAGTTTTAGTTCATTCAAAAATTTGTAATTGAATAACATTTTTAGCAAGACAGGCCTTTTTTTGTTTTAGATATGCAAACTTTAAAAATGTTAGCGGCTGCATTAGTGCAGGCACATTATGATTATGATGCAACATTTTGGTATAGCGGTATTACAAAACAAACTAAATGTAAATTACAGACTGCTCAAAATAAGTTGTGTAGGCATCCAAAGATGCATTTAGGTAATAAACATTTTAGGGAAATTGTTTTTTTTTAAATGCTGAAAAAAGGGTAACCTTTCTTAAATTGGTGATGGTCTTTAAAATATTAAAGAAAAGTTTTCCAAGGTTACCTGGGAAGTTAAAAAAATGGCTTTTTTAGATGTCTTAGGTGTTGTATTTGTGAATTGCTGACTTTGATGGTGACTTTTTATTCCTTCATGATTTGTTTGTCCATTTTTGAGCATAGAGGACAACAATGGAAATAAGACTCTGGCTTTTTTGTGTCTACTATCCTCCACAGTTTAAAAATTTAGACTTTTGTGGGCTTGTTTGTATTTTGTATTATTTAAAAAAAAAAAAAAAATCGAGCGATTTACAAGACAAAACAGCTCTAAACTTTAACACTATGGCCTTTTCAATATGTGTGGTGTGGATTATAGTGATGTTTTTATCAGCTATTTGCACTCATTCTGACAGCACCCATTCACATTGGTAAGACGCTGATGAAATGACACATTTTTCCAAATCTGAACTCATCCTAAACAAAGTGACACACACTGCATTTAAAGTATTTATTTTTCAAGTGTGCACACAAGTAATATCCAGAGGAAGGAGCAGTAACAGTCTGTCTGTTTTCTAGTTTGAGTCTCTAAAGACTAATCAGCACAGCGGCACATGTTGTTTTTGTGGAGTATGTCTGCGGTTCAATTGGAAGTTTAAAGTGGAGTCACTCAGGGACGCAGCAGTGAGAGGGACGCGGCTTGATTAGATTTGCGTGCTGCGGCCGCAGGCGGCTTTCCTCGGTCACCTCATCCGCTCTCGACCGACAGCAGCGCCTCCCGCAGACAGAAACGCTTCAGCTCATGTGAACGTGTGCCGTGAGCTCCATCCAGGTGTCAGCTTACAAAAACCACAGCAAAACACTGAGATGCATTCATCAGAAACATCAATCAAGATGCTCGCGGTAAGTGTGGGCTGTCCGCCATTAAAAACACTCATGCATTTATTTATTATACACTGGAAAAATTAAGTGGTAATTAAAGATCACTGGTGTGTATTTAACAAGAAAATTTTGTTTCAGCTTTTCTACTTCAAAATCAGTTTCTTAGTAATTTCCCAGGAACGTGTTTCTACACCAGTTTTTCTTCAGTCTGCATTTTTAACCCTTTAACTGTCGCTCCCATTTTTTAACAAATATGTGTAAATGCAGTATTTAAACTTATTTTTTTAATTCATGAACAAAAACATTTTGTAATACGATTTTAATGTTCATTTTCCATCATAGTGCAATGTCTGATGTTAAAATGGGTTTCAAAGGATGAATTTTGAGATTTTAAGTTTTCAAGTGATCTATAATTTATGATTTCTAAAGCGTGATACGGAAAAAGACAACAAAGAAAGTCTTTTTGTGACAAAGGTCAGAACTCCTGTTATGAAGTCGATTTTTGAGGTGCACTCTTGTCATAAATTAATCTATTACTTTTCCTACATAATTTGTAACACAAAAAAATAGTAAAATATCTATTTAGGAGTCTTAGACCTTCCGAACAATATATAATTTGTCATGATTAAATTACATTTTTTTGTAAAATGATGAAGAAACTTAAGCGTCCCACAGGTGGTTAAAGAATAGAAAAGAAAAGACTAGAAATAGAAATTTCTTTCTCTCTAAAGCATTCTTTCTCTTTTTTTCACCAGAAGTAATTGAAGTGAAATGATTAATAGCACAGATTCCCTAGTGTTTAGAGTCACAGACGAAAGAGTTACTTCCCAAGACAAAGATTGAACTGAATGATTGGTCTTCATGGCACAGAAACACATTCATGTAGAGCAGTGGTTTTCAATCGTGTCCTGGAGACACCCCTGCCCTGTCTCCTTCATCAGACACACCAATCCAGGTCAAGTCAAGTCACCTTTATTTACAGTAGGTATGGAAATTTTTCGCTCTTTGTTATATTGCAGCCATTTGCTAAAATCATTTAAGTTCATTTTTTTCCTCATTAATGTACACACAGCACCCCATATTGACAGAAAAACACAGAATTGTTGACATTTTTGCAGATTTATTAAAAAAGAAAAACTGAAATATGACATGGTCCAAAGTATTCAGACCCTTTGCTCAGTATTTAGTAGAAGCACCCTTTTGATCTAATACAGTCTTTTTGGGAAAGATGCAACAAGTTTTTCACACCTGGATTTGGGGATCCTCTGCCATTCCTCCTTGCAGATCCTCTCCAGTTCTGTCAGGTTGGATGGTAAACGTTGGTGGACAGCCATTTTCAGGTCTCTCCAGAGATGCTCAATTGGGTTTAAGTCAGGGCTCTGGCTGGGCCATTCAAGAACAGTCACGGAGTTGTTGTGAAGCCACTCCTTCGTTATTTTAGCTGTGTGCTTAGGGTCATTGTCTTGTTGGAAGGTCTGAGGTCCTGAGCGCTCTGGAGAAGGTTTTCATCCAGGATATCCCTGTACTTGGCCGCATTCATATTTCCCTCGATTGCAACCAGTCGTCCTGAAAAACACCCCCACAGCATGATGCTGCCACCACCATGCTGCACTGTTGGGATTGTATTGGACAGGTGATGAGCGGCGCCTGGTTTTCTCCACACATACTGCTAGAATTAAGGCCAAAAAGTTCTATCTTGGTCTCATCAGACCAGATAATCTTATTTCTCACCATCTTGGAGTCCTTCATGCGGGTTTTCATGTGTCTTGCACTGAGGAGAGGCTTCCGTCGGGCCACTCTGCCATAAAGCCCCGACTGGTGGAGGGCTGCAGTGATGGTTGACTTTCTACAACTTTCTCCCATCTCCCGACTGCATCTCTGGAGCTCAGCCACAGTGATCTTTGGGTTCTTCTTTACCTCTCTCCCCAAGGCTCTTCTCCCCCGATAGCTCAGTTTGGCCGGACGGCCAGCTCTAGGAAGGGTTCTGGTCGTCCCAAACGTCTTCCATTTAAGGATTATGGAGGCCACTGTGCTCTTAGGAACCTTAAGTGCAGCAGACATTTTTTTTGTATCCTGGCCAGATCTGTGCCTTGCCACAATTCTGTCTCTGAGCTCTTCAGGCAGTTCCTTTGACCTCATGATTCTCATTTGCTCTGACATGCACTGTGAGCTGTAAGGTCTTATATAGACATCAAGTCCAATCAAGTCCACTCAGTATAATCAAACACAGCTGGACTCAAATGAAGGTGTAGAACCATCTCAAGGATGATCAGAAGAAATGGACAGCACCTGAGTCAAATATATGAGTGTCACAGCAAAGGGTCTGAATACTTAAGACCATGTGATATTTCAGTTTTTCTTTTTTAATAAATCTGCAAAAATGTCAACAATTCTGTGTTTTTCTGTCAATATGGGGTGCTGTGTGTACATTAATGAAGAAAAAATGAACTTAAATGATTTTAGCAAATGGCTGCAATATAACAAAGAGTGAAAAATTTAAGGGGGTCTGAATAGACATGGGGTGCGTCTCAATCAGCTCCCTTATTCAGTAGTAAGGGCACTGATCAGGGAGTCAGTCATTTTAAGGGCTGTCTGAATCGCAAAATTCTTCCAGTGCACTGGAACGTTCGTTACCTGAAAAATCTCACAATGCACCGCAAAAACTAGGGAGCATCGTTGCTCCCTATGTTCCCTTAACGGAAATTATTACGTCATTTTTTCTGAATACTTTCAGGTTGAAAAGATGGCGGACGTCTCGGCAAACTTCTTCTACAAATGCAAGTAGCTTGTTATCGTTGTTGTATATATCAAATTATTATTTAGGTTAGAGATTTTAAACTTTTGACGTTCTTTATGCGGTTTGTTACTTTCACATAAATACAAACATCGTTAGACAGATACACTGCAAAAAAATGCTTTTCTTGCTTAGATTTTTTGTCTTGTTTTCAGCCAAAATATCTAAAAATTCTTAGATCAAGAAGGATTTTCTTGACAAGTAAAAATTATTGTCTTGTTTTTAGAAAAAAGAAGTTCAAATTAAGTGAGTTTTTGCTTGAAACAAGCAAAATGATCTCCCAATGGGGTAAGCAAAAAAATCTTATTTCAAGCAGAAGGCTATATTATTTTTCTCACCCCATTGGCAGATTATTGTGCTTGTTTCAAGCAAAGACTCACTTAATTTTAACTTCTTTATTCTAAAAACAAGACAATTATTTTTACTTGTCAAGAAAATCCTTCTTGATTTAAGAATTTGTAGATATTTTGGCTGAAAACAAGACAAAAAATCTTAGCTAGAAAAGCATTTTTTGCAGTGCATGTTTGAAAACCACTGATGAAGAGCAGATCCATCTCGCCTCAACACACCGGTCTGGAAGTGTCTAGTGTGTCTAGTAAGAGCTTGATTAGCTGCCTCAGGTGTGTTTCGTTGGGGCTGGAGCTAAACTCTGCAGGACACCCCTGATGTGGCGTCTTCCGTCCCGAGTGTGACTTGTGCTGTCACGCATTGCATAAAAACCAAAACAAAGTCCAGAAGGCTCTTCAATTAAAGTGTGAAATTAAATTCTAAAATGTTCCAACTAGAAAGTGTTTTCCCCCAGTGGCTTCATAGGAATGCATGAAAGGAAGAAACAAACCTGTTGTTTTCTTGCTCGCAAATGAGTGGGCCGCTTCAGTCAAATGATTGAATTATCCACAGAGTCATTCCTTCAAAAGTACAACGCTGTTTTGCATTTTGGCCAAGGCTAATATTTCCCGTCCGGAGGGAGAAAGCGCCTCTTTTCACTCGCTGAGCGTTTGGCAGCGGCCGTGATCCGGTTGGCCTCGCTTTCTCTCGTTTGGACGTCCGCGGGTTTCCGAGGTCAGAGGTCGTGCCCAATTAAGCGCCTATTTGCCCGAGCTGTTCGTCTAAAGAGAACACGACGACCCCTCCGTGACACGTTCATCCGTGACGACAGTCGACGAGGTTCGTCACAAACGACCTCCGGAGGCCAGGGGTCAGGCTACAGACGCGTTCAGCAGCGCATCGCTGTGTTCAGAGCTTCTCAAAGTGCTTTCCAGGCACACAATCAGCTTTCTGTGGATGCGTTTCTCTGGGCATCCAGCCCTTTTTCCACTGAGGACTCAATCTGGCGTGGGATTTTTGGAGAGATCAGTCGAGGTCACCGTATTGATATTTGCTCTCGCTCTGAACGGGTCACGGCCTTCCTGACAGAACATCTGAATCAGAGTGACAGGAAGAGGAAGCTCTAAATTGTCATGAAGTGAATTTCTTTGAATTGCGTTTCTAATGTTACTGTACATCCATAAATTCAAAGTTGAATTGCATTCAGTTCACTTTCTCTGAAGAACAGTGTATATGTATTATTCAGATAATATTATAGTTTTTATTAATATTTTGAGTCTGTTTTATATATATATATATATATATATATATTAGTGCTGTCAAATGATTAATCGTGATTAATCGCATTCAGAATAAAAGTTTATGTTTACATACTATTTATTTTTGTACTGTGTATATTTATTATGTATATATAAATACAAACACAGGCATGTATATATTAAGGAAAAATATTTTAGATTTATATAGAAAATATTTATATTTATTTATAATCTAAAATGTATACATGTATAAATATATATACATATAAATATTTAGTTTTAATATATACATGTATGTGTGTGTATTTATGTGTACATAATAAATATACAAAGTAAACACATATAGTATGTAAACATAAACTTTTATTTTGGATGCGATTAATCGCGATTAATCATTTGACAGCCCTAATATATATATGTGTGTGTGTGTGTGTGTGTGACCCTGGAGCACAAAACCAGTCTTAAGTCATTGGGGTATATTTGTAGCAATAGTCAAAAATACACTGTATAGGTGAAAATTATTGCTTTTTCTTTTATAACAAAAATCATTAGGATACTAAGATCATGTTCCATGAAGATATTTTGTACATTTCCTACTGTAAATATATCAAAACTTAATTTTTGATTAGTAATATGCATTGCTAAGAACTTAATTTGAACAACTTTAAAGGCAGTTTTCTCAATATTTTAATTTTTTGCACCCTCAGATTCTTTTCAAATAGTTTTATCTCAGCCAAATTTTGTCCCATCATAACAAACCATACATCAATGGAAAGTTTATTTATTTATTCAACTTTCAGATGATGTATAAATCTCAATTTCAAAAAAATTACACTTATGACTGGTTTTGTGGTCCAGGGTCACATGTATAAAATTATAGTTAAAGTGTTAATATTTCTTTTTGTTCTTTTTATGTTTTTTAAAATATTTTTTTCTTTTAAAATTACAAAAGTTACAAAGCAACGTGACACTTCATTTTTATTTTTTTAACTTGGTATACTAAAATAAACCTGAAATAATAAATAAATAAATACATAATAAATAATAACTGAAATAAAAAAATATGTTGTTATTTCAGTTTGTTTATTTATTTTAGTACATGGTTGAACTAAATAAAAATGACCATTAGCTGAGATAAAATCAGTAAAAATATATATTTTAAATAAAGTTTATTTTATTTAACAAATAAATAACAAAACAATAACAAAAGTTTTTTTATGGTTTTAGTTTAGTGTAATAACAAAGCTGAGGATGCAGACGAGGCTTTGGATGGAACTAATGATCAGAAGTGACTGATTAACGTGCGAACACTGTTTTTCCTCCAGTAATTGATCAGCAGCAGCGGATGAAGGACCTCAGCATCTCGTTTCTGAAGCTCCGATGACCAAACGTGACCCACTTTCGGCTCTGAGACGAGCGCGTGGGAGGAACGAGAGGATCATGGGTAACTAATCCATGACTTTCCTGCTTCCAGGTCAGAGCACATTAAAACGAGCGCATCTAAAGCAGATCAGCGCTTCCCTTCATTTCCTCCACAGAATCCTCATGAAATCAGAGAAACGGCTCATCTGTCAGCTTCTCGTTTACAATCTGCTCTCTGGCTTTTACTGTCTGCTTGATGCTTGATCACGTCTGTCCTGCCGGATGTCAAGAAACGGCTTCTTGTTAGTTTGATTTAAAAGCACGTTTTGTCTTTTCATTTGATGCAGTTGCAGAAGTCCTAATTGGAGTGTCATGCTTGAGGCAATAACAAGGCAGAGAAACAAACACACAACAGTTTAAATAAAGTAAAACAATGACTGACAAACAAAGACTGTAACAGGGGTATAAATACACAGCATAACAAGACTGACAAGAGGCTGGAGATGATGAATAGTCATAGAAACAAGTGAGCAAACCATACAGCACAGCGAACAGGAGGAAAACGAACCAAACACAGGAAACCAACACAGAAACAATGGGAACTCAAACAAAACAAAAAAGGTGGAGGAAAATAAGACAGGACTGTAACATGGAGGAAAGATTTACAGCAAACTAGCAGTGAAATGTCATTACTTGTAGGATGTTATATGCAGTTTTGGGGGTAATGCATTACAAATAATGCAAGCTACGTAATAATATTCGTTTTTTCAAGCAACTAGTAAAGTAATGCATTACTTTTTAATTTCCAAGAAAATATCTGAGTTACTTTTTGTTTCCTTTATGTATTTAATCCCATTTTATTAACCAATGTCTTTGCTGCTGACCTTTGATCCAAATTAACCGAACACTGCAAAAATACTGTTCTTACTTACATTTTTTCTTGTTTCCAGCCAAAATATCTATTAAAAAAAAAAAATCGAGAAGGATTTTCTAGACCAGTAAAAACATATTTTTTGTTTTGTTTTCAGAAAATAACAAGTCAAAATTAAGCGAGTTTTTGCTTTAGAACAAGCAAAATAATCTGCCAATGGAGTGAGCAAAAAAATCAGTTATTTCAAACAGAAAACAAGTGTATTTTGCTTACCCCATTGGGAGATCATTTTGCTTGTTTCAAGCAAAAACACACTTAATTTTGACCTTTTTTCAGAAAAAAACAAGAATAATTTTTACTTGTCTAGAAAATCCTTCTTAATTTAAGAATTTTTAGATATTTTGTCTGGAAACAAGACAAAAAAAATCTAAGTAAGAGATTTTTTCCAGTGTACTAATAAGCAAAACTTACTTTATATGAACTAACATTTGTGGGGGGGTTTTCTCATTGCTGAAGAGTGTTGAACTTTCTTTTCCTACAGTTCTACTGTACAGACGTCAATTTAATTTTCCTTCAGCCTTAGCCTTATTCACTTCATTTCATTTTGGTGTGAAAGGGCTTTTACATTTGATAAGAATCAAACTTTTTTATATTTTTTTTATAACATTTTATATCAAACATGCAAGCCCTGCCCAGATTTAAAAAGTAACGCAAAAGTAACGCAATATTGTAACGCATTACTTTCCATAAAAAGTAACTAAGTAACATAATTAGTTAATTTTTTGGGAGTAACGCAATATTGTAAGGCATTACTTTAAAAAGTAACTTTCCCCAACACTAGTTATATGATATATACAGGATTATTAGTGATCTTAAATGTGAAAATGTTTGGTTATTTCTCATTTCTCTGTTTTTAAATATAATCTTTGGTCATTTAAAGTTTGATTGGACTGAGCTTTTGACATATAAGAGGTGTTAGTGCTATTAAAGCATCCTGCAGGTAAATTGAATTTATTTAATCAAGCTCTAAACATGTTCTGCTTCATATTACTTGCTTGTTGCTTTGACACAATCTGTATTGTAAAAAGTGCTATATAAACAAAGGTGACTTGACTTGACCAATCGCTTAACATTATCGCACCATTAGCCCCGCCCACTGGCGATTAGTCGCTAAGGGCTGACAGCTGCGGTGAGTATAGATGGATATATTCTATGGCTGTGAGTACCGAACTCCAGAGTCAGGTGCAAACAGAGCCAATTATAATCAGTGATGATACTCTGATACACTTCAGATGCGCGTTCATTTTCTGAAGCACTCCACGCGCTCGAGCCTGTCCACAATAAACAAACAAACAAAAAAACAGCTTTGGTTAAACAGATGGGTCTCTGCTCAGTCTCCAGAAAGATCCCAGCGTCAGGAACAGGTGGATGCTTTCATATCAATGGCGTCGGAGGATTATATGTCTGGAGCTTTTTTAATGGAGAAATGGAGAAATCTTATTGAAAGATAAAGCAGCTCTGCAGTACTGGATCTGACAGCAGCTGCATCACAAAAGGTAAGTAAATGATTTCATAATGTTTGTCAGTGAATGACAAAACTTAAAGCACCAACAACATAACTATATCGTTTTATTATTATTTATTAAATATAATATTAAATATAATATAATATTAATAATAATAATAATAATAATAATAATAATAATAATAATAATAATAATATTAATAATAATATATTTATTATTATTATTATTATTATTATTATTATTATTATTATTATTTATATAATAATAATAATAATAATAATAATAATAATAATAATTTTATTTATTTATTTATATATATATATAATTTATTTTTTTATTTTTAACCCTCTGTCAGCACTGTCGTAATGCAGTTTGAATGGGTTTTTGTCGGATGGAGTGATTTCTGTAAAGGCAACAGATGAAGGGCTGTAATGATGTTTCATTAAGTGCTCTGATGCCAGACAGGAAGTAATCCATCAGGCACGTGGAAGCTGAACTGATTTTATTTATTTATTTATTTTTTAAATGGAGGTCAGGCGTTTTTCTGAAACACATCAGTCATTTTTGAGGCATTAGACTCAGTCCAGATCTGACAGAAAAAACTGCAAAATCACATTAATTAATGTCCTAAGTGTGTGTTTATATTTTTTTTATATATATATATATATATATATATAAAATATTTAACATAATTAAAGGAAGAATTCGGTTTGGTTCCCAGCATTCTTCAAAATATCTTCTTTTGTGTTCAACAGAAGAAAGCAACTCATACAGGTTTGGAACAATGTGAGGGTTCGTAAATAATAGAATAATCATTTGTGGATGAACTGTTCCTGTAAAAGCCTGAGTTATGTCCTGAACATCACTGACACAGAATGAAGTGATTAAAGTGCATGTGTGTGTTTTTCATTGCTCCAGCTGTAAGGGCTGTAGGTTAGTCTGAGATCAGAGGGTTTATAGTTTCATCGTGAGCAGATGAAGTCCTCTAGTGGTCAAAACCGGTTTGGACTACTGAACTAAAAAGTGCATGTTAATGCTAGACTGATTTAAGATCATGCAGATCAACTAATAAAATAGATTCACAAATGCACAATTCATATGATGATCAGCAGCATCCACAAGATGTTTCTCTGTTTGTTTTCATGGCGAATGAAAGCCCAAACACTGCATCATCGCTGAACATCAGACACTACAGATTCCAGTTGAAATCCACATGATCTTTATTGTTCTCTATAGTTGTACAACATTGAACTTCAGTAAAGACTAACAAATAAAAGCTAGTGAAGACAATGTACAGCGATATCAGAATTTTACAAATATGATAGAAAACGTTTATTCTCAGAAATGGAACATTCCATGAATCTGTAGTTTTATTCTGTACATATGTATTGTTGATAAACTATATGACTGTAGTAAATGCACAAACACACTGATATATGAGTCGACTACAGAAGCAAATGAAATGCTCGAAACGAATAGAAAACACATGAAGGACACTTACCGTGAGATTCAGCCAATAGAAATATAATGTGACAATTTTGCAAAACACAACAAACATGTAAACTGTTGGTCTGGGGTTGTGTGAGTGCGTTTGGAAAAGAAGCAGAGACAAAAATAAAATGATTTTATACATCAACGTTTATATACTCACATACTCAAAGAATTATAATAGGTGAGAAAAGAAATGAATAAAATGCAGCGATTAAACATACAGGAGTTCAAACAACGGTACAGAAACGACTGTAAGCATGCAACTGATTCTCTCTCTCTCTCTCTCACACACACACACACACACACACACACACAGTAGAGTTTTCAAGTTTTCAGGAAGTGCTTCTAGGTAGTTCAATAAAGTAACAGGAAAACATCCAGATGGAAATGAACAATCGAAGCGTCGGAGTCACTCCGCTGCGTTTGGATCTGGATTCATTCATCCGTTCGGACCGCAGGCTCTCATCACAGCCGCTGAAAGGCACTGAGATCCCTCTGGAGAGTCACAGTCTGCACATCAGAAGAGCTTCCCGTCGGATCCCAGAGCTCCGTGTCGGATGAATTGATCCGGGAATGTTCGTGACATCCAGCCATTGCGCACGACGCGCGGCCTTCGCTCCAGACGCCGCTGATCCGACGGTGAAACGGTACCATTGTTTGAACCAGTAAAACAGCACAACGAGCGGCAGGTTCTGCCAGAGACACACGTTCAACTAAACCGTCAGAGGCCATTATGGCACAGAAGTGAGCGAACTCAAAGTCATCAGATCTGAGCGACACACAGAGAGAGCGCGTGACACGCTTTCCCTGACGGCACACGTACATCTCAGAGACGTCTGCTTTTACATCTGCAAGACGTCTATTGGACGTTTCCTATCTGATGTCAAATAGACGTCTGTTAGATGTCTTTAAAGGGGGGTTGTACAATGGTGTTTGCTGTATTCAGAGTTGTTTAGAGTGTTAAAGAGTTGGATTCTCATGCTAAACATGGCTAAAGTTTAAAAAAATAATTTGGAATGACAGAGAATTTCTTTGAGGAAAATCGTACTTCTGGGTTGGTACAGGTTTCGGCTGTTTTTTTTTTTTTTTCTGATTGTGGCTTTAATGACGTAATCGCTGGTGGATCTCCTTATATGAGCATTTCTCCCGGAAAAGCGCGCCCGTGCACACATCAACCAGAGCGAGAGAAAGAGCGTCCATCAACGCTTCATTGGGCTGCACTGCTGCAAGGGATTCACTCGGGAAGAATGTCTCTAATGAAGTGTGGTTTTGGTTGTAAGGCAAAGATAACTTTGCTCAGCTTCCTGATGAAACCCAGCGTTAGTGAACAGTGGATGCAGTTCGTTTTCCGGTGCAGCAATGGAGTTTTGCAAGTGTGTTTGTTGACAAACGTTTCATAAACAAGGCCCAGTTGGACACTGGATTTGCACATTGTTTGATACTGAAAGATAGAGCGCTGTTAAACAGTTGGATTCTCATGCTAAACATGGCCAAAGTTAAAAAAAATAAGTTAGACGAATGACGGAGAATTTCTTTGAGGAAAATCTTACTTCTGGGTTGGTACAAGTTTCGGCTGTTTTTTCGATCGTGGCTTTAATGACGTAATCGCTGGTGGAGTTCCTTATATGAGCATTTCTCCCGGAAAAGTGTGCCCGCGCTCACATCGACTAGAGCGAGAGAAAGAGTCCATCAGCGCTTCATAGGGCTGCACTGCTGCAAGGGATTCACTCGGGAAGAATGTCTCTAATGAAGTGTGGTTTTGGTTGTAAGGCAAAGATAACTTTGCTCAGCTTCCTGAAGAACCCAGTGTTAGTGAACAGTGGATGCAGTTCGTTTTCTGGTGCAGCAATGGAGTTTTGCAAGTGTGTTTGTTGACAAACGTTTCATAAACGAGGCCCAGTTGGACGCTGGATTTGCACATTGTTTGATACTGAAAGATGGAGCGCTCCCAGCTATAAAAGATCCCCCTCATGATTCAGAACTGCAGATGGTCAGTGAAACGCCATCAAATGTCTGTTTTATTGGCAATCCCAGCGCGAGTGACCGTCGAACAGGAGCTTGGCTTTTTCCAGAGAAAATCTGAAAGCTGTAATTATCTTTTATAAATATGATAAAACTAACGACTTTTTGGAGAAGGATGCAGTACTACTCTAGAGGTACTCAAGATTAACATGAGATTAGGTCAAACTGTGTATGTTATGTAGCCTTTAAGATGTTTGGCATTTAGAATGTATATCTCACAGATGTCTGCCAGACGTTTTTACACAGCAGATGCTTTCCAGATCAAGAGATCCTTAACAGACCTCTTGCAGATGTTCGTGTGCCATCTGGGTTAGTCTGAAACACCACATTAGCTCAAGCGATAAACGTACAAATAAAACTATGGAAGCTAATCAACATGACTGTATTGGCACTGGCAACCGTCCCTGAAAATGAACACACATCTGAAACGCAAAGAAAGCTTTCCGCTCGCACTGTAGAGTTTCAGCTTCGGCCGGCGTCTCGTCCGCTCGGACCGATGGCGAGGTACGAACGACAGGAAGAGAGAGTCCAGAAAACGCCTCCCGAACGAGCAGCTGAGCGTGCGCTAGTGGCCGTCGTGGTTGGTCAGCATGTCTTCGGCGCGCCGGTGCGTCTCCAAGGCTTTTGAGGTGAACGAGTCCTGAGGCAGATCAGATTTACGCCTGACGAGCGGACGCTCCTTCCTCTGGTCCCTCGACATCTGCAAACACAAACACAAGAGAGTCACACTGATGCTCATCACTCTCCAGAATCCTCTTATTACAGGTATCTGTGTCAACTAGTGATTTGGTGTTGAAAGTTTAATTTGCGCACTCGCTCTTATAGTTAATAGTTAATTTATCCCTTCACAACCAGTAATTAGCAGGGTTGGGGAAAGCTACTGTTAAAACTAATGCGTTACAATATTGCGTTACTCCCTAAAAAAGTAATTACGTTACTTAGTTACTTTTTCTGGAAAGTAATGCGTTACAATATTGCGTTACTCCCTAAAAAAGTAACTAATTACGTTACTTAGTTACTTTTTATAGAAAGTATTGCGTTATTGTCTAAAAAAGTAATTACGTTACTTAGTTACTTTTTATGGAAAGTAATGCATTACAATATTGCGTTACTCCCTAAAAAAGTTACTAATTACGTTACTTAGTTGCTTTTTATAGAAAGTATTGCGTTACAATATTGCGTTACTCCCTAAAAAAGTTACTAATTACGTTACTTAGTTACTTTTTATAGAAAGTATTGCGTTACAATATTGCGTTACTCCCTAAAAAAGTAACTAATTACGTTACTTAGTTACTTTTTATAGAAAGTATTACGTTACAATATTGCGTTACTCCCTAAAAAAGTAACTAATTACGTTACTTAGTTACTTTTTATAGAAAGTATTGCGTTACAATATTGCGGTACTCCCTAAAAAAGTAACTAATTACGTTACTTAGTTACTTTTTATAGAAAGTATTGCGTTACAATATTGCGTTACTCCCTAAAAAAGTCACTAATTACGTTACTTAGTTGCTTTTTATAGAAAGTAACGTGTTAAATTACTTTAGCGTTAAAACGTCCTTTTTCCAAAGTTTGCGTGTCTGTTACTTGGATACATTAAAGATGTCGCTGTATCCTTTTAGATACTGTTCTTAAACTTTTTGTTTGTAATCATAGTTTTTAAAGGCCTACATGGTTCAGTCCCAGAGATATGGGAATTTTAAAGTGTATATTGTTGAATTGTACCTATTTTGATGGTCGACAACCAGCACTTCTTGAGTTACAGACATGGAAATAAGAGTTTTTGGAAAACTTTGGGGGAAAAACATAAAGTCCCCCCCCCCATTTTTGAACAGTCACTTTTGCCATGGTTTAGCTAAAACCACAATCGAACACACTGAAGCAGCCACTCAAGCTCTTCAAGATCACTTGGAAAAAAAAAATCACAGGCTGGGTTGTGCACACTGGAGATGACATTTGCAGGACAGGGACTATTGTTTTGACTGCTATTTTGCAGAAGGTGGATAACTAGGTAAATATCTATCCATGGCAGCTGAGGAAGTTTCTGAAATGTGGTTGATCTGACTCTGATCTGATATACACGTATATGTTGACTGTTTACTGAATATATCAGACAGTTGTCTTTAAATACACAAATCAGTTCTCCAGCTTCTAGTGGCTCATATGGAATGGATTTCTAACGCACAACAACAAAAAACGCTGACGTTTAGGAGGAGATTTAGAAAAGAATGATCTGCACACATGACATTGATCATCCTTTTCCATATGAGCATCTCTGCCACACCTGATGAAGATGATGATGATGATGATGATGATGATGAAGCTCTGTTCGATTCTCTGAATTACCTGAATGGCTCTGGCCTGCACTGTCTTTTTTAACATCTGAACATCTTCTATAAAGGGACCATCAGTCTCCATTTCTACAGGACTGTTTAGTCCAGACGGATCAACATGCATAATGTACTAGTGGAAAAGAAACGAACAAAAACACAGACAGAAACATGAATGTAAAAGAGTCATCAGCAGCGACTGAAGAAACAGAATGAAACAGACCTGGGATCCTCAAATCTGGCTCATGAGATCCACTTTCCTGCTGAGTTTAGCTCTAATCTACTTTTTAAAAGTATTGCGTTACTCCCTAAAAAAGTAACTAATTACGTTACTTAGTTACTTTTTATGGAAAGTGATGCGTTACGTTACTTTTGCGTTACTTTTTAAATCTGGGCAGGGCTTGCTTGTTTGTTTTTAATATAAAAAAGTTTGATTCTTAGCAAATGTAAAAGCCCTTTCACACCAAAATGAAATTAAGTGAATAAGGAAAATTAACTTAAATTAACTAAAAGAAAGAAAAGAAAGAAAAAAAAGCACAAATGTTAGTTAATCTAAAGTAAGTTTTGCTTATTAGTACACTGCAAAACATGCTTTTCTTACTTAGATTTTTTGTCTTGTTTCCAGCCAAAATATCTAAAAATTCTTAAATCAAGTAAAAATTGTCTTGTTTTTTTTCTGAAGTCAAAATTAGGTGTGTTTTTGCTTGAAAAATAATCTCCCAATGGGGAAAGCTTGTTCTAAGCAAAAACTCTTAATTTTGACTTAATCAAATTATTTTAAGTATAATTATTTACTTGTCTAGAAAGTCCTTCTTGATTTAATTTTTAAAAAAATATATTTTGGCAAAAAATCAAAGTAAGAACAGTATTTTTGCAGTGTACGGTTGAATTGGATCAAAGGTCAGCAGCAAAGTCATTTGTTAATAAAATGGGATTAAATACATAAAGAAAACAAAAAGGAAAACTTTTTGGAAAAAGTATGCATTACTTTACTAGTTACTTGAAAAAGCTAATATTATTATGCAACTTGCATTACTTGTAATGCATTACCCCCAACACTGGCTCTAACCCTCATCAAACACACCTGAGCATGCTAATTAATGTCTTCAGGATCATTAGAAAATCACAGGTAGGTGAGTTTGATCAATGTTGAAGCTAAACTCAGCGGGAAAGTGGATCTCGTGAGCCAGATTTGAGGATCCCTGAAACAGACGGAGGTCAGTAGAAATGTAAATTAACTCTGGGAGTCGTTCAGAGCGTAAATCGGGACACCGACTGACAGGAAGTTGAGCTGAAGCTGACGCTGAGGATGGACCGTTCGGCTGAGACTCACCTGCGGGTTTGACTTGGCCAGACTCTCGATCTTCAGCCAGGCCTCCTCTCTCTCCTTCAGCTTTGCTTTCTCTCTGGAAACAGAAGCGTCAGTGTTTCCGTCATTCACGAATCGGTCTCGCGTGAAACGACGGCTGCGTTTGCGGCTCAACTCACTTGTTCTTCTCGGCTCTGAACTGCTGTGTGCAGTCGTCAAACAGCTTCTGGTTCATCTCCATGAAGAGCTTCAGTGCGTTGTAGATCAAGCCATGAATGGTCCTGCAGTCATTTCACAAGCACACAGAAGAGAGAGAGAGAGATGAAGATTCACGCATTCAGACGGATCACCGCATCTTCACAGTTCAATAAAACATCATTTACCCCCGGTTTCACAGACAGGGCTTAAGCCTAGTCCTAGACTAAAATGTAAGTCTGAGCTGCACTGAAAAACATGCTTTTCCAGCTTAGAATTTTTTGTCTTGTTTCCAGCCGAAATATCTAAATATTCACGTTAATGACTTTTCAGAAAAAAGATGTTCAAATTAAGTGAGGTTTTGCTTGAAACAAGCAAAATAATCTGCCAATGGGGTAAGCAAAATAATCTAGTCCTCTGCTTGAAATAAGATTATTTTGCTTGTTTCAAGCAAAAACTCACTTAATTTTGACTTATTTTTTCTGAAAACAAGACAATAATTTTTACTTGTCTTGAAAATCCTTCTTGATTTAAGAATTTTTAGATATTTTGTCTAGAAACAAGACAAAGCATTTTTTGCAGTGTTTCAGCTGAAATAAAATTGCACTGCTTGATCTGAAAACACATCAGTGCCCTTTTGTCTCAAGATGCACACCAGTAATGTTTTATTCTATGCATGTTTATAAAAACTACTTAAATGTCCTAATTGAACTATGGCCTAATCCTGACTTAGTCTAAACCCTGTCTGTGAAACCGGGCCTTAGTATGTTTAAGCTTTAAGTAAAGTAAAGTGTGGCACTGGCTCTAAGCGTGAGTCTTACTTGTTCCAGTGGCTCTTGGAGTTGCGGTAAAGCGCCGGGAACATGATGGGTAAGATCTTGGCCGCGTTGTCGCTGATGAGACTCATGATGTACTCGTTATTCCAGTAATAAAGCGCTCTCTCTGCCACCTGTCAGAAACACACTCATGTCTAATTAATCTGAATAACGCAACACACACAGCAGCCAGCGCTGCTAGATCACTCACATACTTTAGTGTGCTACTGATTCCAAATGACATGACAAAAATTGTAGTTTGTAATGTAGTCCATTATACAGGGGTTGGACAATGAAAGTGAAACACTGGCCAATAGTGTTGGAGGTTTCATGGCTATATTCGGTGGCCAGTCTTCACTTATTGCTCATTCCAGCAGTAAGAGCGGTGTGTGAAGGTTGACTATGTGCACCCAATGCTTCAGACATTGTACCCTAAAGGTGCTGCCATGTATAAGGAGGATAATGCACTCATACACACAGCAAGACTGCTGACAGAGAGGACTGATGAACATGAAAGTAAAGCTGAACTTCTGTGTTTAGCGATGAAGCGTTGTCTTAGATATAAAAGAAAATTCTGTGTTTGACGATGAAGCTGTCTCATATATAACAGAAAATACTGTGTTTTGCGAGGAAACATTGTCTCATTAATAATGGAAAATTCTGTGCTTGGCGAAGAAACATAGTATTTTCTGTTATATATGACACATTTCCTCACCAAACACATAATTTTCCATTTTATGAGACAATTCTTCATCACTAAACACAGTATTTTCTGTTATTATTGAGACAACGCTTCATCACCAAACATAGTATTTTCTGTTATATATGATACAGTGTATGACGATTAGGCTTTGTCTCATTAATAATGGAAAATTCTGTGTTTAGTGATGAAGCATTGTGTCATATATAACAGAAAATACTGTGTTTGGTGATTAAGCGTTATCTTTATATATATATATATATATATATATATATATATATATAAAAATTCTGTGTTTGACGATGAAGCTTTGTCTCAAATAAAATTGTAAATTCTGTGTTTGGCGCGGAGGAAAAAAAAAAGTAAAGTTGGCCTGCACAGTCAGCAGATCTGAATATTATTGAGGCACTTTGGGATGTTTTGGAGGAGCGAGTCAGGAAACGTTTTCCTACAGCAGAATCACATCGAGACCTGGACACTGCTCTAGAAAAGGAATGGCTCAGTATCCCTCTGTCTCCTGTGCAGGACATGCATTTGTCAATCCCAAAACCAAATGATGCTGTATTGGCCACAAAAGAAGGCCCAATACTGTACTAACTGTGCTCTAAAACCAAGTGTTTCAGTTTCATTGTCCAACCCCGGTATTACGTCTGTTTCTCAAACTGAGGTTTGTGAGTTTAATAAAAAAGCAAAGCAAATAATGAGCTAAATCATAAAAATGTAAAATTTATAATAAATTGTAAAAATTACAGCAATCAAATTAAAACGCTTCATAAAAATATTAAATGTTATACCTGTGCACCTGCATATCACATGATGATGTGAATAATGTGTAATTCAGTGAGAGATTTAAAAGTAATATTGCATTACTTTCAGAAAGTAATGCAGTATGTTGCTTTTGTGTTACTTTTTGTCACCTGGGCTGGGTTTGCTTGTTTGTGTTTTAATAACAGAAACCACAAAAGTTATATTTTTGGCTATTGTAAAGTCCCTTTCACACCAAAAGTGAAATGCATCATCCTCAGGCTGAAGACTCACTCCTGATTTCTCTCCACATGAACAACAGGAGTCATGTCTGAAATACTTATTTGAAGAAGTAACTCTTATATTTTATTGTAATTTTTAAAAGTAATGCATTGCATTACTTGGAAAGTAATCTAATAACATAATGTGTGTTACTTGTAATGTGCCACCACCAACACTGATGTAATCATGCAATCAATCAAATAAATAAATAACTGTAGTGAGATTATAAGCGTTTTAAAATCTAACAATCTAATTACAAGTACTGAATTTTTGGAATCTGATAACGCAATCCAGATGACATGTAAACATTTGTGTAAAAAAACTTCATCCGCAGCTATTCTCCGCTTCGCTCACCTGAAAGTGAGGACTGGACACACACTTGGCCAGCTGACGGAAGAGCGGCTCCATGACCTTCACGAACTCGGACGGCTCGATCACGTCCAGGATCTCCTCCAGCTCGTTGAGGAACATCACCTCCTTCGGACTGTGAGTCTTGGGCCAGTACTTGAGAAGAGCCATGACCACCTGCACAAAGCCTCATGGGTCTTTAATACTGCACTGACAGATCAATCCAGTGATGCAGTGTTCATTTTGACAAATTTTGATTTAGTTTCAGTCATATTTTAGTCATCTGAACTGTCTTTAGTTTTAGTCGACGAAATATCATAAGATTTTAGTCTAAATCTACAATAAATTTAGCCTGCTAAAACTTAATGGCTTTAATTGCAGTGCAATGCATTTATTAAGCATTTCTCTAAAATTTCCAAACACATTCTATAGGTTTGATATTAAGGTTTAATCATGATAAACACACAATTTAACTGCGGTGATACACAACATGACTTAATATTAAAATGAAATAAAGAACATGGTCTTCTTTTGAATGTAATCTCAATGGTTATATCGGCTAATGATGCATTCTTTATAGTCACTTGTTTACCATATTCTTCATTCTTTCAAACAGACATGTTTATTTATATTAATTAATTTAGGCCTAGATTAATCTTTAGGGCTGCGTAAGTGATTCAGTCAAGAGCAGTGTTTGTTTTCTGTCTTTCTTTTGTTGCTTGATGAACATCAGTGACTCGGACAATAGACACTAAATGTGGCTGCTGTCCCTTTAAAACCCAATGCAATGCACTGATACACTTTCTCTCTACTGTTTACGTTCATTTAAGACGCAGTCGGCTGTGTTTATGTGAATACTCATCAAAACGGACAATTCCAGATTATTTTGTGTGTATTTCTCAGTTCATGAACGTGAAAGAGTGTGAGGTGTGTTTTCTGTGTGTTTGCTTCAGTGTCTGCATCAGAAAACAAGACCCAATTGAGTTCTCTCTTGCGTCGTCAGATTTATCCATATGTCTGCACTTCTCCCACATTTTTTAATGTTTTATTAGACGTGCAGCAAGTGTATTTTAGCTCGTGTCCCGCCGGTTTGAACGCATTTTCTGAATGCATCTCTTTCCAAATCGTCCCTCACTAACTTTTCCATCTCGTTTTTATTCGTTGATGAAAGCGCCAGTAGATTTTTGTCATAGTTTTTGTCATTCAAGAAGAATTTTAGTTTATCTTTTCGTTTTCGTCTGTGGAAAAAAATGCCGTTGACGAAGTTAATGACAAATTATTCGCCAACGAAATGAACACTGCAGTGATGCACTGAATGGTGTCTGATGATCTGAAGTCTTACCGGTTCGGTGAGTGTGCTGTCCTTCTCCAGGAACTGAACCACACAATACGCCAGCTGGAGACGAGAGGAGACGCGGTTAGAGACGCTAAAGTTAGGGTTAGGGTTAAGCTGAGTTAGGGTTAGCGTAAGACTGACCTGCGGGTGATAGACGCTCAGAGACTTCACCTTGTGCAGCGGCAATAAAACCTTCAGCAGGAAGATCTTGTGCTCTTCTTTTAAAGGTAAAGCGAAGCCGTTGATGATGCTGTCGGACAGAAGAAACACAGATATCAGCAATCGGAAGATTTCCCAGCATGCACAGCGACGGCTGATGTTTTACCTTCCCAGGATCTCCAGTAACTCAGCGATTCCATTGTGATGCTCCGTCTCATAAATAAACCTGCAAACACACACAAAACACACGTAACACTTTAGAATAATGGTCCATTAGCATTAGTTAATGTATTAACTAACATGAATGAATAATGAACAAAACATTAATTACAATATTTATTAGTCTTCATTAATGTTAAAGAAAATACAGTCATTGTTAGTTCATGTTAGTTCACATTGCATTGACTAATATGTGACCCTGGACCACTCAATTTTTTTGAAATTGAGATTTATACATCATCTGAAAGTCGAATAAATAAGCTTTCCATTGATGTATGGTTTGTTATGATGGGACAATATTTGGCTGAGATAAACTATTTGAAAATCTGCAATCTGAGGGTGGAAAAAAATTAAAATATTGAGAAAATCGCCTTTAAAGTTGTTCAAATTACGTTCTTAGCAATGCATATTACTAATCAAATTAAGTTTTGATATATTTACAGTAGGAAATGTACAAAATATCTTCATGGAACATGATCTTAACATCCTAATGATTTTTGGCATAAAAGAAAAATCGTTAATTTTACCTGTAGAGTGTATTTTTGACTATTGCTAGAAATATACCCCAGCGACTTAAGACTGGTTTTGTGCTCCAGGGTCACATATTATCAAGCAGAACTTCTGATTTTAATGATGCATTAGTAAATGATCAAATTAACATGAACTAACATTAATAAATGCTGCAGGAGTATTGTTCATGTTAACTAATGGACCATTATTCTAAAATGTGACCAAAACACAAAAAGACATTTACAAGCAAATGTACTAAACTTGGGAAACGAACAAAAATGAGGCGTGAAGGCATTGCTCACCTGTAAAATATGTTATTAATTTGCTTTCTAATGTAAGCCCGCAGCCCAAGAAACTTTCCATATATTCGGTGCAGGGTGGTTTTCAGGAAATCTCTCTCTCGTGGATCTTCGCTGTCAAACAACTCCAGAAGCTGAAATTCAGTATTCAGTAATTCAGAAACAGCATCTCAAACTGCTGAACTAATACTGAACACTTCCACTGATATAGAGCGAAAATGAAAAAATCTGCATACCTGCATCACAAATTTTTGGTCGATGTATTTCTTTGCGATGTTCGGCTGAAAGTCGGGTGACTCTAAAAACCGCAGGAAAAACTCGTACACCAGCTGTAAGATAAACACAGCAAATGAGTCAAACAAACCAAAGTTTATTCTCATCAAGTTATTTATTCAGATGTGGAGCGCTGCGATTAGTCACACGCATCCTACGTACATGTGCATCTGAGATTTACCTGAACAGATTCGGTCTGTCATGTGCTTTCTGTTTCTGTGGCACATTGAAACTTCTCATAGCTGATATATGCTTGGATGCACCACTGGTCAAAAGGTTTTTTAATGAGTTTTCTGATTATTATCCGTGTTGAAAACAGTTGTGCTGCCCAATAATTGTGGAAACTGTGATGCATTTTATTTTTCAGGATACATGGATGAATAGAAAGTTTAAAAGAACAGCATTTATTTGAAATATTTTGACATTGTAAACGTCTTCACTGTCACCTTTAATCAATTTGATGCATCCTTGATTAATAAAATGCATTATACAAATCTTTTTTACCAAAAACTTTCACATGGTAGTACATCACAGTTTCCACAAAAGCACTGGGCATCAACATTGACGATCCGAAATGTTTGTTGAGCAGCAAATCAGTATATTATAATGATTTCTGAAGGATCATGTGACGCTGAAGACTGCAGTAATGATGCTGAAAATTCAGCTTTGACCACAGAAATAAATTACATTTGAACAGATATTCACATAGGAAACATCGGTTTTCAATTGTAATAATACTTCACACTGTTTTTACTGCTTCTGATCAAATAAATGCAGCAAAACAGAGAAAAACATAAATCCTTAATTATAGTGTAGCGTAGGGCTGCCCTCGACTAGTAGTCGTTTATTTTAAGCATTAGTCGACTAATCGTACGTTTATTAATAAAACATTTAAATCATTATAATGAGCCTTTAATTGCCTACATATCCTAATAAGCGCTCAAGCAGGCATAAAGCTTGCCACAGCGCACCGCAGATGTAATGATTATAAATGTGTCAGGGAAAAACAATAAGTAGACTGCATTAATATTTTAATAATATATTGAAACGAGTGCTTTCTTTGTTTTCGGCTTAAGAGATGAAGTCGGCGACTCGTCATCTCCGCAGCTGTGATGCGCCTGAATGCATGTTTCATATGTAGGCTATTACATAATCTGAGAAAGTAGAAATTTTACTCTCTATAGATATATTTTAATGTCTGAAAGCCAAAGATATACACTGAGTTTCACGCTCAAGTTCACAGAAAAAAGACGACAGAAAGCACATCCTGTTTGCTTTCATTATTTTACAAAAGCGCATGTTTTGTTTTTATTGTGAGTGGACACGAATATGCGTCTTTCGAAAAGATGTTTTACTTTTACCTGTCTATGCTGTCTAAAATGATGGAGTAAGCTATTCTAAGAGCAAATTACCGCACCGGCATCCATCTGTCCTGCATTAAGCGCATGTTTAGCTTCCACACAGACAGCGCGCATTTCTCTAGGTCAGTGGTTTTCAAACTTTTCAAACTTTTTAAAAATATATATAGCCTAATTTGCGCTCATTGGGATAGTAGCTGAAAGCAGGATATTAAAATAGCTTTTGAATGCGTGCGCGCGATTTACTTTCGGTTTAGTTTGCAGCTTCCCGCATCCTTCTCCCTGAATCTTGAACTTTGTGACATACATAGCCTATACATCTGGCTTAAATCGTCCTGGCGACCCACCCAGGGTTTGAAAACCACTGCTTAACATTACATTGTACAACATTACATGTAAAGTTGCGGCTACTTAGGCTACGTTTCAGATAATAAGCCATATTTGAGGTTGATGAATATGTTGGATGTACTGTCCAATGTATACTGCATTACTATTACCACGCAGACTATAGCCATTAACGATCTCTCCGTGAGATTTATTTATTTATTTCCGTGACTAAACGACTAATAAAATTTTGGTCGACCAAGCCTTTTCTGGTCAACTAACGCTTAGTCGACTATTAGGGGGCAGCCCTAGTGTAGCGCCTCATCGCTCTGGTTAAGTGACTGATGTAGCGGCTGTGATCGGTGAACAGAAGCTGTCAACAGGAAGTGTTTGTCGGCACCTGTAGATGAGGCCACGCTGCTTCAAGAGTGGGTTCATCCTCCTCTGGGTCGAATTCTGCTCCCGTTGGGTTAGACGAAGGCGGCAGAGCCCTGAACATGTTCACGGCAAACTGCAACACAAACACAAGATCTCTCTCTAGTGGATCTTTGTAGATCATGACATACTTATAGATCGAAAACAAAACTATGCAGGCATTCAAGGGCAGGTTTAGATCAGGGATCCTCAAATCTGGCGTGCGAGATCCACTTTCCTGCAGAGTTTAGCTCCTGATCAAACTCAGCTACCTGTGATTTTTCTAATGATCCATTAGCATGCTCAGGTGTCAGATTTGAGGATCCCTGGTTTAGATCCTACCTCTGCGTTTATTTAACCTTTGAGTCATCTCAATTATCACCAGTAAAGTATGGAGTGCCACAAGGATCTGTCCTAGGTCCTCTGCTATTTTTCAATATACATGTAATAATATTATTAGAAAATACGGGATTAGTTACCATTGTTATGCTGATGATACTCTACTATATGTGACCCTGAAGCACAAAACTTAAGTCGCTGGGGTATAATTGTAGCAATAGCCAAAAAATACACTGTATGGGCAAAAAATCATTAGGATATAAGTAAAGATCATGTTCCATGAAGATATTTAGTAAATTTCCTACCGTAAAATATGTAAAAACGTAATTTTTGAAAAGCAATGCATTGCTAAGAACTTCATTTGGTCAACTTTAAAGGTGATTTTCTCAATATTTAGATTTTTTTTTGCACCCTCAGATTCTAGATTTTCAAATGGTTGTATCTCCGCCAAATATTGTCCAATCCTAACAAACCATACATCAATAGAAAGTTTATTTATTCATCTTTTAGATGATGTATAAATCTCAATTTCACAAAATTTACCCTTATGACTGGTTTTGTGGTCCAGGGTCATATATATCTAAACAAGACCAGATGAAACTTCTAAATTATCTAAGCTAACAGAGTGTTAAAAATGTAAAAGATTGGATGACCAATCATTTTCTTCTCTTAAATTCGGATAAGAAAGAGATTGGACCAAAAAACAGTACAATTTGCAACCAGACAGATGTAAAAAAAAAAATCTGGGTGTTATTTTAGACAGAAACTTGTCTTTTGAAAATCATATTTCCCATGTTACAAAAACAGCATTCTTTTATCTTAGAAACACTGCCAAGCTACGAAACATGTTACCTGTTTCTGATGCAGAAAAGTTAGTTCATGCATTTATGAGCTCTAGGCTGGACTATTGTAATGCACTGCTAGGTGGTTGTCTGTATCTTTAATAAACAAGCTACAGTTAGTCCAAAAAGCAGCTTGTCTTGTCTCCAAAAAATGTAAATCAAGAAGGATTTTCTAGAAAAGTAAAAATTATTTTCGTTTTCAGAAAAAGCAAGTCAAAATGAAGAGAGTTTTTGCTTAGAACCAGCTAAATAATCTGCCAATGGGGTAAGCAAAAAAAAAATATCATTTCAAACAGAAAACAAGATTATTTTGCTTACCCCATTGGCAGATTATTTTGCTTGCAAACACGCACTTAATTTTTATTTGTTTTCAGAAAAAACAAGACAATCATTTTTACTTGTCTAGAAAATCCTTCTTGATTTTGGCTGGAAACGAGACAAAAAAATCTAAGTAAGAAAATAATTTTTTGCAGTGTACTTGTGCCTAATTTTTTCTCATTGCTGAAGAGTGTTGAACTTTCTTTTCCTACAGTTCTACTGTACAGACGTCAATTTAATTTTCCTTTAGCCTTAGGCTTATTCACTTCATTTCATTTTGGTGTGAAAGGGCTTTTACATTTGATAAGAATCAAACTTTTTTTATATTAAAAACAAGCAAGCCCTGCCCAGATTTAAAAAGTAATGCAAAAGTAACGTAACGCATTACTTTCCATAAAAAGTAACATAATTAGTACGTTTTTTAGGGAGTAATGCAATATTGTAACGCATTACTTTGAAAAGTAACTTTCCCCAGTAGTAAGCTGCTACTAAATATATTGTAGAATCTTTAATTTTCTGTAAAGCTGCTTTGCAATGATTTGTATCAGGAAAAGCACTATACAAATAAACTTGAATTGAACTGAACATCTTTACATCCATCTCACGCCATCAGTGCTGTGCTTTAACTGTTGGTTTGTCCACATGCACACAATGCTGAACATCAGCCAGAAAATGTGTATAAATAGACTGTAAATCAATCGTCGGCCTCTGGTGCATTATGGCTCTTATTGATGAATTCATGCATTCATCGACGGCCCCATTAGCAAAACAATAACTCTATTAGCATTGGCAGCAGTGGCACGGCTTTGATGATGTGAGGTGATCTGCTGATCGTTCGGTCACACGTGAGGCTGATCTGATCAAAAGAACACCTTATCAAACAGAACGTCTTTTTTTTTTTTTGAAAGAGCGCTTGAAGAGTATTGTGTTTCAAGTGAAACTCCAGCGTGATAACGCTTCTTTAAAGCTGTAAATAGAAAAGCATGTGAAGTCAGTGCCAATAAAGCACAAGAGCGACCGCGGCCGACTCTAAAAGGGAAACAGAAGCGTCATTGTGCGATCGCAGAGATCAAACGAGCGGCCCCTATGAGAGCGAGGGCCGCCGCGGGCCCCTCGGACCCGGCCTGACTCACCATGTGCACCACCTCCGGGTAAATGGGCTCCGTGATGACATTGCGATTGTGGTTGATGTACTCCACCATCTCGCTCAGCGCCGCCCGCTTCACCTCCTTCCATTTCAGGTCGCTGAGCGGATCGGACAGGAAGTCGAAGAGAACGCAGCACTGACGCAGCTTCTGGATGAAGAGCTTCTCCTGCTCGGCCGGAGCCACATCTGAAACACAGACCAGAGTCATCAGATCTCCACAGGTGTTTATTAATGCACAATCACAAATCAGTCATTTCCCTTTTGCTGCAAATACAGAAATAACCAGCGTTAATATTGCAGAATGATGGAGTCAGGAATAGACGTTTTTTTCTGCATCAGCACACTATACAGTTGTGCTCAAAAGTTTACATCCCCCTTGCAGAATCTGCAAAATGTTAATTATTTTTAGCAAAATAAGAGGGATCATAGAAAATGCATGTTATTTTTTATTTAGTACTGACCTGAATAAGATATTTCACAGATATAGTCCACAAGAGAAAACAAGTTGAATTTATAAAAATGACCCTGTTCAAAAGTTTACATCCCCTTGATTCTTAATACTTTGTTACCTGTGTGTTTTTTTGTTTAGTGATAGTTGTTCATGAGTCCCTTGTTTGTCCTGAACAGTTCAACTGTCTGCTGTTCTTCAGAAAAATCCTTCATCTCCCACAAATTTTTGTATTTTTGTGTATTTGAACCCTTTCCAGCAATGACTGTATGATTTTGAGATCCATCTTTTCACACTGAGGACAACTGAGAGACTCATATGCAACTATTACAGAAGGTTCAAACACTCACTGATGCTCCAGAAGGAAAAAAACATGCATTAAGAGCCGGGGGGTGAAAACTTTTGAACAGAATGGAAATGTGTACATTTTGCTCATTTTGCCTAAATATCATATTTTTTTCATTTAGCACTGCCCTTCAGAAGCTACAGAAGATACTTGCATGTTTCCAAGAAGACAACATTAGTTAAATTTACCATGGTCTTCAAATTCCAAAAGTTTTCACCCCCGGCTCTTAATGCATGTTTTTTCCTTCTGGAGCATCAGTGAGTGTTTGAACCTTCTGTAATAGTTGCATATGAGTCTCTCAGTTGTCCTCAGTGTGAAAAGATGGATCTCTAAATCATACAGTCATTGCTGGAAAGGATTCAAATACACAAAAATGCTGGAAAACCAAAGAATTTGTGTGAGCTGAAGGATTTTTCTAATAAACTGCCTGCTGTTCAACTGTTCAGGACAAACAAGAGACTCATGAACAACTATCACCAAACAAAAAAACACAGCCGTGGGTCATTCAGGAACAACACAGTATTAAGAATCTTTTGAACAGGGTCATTTTTATAAATTCAGCTATTGTTTTCTCTTGTGGACTATATGTAAATGCCTTTTATGTGAAATATCTTATTCAGGTCAGTATGAAATAAAAAATAACATGCATTTTCTATGATCCCTCTTATTTTGCTAAGAGAATGAACATTTTGCAGATTCTGCAAGGGGTATGTAAACTTTTGAGCACAACTGTGTATATAAACAGAGCTTAGTTTTTTTGTGATGACTTCATGTATTTTTCTTTTAAAAGTCTTGTTTCCTTCTATTCAAAAGCGATCCATGAAAACACGATCATCTAACTGCCGCATTGAGCTGGATGGCGATTATCCTCTGCTTTACAGCTGAATCACATCCTGCAGCATCAACACTTACTGAACTGAATCAAATCAACATTGAACTGATTCAATCTGAATAATGACTCTACTGTCTTCTGCAGAGCTGGAATTCAACTGATGAACTTTTATTGAACTGGTATTGACACGGTTAATGAAATGAACTCCATCACCATTGAACTGAACTGGCCTGAATTATGACTCTATTGTGTTTTAGAGCTGCTTTAGCAGAATCTGATCCGTTTTCATAATCGATGCTGGTATTTAACGTGAAGGACCTGGACAAATGAACCCAAATGTCAAGATGACAGGATTGTGAAGGGCTGTTCAGACAAAGAGAGAGAGGTTAGCCAATCATCATCATTAGCTCTTATAATCTAACATTAAAATGGTTTGAGATCAGACTCTACACTCACATCCACAAGACCTCTGGGCCTCTTAAAGCTTCTAAGAATCCTCTCAGAAAGCTCCTAGTTTAGCTTAAAAAATTCTATGTAGAAGCTTAAAAGTGATTGAATGCGTTCCTTATTTTTTCTTTTTTATTTACCATGCTGCTAATCTCTTAATGAAACAAAATGAACACGGTAATTGTTTGTGTGATCACTTTGCTTGCTGCATAGCTGCATTTTTCCAGTTGTCAAATAAACTAATGTAGCTAATTTGGTGATTACTTCCATTTCTGAGATGTTCGCATGTCTCTAACATGATCTAATGTGTAGAAGCATCTCATTAAGTCACTGTTATGCATTGCATACAACATATTTCTTCTCCCTCTTCATATTTCGTCCAGTTTCTCCACCGCTAAAGAAACTTTAAGCCTCTTAAAAGTCCTCATCCGTACTCCTAACCATTTTGGACCTCTTTTAAGGGTTAGGATGCTTTCTGAATTACTTTTTTTCTTTACCAGGATCTTTTCTTTAATTTTAAGAGGAAACACCCATTTCTAAGAATTTTGTCAGTAGGAGCAACTTTTTGCACTAAAAATGTTCATGAATACGGGCCCTGCACTGCAAAAAATGTTTTTCTAGCTTAGATTTTTGTCTTGTTTCCAGCTGAAATATCTACAAATTCTTAAATCAAGAATTATTTTCTAGACAAGTACACGTTAATGTCTTGTTTTCAGAAAAAAGAAGTTAAAATTAAGTGAGTCTTTGCTTGAAACAAGCAAAATAATCTGCCAATGGGGTGAGCAAAATAATCTAGTCTTCTGCTTGAAATAAGTTTATTTTGCTTACCGCATTGGCAGATTATTTTGCTTGTTTCAAACAAAACCTCACTTAATTTTGACTTCTTTTTTCTGAAAACAAGACAATAATTTGTACTTGTCTAGAAAATCCTTCTGGATCTAAGAATTTTTAGATATTTTGCCTAGAAATAAGACAAAAAATCTTAGCTAGAAAAGCATTTTTTGCAGTGTGATCTGAGCCGGACTGACATTATTAGACACGACTGACCACTTCTCAGGTATGATATCCTGTTTAAAGACGGACAGTGACTCTCTTCTATTATTCTTCACAAATTTTATTCAAAGCACCCAGAGTTTCACGTCTATTTTCATTATTATGGTTTCGGTACCGTCACATGCTCCAGATCCTCTGCAGATGTCTCCAGGAGGAGGTTGAGATGAGTTCATCTGCTGCTCCTCAGACATGAGACTCTTATCTGATCCAAACGCCCCAAATAACACGCCAGCAAATGACGCTCATGCACACGAGTGCGTTATTATGTTTATGACACGCTCGCGGTTCGTACAGATTCTGTAAAATTAAATTCCAGGACTTTCAAATACTTTTCAAGCACTATTTTTTTCAGAGATCTCACTAATAATCAAAATACATCTAATACAACAAATGGCAAAAATAAAGCGAAGCACATGCAAAGTATGCAATGATGTCAAGAACAAAAGGAGAACAAGAAATAAAGCACATAAATTAAAAATGGACTGTTTTTCTGGCAGCAGCAGTTGTGATACCAATTTAAATGTGTGTGTGTATATATATATATATATGTATGCACTGCAAAAAATGCTTTTCTTACTTAGATTTGTTGTCTTGTTTCTAGCTAAAATATCTAAAAATTCTTAAATCAAGAAGGATTTTCTAGACAAGTCTTGTTTTCAGACAAAATATGTTAAAATTAAGTGAGTTTTTGCTTAAAACAAGCTAAATAATCTGCCAATGGGGTAAGAAAAATAATCTAGCTTTCTGCTTGAAATAAGATTATTTTTCTCACCCCATTGGCAGATTATTTTGCTTGTTTTAAGCAAAAACTCACTTAATTTTGACTTTTTTTTTCCTGAAAACAAGACAATAATTGTTACTTGTCTAGAAAATCCTCCTTGATTTAAGATTTTTTAGATATTTTGGCTGGAAACAAGACAACAAATCTAAGTAAGAAAAGCATTTTTTGCAGTGTGTATATATGTATAGCACAGTTTAAAAACAAGGGAGTAGGTTTGATTTTGAAGCAAGTTGCGGTTTTTGTCACTCCTCTGAGAAAGATTCACTCACTTGTTTTTCAATGAACCACACAGATATTAAAGTTAAGATTTATTCATGTTGATCTGATCTCACTTTGTAAGTGACTTTTCTTACTGTTTTAAAGATGCTTTGTTTGACGACTCAAAAGAGAATATCTGAAAATAGAACTTCCTTCATCCGTGTTTCCTGCTAGCTAAATTACATACAAAAACAAAAATCTGCCTCTTTATTTAGAGTTGATCTAAACAAGTACATAAAAACTATTAAAAGTTCTGTACATCCTAAAGCAGCGAAAACTGCATCTGTATTCATCCTATGTGTTCTCTTATTGTGTAAATGTATTACTTATTTGTTTTTTGTTTGGCAACACGTTTGCTCCAAAAAAAGTTTTATTTTTATTTATAGCTTAATTCACTATATTTGAAATAGTTTGAGTTGGTGACAGTTCAAGTGGAAAAAAGTTGAAAGCATCCAATCATTTCATACCATTGAAGTCAATCTTACATTTATCAGTATATATTGTAATAAATATTTGAGAAATGATTGTTGTATATGATTATATTAGTTTATTACGGCTAATGTCAATAAACACTTATTTTATAGATACATTGTCTTTCAATAATTCCAGTACTTTTCAGGAATATTGCTATTTTCAGGGGTTTTCCACCTAAAGTTAAATTCAAGTATTTTAAGCACCTTGTGAAGTGCTGGATCTGTCTAATATGATGATGGCCATAGTATTCCAGCAGCAGCTTAAGAAAAAGTGAATTATCAAAAAAAAACAAATTTAAACCTCATTATGATAAACAGAGTCAAATGATCATTTTGTCATTGTTTACACCTTCATGCCGTTCCAAACCTGTATGATATTCTTTTTTCAGGAATATATTTGGATGTTTTCAAAAATGTCTCAGTTTTTACAATTGATGTCGGTGTGCTCTGATGTTTTTCGGACTCAAACACTCTTCTCAATATCTTCTTTTATGTTTGTAATGACATGAGGGAGAGTTAATGATGACAGAATGAAGGTTTTGTCACCGGCTCATGATCTCATGAATAACGTCAGCGAAAGTCTGTAAAGAACACAGACTCCAAAATAAACACACAGAGTAATGGGAAAATGGACTTTCTGATAAAAACACATTCTGATTTATTAATGCAAAACTATTGAAAAAGCCCAATGCATTGCATGGTTCAGCATTAAAATAAACTACAGTTCTCTTCAAAGCAGATCTGTGCTTCACTGATCAATAAACAAAATAAGGTTACGATTTATTTAACCCTTTAACTGTCACCGTCCCGTCACCGGGACGCCTAAGTTTACGTCACCATATTTCAAATAAATCCTAATCTAATCATGACAAACTATATCTCGTTGGAAAGGTGTAAGACTCCTAAATTGATATTTTACCACTGTTTTGTGTTACAAATTATGTAGGAAAAGTAATACATTAATTTATGACAAGAGTGCACCTCAAAAAATGTACTTCATAACAGGAGTTCAGACCTTTTTCACAAAAAGACTTTCTTTGTTGGCTTTTTTTCTATCACGCTTTAGAAATCATAAGAAATTATAGATCACTTGAAGACTTAAAATTTCAAAATTCATCCTTTGGAAACCATTTTAAAATCAGACATTGCATTATCATGGAAATACATGAAAATCATATTACAAAATGTTTTTGTTCATGAATTATAAAAAATTACATTTGGATAGTGCATTTTCATGTCTATGTTCACAATAGGGAGTGACAGTTAAAGGGTTAAAGGTGTCCTTGTTACAGTGTAATTATACATTTAAGTATTGAGTAATATTAATTACATTTGTTATTCATTTGGAATTATTGATTAATTTCCTTCAACTGAAATTATTTACGTTTCTTTTTGCATTAATAATACATTACCTTCCTATTTGATGCTGTAAAGTTGCTTTGACACAATCTGTACTGTAAAAAGCACTATATAAATAAAGATGACTTGACCTACATGTACTTACTATACGTTAGGGTTAGGAGTAGGGTTTGGCTTAGGGTTACTAACATGTAAAAATTAGCAGATGAATCTAAAGCAGCTTTACTGAAACTAGTTCTTTACAGAACCGTTAGAACCGTTAACTGGTTAAAGTGGACTTCAGCTGTGATTCATATGAATCCTGAAAGCATTGCTCTCGGTTTGACTCATTTGAACCGGCAATCCTTTCAAACCGTATAAACTACACAATGGTCCGCTTCAGTCATTAAATAATCAAAACAAATCCTGACATTGAGCACAGTCCCTCTGTGATGAGTGTCACTCTTGTTTAATCAAATTAAAACTAATCAAGCTTCTGGACTCATATTAGTGAGTTTGTGAGTTTGTTTCCCCTTAACTATCACTAACCTAACCATAACCAACCCACACCCAACTCTAACAATAAACCCTTGCAGTTAAATCTAGTCTGGTTTCTATCAGCTGTTTATAATGCTGTCATCTAACCTTTATAAACACAGCTGACCATTTATCATTTGTGACCCTGGACCACAAAACCAGTCATAAGGGTCAGTTTTTTTGAAATTGAGATTTATACATCATCTGAAAGCTGAATAAATAAGCTTTTCATTGATGCATGGTTTGTTAGGATAAGACAACATTTGGCCGAGATGCAACTATTTAACAAATTTGCAATCTGAGGGTGCAAAAAAAATCAAAATATTGAGAAAAACACCTTTAAAGTTGTCCAAATGAAGTTCTTAGCAATGCATATTAATTATAAAAATTAAGTTTTGATATATTTACAGTAGGAAATGTACTAAATATCTTCATGGAACATGATCTTTACTTATTATCCTAATGATATCCTAAATATTGAGAAAGTTGTCCAAATGAAGTTCTTAGCAATGCATATTACGAATCAAAAATTACGTTTTGATATATTTACAGTAGGAAATTTATTAATATCCTAATAATTTTTTTTGCATAAAGGTCAATTTTTTGAAATTGAGATTTATACATCATCTGAAAGCGGAATAAATAAGTTTTACACTGATGCACTGTTTTGTTAGGATCAGACAACATTTGGCCGAGATGCAACTATTTAACAAATTTGCAATCTGAGGGTGCAAAAAAAATCAAAATATTGAGAAAAACACCTTTAAAGTTGTCCAAATGAAGTTCTTAGCAATGCATATTAATTATAAAAATTAAGTTTTGATATATTTACAGTAGGAAATTTACTAAATATCTTCATGGAACCTGATCTTTACTTAATATCCTAATGATATCCTAAATATTGAGAAAGTTGTCCAAATGAAGTTCTTAGCAATGCATATTACGAATCAAAAATTAAGTTTTGATATATTTACAGTAGGAAATTTACTAATATCCTAATAATTTTTTTTGCATAAAGGTCAATTTTTCGAAAATTGAGATTTATACATCATCTGAAAGCTGAATAAATAAGCTTTTTATTGATGCATGGTTTGTTAGGATAAGACAACATTTGGCCGAGATGCAACTATTTGAAAATCTGCAATCTGAGGGTGCAAAAAAATCGAAATATTGAGAAAAACACCTTTAACGTTGTCCAAATGAAGTTCTTAGCAATGCATATTAATTATTAAAACTTAAGTTTTAATATATTTACGGTAGGAAATGTACTAAATATCTTCATGGAACATGATCTCTACTTACTATCCTAATGATATCCTAAATATTGAGAAAGTTGTCCAAATGAAGTTCTTAGCAATGCATATTACGAATCAAAAATTACGTTTTGATATATTTACAGTAGGAAATTTATTAATATCCTAATAATTTTTTTTGCATAAAGGTCAATTTTTTGAAATTGAGATTTATACATCATCTGAAAGCGGAATAAATAAGTTTTACACTGATGCACTGTTTTGTTAGGATAGGACAACATTTGGCCGAGATGCAACTATTTAACAAATCTGCAATCTGAGGGGGTGCAAAAAAATCAAAATATTGAGAAAGTTGTTGTAAGTTTTGAAATATTTACGGTAGGAAATTTACTAACATCCTAATGATTTTTTTTGCATAAAAGAAAAATCAGTAATTTTGACCCATACAATGCATTTTTGCCTATTGCTACAAATAAACCCCAGCGACTTAAGACTGGTTTTGTGCTCCAGGGTCACAAATGAGAGCAAACCTTCCTGATCGATTAGTTATCAGCTGACAAAGCTGTATCTGTCTCTGCTGCTCACACACACACACACACACACACACACACACATCTGACCTCTCACTCACATCTGAGCAGGGTTTTCTCTCTCTGACACTTATATTCCATTATCTGCCCATCATAATGAGAGAAATGCTCTTAAACAGCATAACACACACAACACCCTTCCTTCAGCCCTGACCTCACTTCCTGTGACATCACTGCTGGAGTGGAGGGAGGGGGGGGATGGGCAGGAGACACTAACTAAAGCTGTCCGTCTCACGCATCGCTTCAATGACACAGAACGACCCCCGCAAACGATCGGAGCACCCCCGCGGCCCATCGGCGGCGTGAAGGAGCGTCCGGATCACTCACCTCTGAAGTGCATTAGAGCCACAGGCGGGAAGGGCCCGTTGGAATTAGGAGCGTCTACGACCATCCTGCCTCAGACGAGCTGCATGTCAGCGCAAGGCGCGGCGAAAACACAGAAGCACCTACAGCGGCAGAGCAGCCTCCATTTTAACACAAAAGCTGAGCAGAAAATGAAGCTGTGCGCTGGAGGAACCGACTGCTGGCTGATGTCAGAGGGAGCAGCGAGACGATTGGTCCGCTGACACAAGAGCCGTGACATCAGCAGACTGCCCTTAGAGGCGCAAGCCTATTGGTCGGGGCGAGAAAGGGGGTGGGACTTAGGGGCCCCTCCTGTGGGGCATATAAAGCGTCACGCCTCATTACTGTGTGTGTGTGAGTGAGAGAGAGAGAGAGAGAGAGAGAGATCCACAGCACACAAACCACTGCTGAAGCCTGAGAAAACAAACAGAGACACTGAAGAGAGTCTGAATCACTCCTACACTGATCACAGCAACCCCTCACATTTATACTGTCAAATATAATAATAGTAACTAATACTAAAACTAAAACTCAGCCAGTGTTGGGGGTAACTTGAGTTACGTAATAATATTACTTTTTTCAAGTAACTAATAAAGTAATGCATACGTTTTCCAAAAAGTAACACCAGTTCCTTTTTGTTTCCTTTTATGTATTTTATTAACCAATGACTTTGCTGCTGACCTTTGTTAAATCCAATTCAACCGTACACTGCAAAAATACTTTTCTTACTTAGATTTTTTGTCTTGTTTACAGCCAAAATATCAAAAAAAAAAAACAAAAAAAAAACAATCTTAAATGAAGTAAATAATTATTTTTTTGTTTTCAGAAAAAAACAAGTCACAATAAGTGACTTTTTGTTTAGAACAAGAAAAATAATCTGCCAATGGGGTAAGCAAAAATATAATTTCAAACAGAAAACAAGATTATTTGCTTACCCCATTTGGGAGATTATTTTGCTTGTTGTTTCAAGCAAAAACACTTTATTTTGACAAGACAATAATTTTTTACTTCTCTAGAAAAACCTTCTTGATTTAAGAAATATATTATATATTATAAATATATTATTAAGAGATATTTTGGCTAGAAAAAAAAAAAAATGATGATGAACTAACATTTGTGCTTTTTTTCTCATTGCTGAAGAGTGTTGAACTTTCTTTTCCTACAGTTTTACTGTACAGACGGGAATTTATTTTTCCTTTAGCCTTAGGCTTATTCACTTCATTTCATTTTGGTGTGAAAGGGCTTTTACTTTTGCTGAGAATCAAACTTTTTATATTAAAAACAAACAAGCCCTGCCCAGATTTAAAAAGTAACTGAAAAGTAATGCATTACTTTCCATAAAAAGTAACCAAGTAACGTAATTAGATACTTTTTTAGGGAGTAACACAATATTGTAACGCATTACTTTCAAAAGTAACTTTCCCCAACACTGAACTCAGCACACAGAGCTCTTCTAAGTGGCTAGAAAACAGGAAGGACAGATGTGAACCACTTCTCATCCACCCACTCTTTTCGACACAAAATGTCATAAAAACTATAAACTTCATTGCTGTATTACAGAAACGGGCAAATAAACAGGAAAATAGCTGTGTTAAAGGATTACTCCACCTTCAGAATAAAATGTACTTACCCCAATGTCATCCAAGATATTCATGTCTTTCTTTCTTCAGTCGCAAAGACATTTTTTCTGAAGAAAACAGTCCAGGATTTTTTCTTCATACAGTGGACTTCAATGGTGCTCAATGGAGGAATAAGGGTCTTATCTAGCCAAACGATTGATGATTTTCTTAAAAACAATAATATTTATATGCTTTTTAACCTCAAATGTTGGTCTTCTCTAGCTCTGCGATGCACATGCATACTCTGTGCACTCCAAAATCGTCCTCCATCATTGTTTTACCTTTTTTTGAAAAGGGCGTTTTACTTTCTTTGAACGTTCACTTTGTAAACACTGGGTCTGTACTTCTGCAGCGATGTAGGACAATTTTGAAGTTGGAGGAGAAAATTCACAACCGGAGTACACAAAGTACACATGCGCATCACAGAGCTAGACAAGACCAGCACTGGGTTGAATAAGTATATAAACATTTTTTTTTAGAAAACTTTTTGCTAGATAAGACCCTTATTCCTCGGCTGGGGTCGTTTAGAGCCATTTGAAGCTGCATTGAAACTGCATTTTTAACTTTCAGTCCGTTGAGCACCATTGAAGTCCACTATATGGAGAATAATCCTGGAATGTATTCATCAAAAAACTTAACTTCTTTGCGACTGAAGAAAGAAAGGCATGAACATCTTGGATGACATGGGGGCGAGTAAATTACCAGGATTTTTTTATTTTGGAAGTGGAGTAATCCTTTAATGTTGCAAAGTTGATCAAACATTCAAAAATTCAAATTTTGCTTCAAAGATTCAAAGCAGCTCTACAAAGACAATCGAGTCATTATTAGACAGGATTGTGTCTGCATTTATATCAGAATCTCCAGTGACATCTGCTGTATGATAGCAAACACTTTCACGTCTCTGCTTTCGCCTGCTTTGAGGCGTATATAACATTTACAGTGGCAAAACAATCTAAGGGAACTCAATTCAAAGTGGAAACATTTATGGATGCAGTTCAACGGGGCATTTGATCACTGACCATATTTCATCTGGTTTTGGATTCTGTAAATACAAACAAAATACAAAGTCCTTTCTATTTGAAAAGCTACACAAATGAATATAGCCTGGAAAGGCATCAGGTCACCTTCATGTTTTTGCTAGAGATTCAGACGCATGATATCATATTTACAGCTTTAATTAATTTTTTTTGTCTTACTTAGCTGGGGTCTGAAAGACACTTAACTTTTAGTCATTTCTCGATATGACCACAGTGACTGATGAGAACAAAACCTAAACTCTAAGTTGGATGAGCATAGAGCTGCTTCACAGCTGAATCTGAATTGACTCCTTGGTTGTTTATTGCTGTAAATCTGCTTTGACACAATCTGTATTGTATAGAGCACTACAGAAACAAAGCTGGCTAGAATTGAGAGCATGTTTCTACTGCTTTGATGTCAGTGTCACAGAAGCATGGCTTTGACAGAAGCGTGACACAAACTCAGCGGGTGTCTTGTAGATGAACTGGAGGAGAGCGTGTCATTGAGATGCAGGGTCAACAATCATGAGCATCCGCCGAGATCTAAATTATGCATCACGCTGCATCCTGCTCATTACGAGAAAGACCAGAATCCACGTGGAGCATCAATTCTTAATATAAGGCCTGCGCGGCTGATTAGGATGGACAAATCTGATGTAGTGGAGATCAGCACTGAGACAATCACCACACTGATACATCTATAATATGACTTTTTTCAAGTAGCTAGTAAAGTAACGCATTACTTTTTTATTTGCAAGAAAATATCAAAAAAAGTATTTAATCCCATTTTATTAACCAGTGACTTTGCTGCTGACCTTTGATCCAATTCAACCGTACACTGCAAAAATACTGTTCTTACTTACATTTTTTTGTCTTGTTTCCAGCTAAAATATCAACAAATCTTAAATCAAGAAGGATTTTCTAGACAAGTAAATCATCATTTTCTGGTTTTCAGAAAAAAACTAGTCAAAAAAAAAAAAAATAAATAAAAACAAGACAATAATTTTTACTGGTCTAGAAAATCCTTCTTGATTTAAGAATTTGTAGATATTTTGATATCTATGATATAACAAAAGTAACGCAAAAGTAACGCATTACTTTCTATAAAAAGTAACTAAGTAACGTAATTAGTAACTTTTTTTAGGGAGTAACGCAATATTGTAACGCACTACTTTCCATAAAAAGTAACCGAGTAACGTAATTAGTGACTTTTTTAGGGAGTAACGCAATATTGTAACACATTACTTTCCATAAAAAGTAACTAAGTAACGTAATTAGTGACTTTTTTAGGGAGTAACGCAATATTGTAACGCACTACTTTCCATAAAAAGTAACCGAGTAACGCAATTAGTGACTTTTTTAGGGAGTAACGCAATATTGTAACGCACTACTTTCCATAAAAAGTAACCGAGTAACGCAATTAGTTACTTTTTTAGGGAGTAACGCAATATTGTAACGCATTACTTTCCATAAAAAGTAACCACGTAACGTAATTAGTGACTTTTTTAGGGAGTAACGCAATATTGTAACGCACTACTTTCCATAAAAAGTAACCGAGTAACGTAATTAGTGACTTTTTTAGGGAGTAACGCAATATTGTAACGCACTACTTTCCATAAAAAGTAACCGAGTAACGTAATTAGTTACTTTTTTAGGGAGTAACGCAATATTGTAACGCATTACTTTCCATAAAAAGTAACCGAGTAACGCAATTAGTTACTTTTTTAGGGAGTAACGCAATATTGTAACGCACTACTTTCCATAAAAAGTAACCGAGTAACGCAATTAGTGACTTTTTTAGGGAGTAACGCAATATTGTAACGCACTACTTTCCATAAAAAGTAACCGAGTAACGTAATTAGTTACTTTTTTAGGGAGTAACGCAATATTGTAACGCATTACTTTCCATAAAAAGTAACCGAGTAACGCAATTAGTGACTTTTTTAGGGAGTAACGCAATATTGTAACGCACTACTTTCCATAAAAAGTAACCGAGTAACGCAATTAGTTACTTTTTTAGGGAGTAACGCAATATTGTAACGCATTACTTTCCATAAAAAGTAACCACGTAACGTAATTAGTGACTTTTTTAGGGAGTAACGCAATATTGTAACGCACTACTTTCCATAAAAAGTAACCGAGTAACGTAATTAGTGACTTTTTTAGGGAGTAACGCAATATTGTAACGCACTACTTTCCATAAAAAGTAACCGAGTAACGTAATTAGTTACTTTTTTAGGGAGTAACGCAATATTGTAACGCATTACTTTCCATAAAAAGTAACCAAGTAACGTAATTAGTTACTTTTTTAGGGAGTAATGCAAAAGTAACGCATTACTTTCCATAAAAAGTAACTAAGTAACGTAATTAGTGACTTTTTTAGGGAGTAATGCAAAAGTAACGCATTACTTTCCATAAAAAGTAACCGAGTAACGTAATTAGTTACTTTTTTAGGGAGTAACGCAATATTGTAACGCATTACTTTTGTAACTTTCCCCAACACTGTCTGTATTCGTGACACTTCTCTGTTTAGAGTTTGTTGATGAACTGAACCGGGCTCCATCACAAACACTCCAGAGTTCGCTAAGAAGCCGCTCTCTTTCTCTCTCTCTGAAATCCCATCAGTACCTGTGAGCGCGTCCAGCGGCAGCAGCTCTCTGTTGAGGCTGATGGGGAAACACGAGGCGCTCAGTCTGCGGTGTTTCTTCAGGGCGCTCTGGCCGGACGGCTGCTTGGAGCGCAGCAGCTGTGTGTTGGGAGGTTTTCTGGAGCCGGCGCTCTTATTCTGAAACCAGAGTCACACGCGGCAGGTTCCCGTTACAACCCTGATTTCCTGCTGGAGGATGCCGGGATCATTTATCCGCAGATCTGTGTTATGCTCCCAGCAGAATGAGATCTGGGGCCAGTTGCATAAACAGCCTCTATGTCGAGACAGTGTCTTAAGTACTAATTTGACCAACTATCAGTTAACCAAATTTTTTTGGCTTCAGCTTAGACTAATCAACATTTTTCTGTAACTGACTTAAAAAAATTATGACCAGTTTTACTAACTTTTTAAGACTAGTCTAAACCTTTTTTGCAACCTGCAACCTGCTTTTTTCCAATGAATCTTGCATCGTTAATATTTAGACAGTAGAAATAGTAGTATGATAGTATGCAGTTTATAATTCACCATCCGTCTTTTGTTCTGTCAGTTCTGTTAAATGTTATTGTACACGATGACAAATGACATATTGTATGTCATTTTACTAACATGATGCTTGAAAATGGATCCTATTTTTATGTGTACAGTCCCTTATCTTATCTTCATGTCTATTACTTTTTTGTCCAAAATCTATGGAGGAGAACTGACTTACGTTTCACTGCAGGTTGTATATCATACATGTGACCCTGGAGACCAAAACCAGTCTTAAGTCGCTGGAGTATATATGTAGCTTTTTTGCAGATTTTCAAATGGTTGTATCTCAGACAAATATTGTCCTATCATAACAAACCATACATCAATGGAAAGCTTATTTATTCAACTTCCATATGGTGTATACACCTCAGTTTCCAAAAATTTACCCTTATGACTGGTTTTGTGGTCCAGGGTCACATATAACTGTGCAAGTGACAAATAAAAATCCTGAATTTTGAAAAATGTGGTTTTATGTGTACTGATATTCACAATTCTTGTTCATCAAATGGAAAAAAAACAATGTTTGTAAAGTATGGCTAAATACTGGAAAAACATGAGGTGATAAAAAGTCAAATCATCTAAAAAAGTTTAGTTTGGGTTAGGGTTCATCAATATTTACCTCATTTTCAGAGTCCTGATCAACTTCATGCTGTTTGCTTCCCCTTCTGCTGGATCTCACAGACTGAAAAATAGACAATGACCATTTAGATTTATATGACAGATAGATAGATAGATAGATAGATAGATAGATAGATAGATAGATAGATAGATAGATAGATAGGTAGGTAGATAAAGCGTTAATGAAGTTAATTTAGTTCAAAGATGATCCAGAAATCTAAAAGTTAATCCATCAAAGAACTTCTCAGGTGTTACCTTGTCTTTCTTTGACTTGTGCGGCATCATGCGTGACAGGATCTGTGCGCGCGCTCGGTATTAATATCAACACATGCGCGCGCGCGGGCGCTGATTGGCAGCTGCTAGTCACGTGTCAGCAGTCGATCGTGTACAGTTCAGATCAATAAAAAAAAAGAAAAGAAAGAAAAAACAAACAAAAAAACATGTACAGTTCAGATATGTCAGTTATTGTTCAGGTTTAGTGAAGGTGCAAGTCAGTTGCTCCGAAGGTTAAGGAGACACACTACAGAATTATGTTTAGGATTTACCCTGTTGGCGATTTTATACACAAACGATTTAATTTTGAGGTTTTCTTCTTTTCCTGAAGCACTTGACCACTTATTCTTTTACTGTGAGGTTACTTCTAAATTTTGATTTGATATTTGATATTCATTGCTGGTTATCAGTAAAAGTGGAAACAATTTCTTCATTTGTTTTGCAAGATATCTTCTTTTTTAAATGTGATTTAATTTGTCTTTTTTTGTTGTCAACTTTGTTTTTTTGTTGGGTAAACATCATATTCATACCTGCAAATGGAAAAAAGTAAGCCTTCCTTTAAAGTATTTCTTTGTGAATTTGTAAAAATGTTTTAGAGTTTTAATTACTTTAAAAAAACTAAATAGAAAATCTCAAACTCTTTGTCTCTCTATCTGAAAATATGTATTATTTTAATGTCTTATTATTTGATGTCTTTTTGTTATTCTTTCTAATCTTGCTCCTTGTGTATGTTTTTTTTTTAAACATTCCTTATTTGGATGTGCCTTATGTTGTTTGGATGTTCCCTGTGTTGTTATATAAATATTTACAATTAAAATAAATAAATAAATAAATAAATAAAAAAAGGTGCAAGTCAATAAGAACAGTGGTTTAGAAAGTAAGAGATCTGCTTCTAGACTAAATGTAAAATTCGATAAAACACACCTATGCTATAATATTAACTAAAATGTTTCTGTCTTTGTGTTGCCTCCCAAGAAAATCAGATTTTCAATCAGTCTGCCACTTTACACGGATAATTATGTCAGTAAAAAGCACATGTTAACCCATCAGCTGATATGAGACTAATATCATTATGGATATCCATAAACATTATTTCCATATGTAATTTTTATTCATTTTATTATTGTTTTTTCTTGTATGTCATGTCATTGGGTGTGATACACTCTTCAGTGCAGCAGGGGCGCGCTGACGCGAGCGCGTGTGACGCCTGTCTGGGATTTGTAGTTCTCCTGTCCCGTTCACTCATTCGCCCCGCGGGGGGAAAAACTACATATCACAGACTTCCGCGAAACAATAAAGTTTGCCGACGCGCTGGGCGCTGGTCATTCCGGTGATGTGTCAGAGTCCGTGATACAGCGCGATCTCTCTCACAGCTCAATCATCGGCCCTTTGCGTTTCGTAGCGGCGGGAAATGTCTGACAGCGGCGGAGGAGAGGACGGCGGCGGCGGGATGGAGGTTTCTGCCGCCGTGCAGACGGTGGCGGACCCGTCCGTTCTGCAGAAACACATCCGTAAGCTCGTGCCGCTGCTGCTGGAAGATGGCGGCGACGCGCCCGCTTCTCTCGAGAGCGCGCTGGAGGAGAAGAGCGCGCTCGAGCAGATGAGAAAGTTCCTCTCAGATCCGCAAATCCACTCGATTCTGGTGGAACGGAACGCTCTGAAAGGTTAAAAGTCGCACGACACGAGCATTAAACGCACATTAGGGGTTAAAGGCGCTCACGTGTGTGATTTTAAACATGTCTCGGTGTCTAGGCGCGGTTTTGCTGTCATTGTCATCGATGACATTATGATTTATTGTACGTTATATCAGTGTAGCAGGGTTTGTGTGAGTTAGCCCCGCCCTGTTTGAGTCGCCACTGTCAAATATCAACATTAAAGTTAGCATTATGTTAATTTCTTAAACAGTGCTGTAAGAGACAACAAAGCTGCTGAAATCTGTGGAGAATGTCAATAATAAATGATCGATGCGCGTTCAGGGTGTGTTTGCTGCACTGCAGATCAGTGACGTCACCATCGACGCCATCGGCGTGCAGCTACAAACCCTGTGTATTAAAAACAATTGGGATAATTACAGTGATTTATCCTCGCGGTGATGACAATGAAGCGCTTTGAACGAGACACAGCGATGCTCTGTGCTCTTGTTATTGTGAAAATGTTCTTGTTTGAACTATGGGTGTGCGATATTGACAAAAAACAATATCTCGATATTTTCTGGGATTTTGTCGATGGCGATAATTAGACGATATTTTTGCTGTGAGTGTGTGTTATTGTACTTAAAGGAGTACTACAGTGTACTACAGTGCTAAAGTTTTTGATATTATTCATATTCTGTGTGGTCCGTTCACAGCAGTGATAATTATTCTTTTCCTAAAAGTTTAAATGGATTTTTAAATGGACCTTTTATGGGCATTTTTAGCTTTTTTTTTTCTAAAAGTGTGCAACTTTTGAGTCTAATTCTTACATTTAATCAGTCAGTTATAATAATAATACCTCTAGTCTGTTACTAAACAAATGAAATCAGTATCAACAAAATTCATATTTGCAGAAGCTGCATAAAGCGGCATTTAGATGCATTTCCACATTAAAGCCGCCAGCAGGTGTCAGTAAGTCGCTGTTAATAAGAGAGTCGTTGCGATTGAACCGAATCATTTAAACGGTTGATTCATTCAGAAACTAAACACCTTCATGTTGCTCAGAGACGCAAAACAGTCCTGTGGCTGTGTTTGCAATGATTTTTGTGTGTCGAAATTAAGCAAAAACAGGAAATATGATGTCAAGTTAATATTAACAACTTGTCTCTTGAACTGTTGTATAAAATCAACATCACATTTATAGTCATGCTGTTTTTTGAAGGAAAAACGGCACTCTTCCTGTGATATTGTTTAACTAGATGAAATTATATAAATATATACATTTTCTGTCCCCATATCTTGAATTCTGTGATCATTTCTAAATGCATTTTAATAGACTGAATCATGCAGTGAAAGAATGACCTCTAAATGCGTACTTACAGACTTACATATTGCAACGTTATGCATGCACTCTGTAGGTGTGTTTTGTTTGTTTTTCGCATTATACTCCATAATGTCAAATTGCACATCGTTAAAACAACAATTTCGCAGACTATATATATCGCACAGCCCTAGTTTGAACTGTTGTGTTTGTGTTCTGTCTTCAGGCAATAACACACAAACACCAGCTACTGACTGTGTTCATCCGGCTGCTGTCAGCATCACATGCTTAGTTTATTTTCTTCTCATGGGTTCACATCAGATGATGCATTGTTGAATGTTCAGATAAAAACAAGCTGATTCATCACAGCCGGTTGTTTGTTTGTAATGGGACGCTTGTCGTCGTTTGGCAGAGGATGTTGGTGATGAAGGTGAGGAGGAGCGCGAGTGCATTTCCTACAGCATCAGCATCGACATCCATTACGGCCTCAAATCAAACAGGTAGCGATCGTGAGCACGTTAAAACATTTGACTGCTCTGTGTGTTTGGTTTCATCGTGTTCTGATTAGAAATGCATCTAATCTTTCAGTCTGGCCCTGATCAAGCGGACGGGAGTGATCGACGCCGACAAACCCATCTCCACTCAGGTGCGAGTTCTGACTCTGAGCGAAGATTCTCCGTACGAGACGCTGCATTCGTTCATCAGCAATGCCGTGGCTCCGTACTTCAAGTCCTACATCCGAGAGTCTGGCAAAGCCGACAGGTAACAGCCCTGAGCTTCAGAGAGAGTGACGTGTCTCGTTTTTGCACACGAAACAATGGGGATAATTAATTTAGTTATTAATTTGGAATTATTGATTCATTTCCTTCAACTAAAATTATTTACGTTTTCTTTTTGCATTATTAATATTATAACCTTCCTATTTGATCATGTAAAGCTGCTTTGACACAATCTGTATTGTAAAAAGTGCTATATAAATAAAGGTGACTTGACAAAATCAATGCGCCATTGTTTCTGTGTGTCTGCTCAGGGATGGAGATAAAATGGCCCCCTCGGTGGAGAAGAAGATCGCAGAGCTGGAGATGGGCTTACTGCACCTGCAGCAGAACATCGAGATCCCCGAGATCAGCCTGCTCATCCACCCCATCATCACCAACGTGGCCAAGCAGTGCTATGAGCGCGGAGAGAAGCCCAAGGTCACAGACTTCGGTGATAAAGTGGAGGATCCGAGCTTCCTGAACCAGCTGCAGTCTGGGGTCAACCGCTGGATCCGGGAAATACAGAAGGTCTGAGACTCGCTGTCCCTCAGATGACATTACATCATAATTATTACAGTAACAACTAGGGCTGGTCATCGCCAGATACCTGTTGGGGAAAGTTACTTTTAAAAGTAATGCGTTACAATGTTGCGTTACTCCCTAAAAAAGTAACTAATTACGTTACTTATTTACTTTTTATGGAAAGTAATGCGTTACAATACTTTTGCGTTACTTTTTAAATCTGGGCAGGGCTTGCTTGTTTGATATAAAATGTTATAAAAAAATATAAAAATGTTCGATTCTTAGCAAATGCAAAAGCCCTTTCACATCAAAATGAAATGAAGTGAATAAGGCTAAGGCTAAAGAAAAATTAAATTGACGTCTGTACAGTAGAACTGTAGGTAAAGAAAGATCAACACAAGATTTTTTTTTGTCTTGTTTCCAGCCAAAATATCTATATAAAAAAAAAAAGTTCTTAAATCAAGAAGGATTTTCTAGACCAGTAAAAAAAGATTCGTGTTTTTTTGTGAAAACAAGTCAAAATTAAGTGTGTTTTGACTTGAAACAAGCAAAATAATCTCCCAGTGGGGTAAGCAAAATAATCTTGTTTTCTGTTTGAAATGAGAGTTTTTTCCTTATCCCATTGGCAGATTATTTTGCTTGTTCTAAGCATAAACTCAATTAATTTATACTTATTTTTTCTGAAAACCCCCCAATTTTTTTTTTTTTTTTTTTTTACTTGTCTGGAAAATCCTTCTTGATTTAAGATTTTTTTAATATTTTGGCTGGAAACAAGACAAAAATATCTAAGTAAGAACAGTATTTCTGCAGTGTACAGTTGAATTGGATCAAAGGTCAGCAGCAAAGTCATTGATTAATAAAATGGGATTAAACACATAAAGGAAACAAAAAGCAACAGGCGTTAGTTTTTTGAAAAAGTAATTGATATTTTCTTGGAAATGAAAAAGTAATGCGTTACTTTACTAGTTACTTGAAAAAAGTAATATTACGTAACTTGCGTTACTTGTAATGCATTACCCCCAACATGATCACGATTCAGTGTGTATATGTGAGAACGTCTGAATCTGTGGAATCCATGTGAGTTTAATGAGAGTCTGTAGCTGTGTTTCCATCGTCCTGTTTTTCTGCGCATTTTGAAGTATCACATCAGAGATGGAAACGCATTTGCAGAATAAATTCGTCCATATGCATCAAAACGTACGCAACTTAGTGCTATGGAAAGGCAAAACCTGTCTAACCAGCGGACTGATCTCGTTTCACAGCATCTGAAATCTTATCATCATTCTAAAATGTATATTTGCCTCCAGGAGCTGTCTTACATGACTGCGCTCCCAAACAGCAGGCGTCCACCTCCAAAAGCAACGACCGCATTTACTGTGTTTCTTCTGCTATATTCAGTGGCGTCTTCTACTTTATTAGTGATATATAGGGTTCTCTTTGACTTGTTGAATGGAAACAAGCTTATTTGCAAACGTTTTATGCGATATTCCAATTTTGCACATAAATTAAATTCGCAACTTTGGATGGAAACCCTGCTTGTGTCTCATATAAGAGCATAGACGGTACTGTGACATGCTCATATTCATCTTACTTGCACAACGTGTGTATTTATGCAAGTAGGAAAATATCAATGAAATGTCATGCCAACAAGAACTGCAGTGTTTTGTTGTTCAGTGGTGTTGGTGCAGGCATATAAAACCCTGATATGGTTTGCTCATGGTTTCAACTTTTCTCATGAAACGGCTGCAGAATATGGAGGGAAAACATGCGGCCAAAAAATTACAGTTGTATTTAAAGCTTCATTCCAAGAAAACATCCTTTGCAAATTGTTTTTTAACATTAATGACAATCAAATCTAAATCTAAACAAAGCCTTAATGAGCAAATTGCATATGAGAAAGGATGTGCAGAAACATTACTCTGCATTGAAATACTGGGAGATGAAGAGTCACAGCTGATGTTTTTCTAATTTAATGTAATTAATCTGCTATTATAAATTTCATCTTTCTTTTTGTCCATGTAAATATCAACAACTGCACCAATTTCTCTGAATAAAACAGAACCGTTTTCCCCTGTGTTCTCACTATATCAGACTTTGTGAGCCATAAATTCTTCATGGATACAAAACATAAAACGCATGCATTTTTATTTCTGGTTAGGTTTAAACATTTCTCTAGTCTCACCTACAGTTGATCAGGATTTTGGTTTGTGCTGCCGTTTCTTTCAGGTGACTAAACTGGACAGAGACCCGGCGTCTGGAACTGCTCTGCAGGAGATCAGCTTCTGGCTGAACCTGGAGCGCGCCCTCAACCGCATCCAGGAGAAGAGGGAGAGTCCAGAGGTGCTGCTCACGCTGGACATCCTCAAACACGGCAAACGCTTCCACGCCACGGTCAGCTTCGACACGGACACAGGTGACGCATCCCTTCGTGAATTATCTTACGCCGTAATTCAGGGCTGCAACAAACCATTATTTTGATAATCATTTAATCTAACGATTATTAGAACGATTAATCGACTAATCGTTGATTTATTTACTGGCTAATCAGTATACTTTGTAAAAAATTATGCATATTCTAACATAAATTAAGGTCACTTTAGCATATTTAGTAATTACTATTATCATACAATGAATTGGTAACACTTTGGTTCATTACTTAACATTAGTTATGAACTAAGAATGAACTTTTGAAGCATTTATTAGTCTTAGTGGTAATTTCAACATGCATTTATATGTGTTTTTTAACATTTGGTAAATGCACTGTGAACTAACATGAGCAAACAATGAACAGCTGCATTTTTATTAACCAACATTAAAAAATGAATACATAAATGTAATAAATGTTTTGTTCATGTTAATTTATACATTAGCTAATGTTAACAAATGATGCCTTATTGTAAAGTGTTACCAAATCATTATACAAATGGATATATTTGGCGCACAAAATGGCAGACAGAGAAACTGTCTTATACACATCATTCTGCCTAACATCTCCTTTTATAAGTCATATGGATAAGAAACTAAATAAAGGAAAGTGATAGAGGCTCTATTTATTGGATAAACTATTTTATTCAAAATATAATGTCTTAAAATACCTTCTAGGGTTATAATAACCAAAACGGTCCTGAGATAGATCAAGCTTGATCTCTGTAAAAAACAAACTATCACTGTAATGAAATCATTTTTAATTTTCCCCACTAATAAAAATATTTTCTCACTAGCCAGCTCCACTGGAGAGCTGCTTTATAACAGGAAATCAAGTTGTAATTCTAACTGAAAGCGACAGGTTTTTCATGTTAAATACAGTAAAGCTGTTTGATTTAAGGCCATCTATTGCATAATGGACTATATAAATAAACATGATGTGATGGACGTTACTGGAGTAAGTTAACGTTACTGAACTGCAGAGCTCCTGCAAACATCCACATCGTTGTAATCAGATGCATTTTTAACTGCTGCTTACACACTGCTGTCAGTTTTCGTTGTTTATTTTGTTACTGAGAGGAAAGCGTGCAATACATTTAAATATTCATCCAAACGACGTTTAGATTCAGCTGCGTTTGTTCTGAGGTGCTCTTTTTTCCTCTTGATTTGCATCCAGGAGGGCTGAATTACAGTCTTGCGCTGCAGCGCCACACTGGTCAAACCACATTATTGCAGGCTCTTACATCAGATCACATGAGATCAGACGACTACTCCACAACAAAAACATTTGTCCACAATTTTTTTGTAGTCGATAGTGACTAATCGTTTCAGCCCTACCGTTATTTCACCATGTGCCACGTTTCTGATGTTTGTGAACGGTTCTGTGTTTCTCTCAGGCCTGAAGCAGGCTGTGGAGACGGTGAATGACTACAACCCTCTGATGAAGGACTTTCCCCTCAACGATCTCCTGTCGGCCACCGAACTCGACAAGATCCGTCAAGCGCTGGTGGCCATTTTCACTCACCTTCGCAAGATCCGAAACACCAAGTACCCCATCCAGCGGGCGCTGCGTCTGGTGGAGGCCATCTCCAGAGACCTGAGCTCTCAGCTGCTCAAAGTCCTGGGCACTCGCAAGCTCATGCACGTGGCGTATGAGGAGTTTGAGAAGGTATGGCTGATCTAACATCACTCGCTCTTCCTGCTTCCGTGCCTCCAAGCTTTCTTATTTGTTTTGCTAATAAATGTTCTACGATTCTTATTTATTTGGTTCCACAGTGTGTACTGGTTTTCAGTCTTGTATACCTATTTAAACTTTCTGTAAGTTATTTGTTATTTTATGTTAGGCATGTAACATGGTGTAGGCTATTTTTTTCGTTTGGTAAATAAGTTTGTTACGTTAATGCCGCTAATTTAAAAGTGAAAGTAAAATGCCATGGCGCTTTTGCAAGTTATTTAAAAGCGCGAAATCTCTTCTTTGATGCGCCTTTAGAGAGAAATGCATCTTTACAGATTAGCTACATAATGAAAGAGTTTTTGATTTGTTTTATTTCGTTAAGCAATAATTTAAAGCTTTCTATATATGTCTGTAAGGCATGTATTGTTTTGATAGATAATTTTAAGTTGTTTCCACTTGAAAAATGCAAGTGATGGCGCTGGCGCCTCCATACGAAGCGGTTGGATCAGGTGTGTTTAATTATGGTTACATCGAAACTCTGCAGGGCTCCGGCCCTCCAGGAATTGAGTTTGACACCCCTGGTTTAAACCAACATTGTTTTGTACTTCAACTGTTTTGTATCTATAGATTTTATTTTAGTCAAGTCGTGATGATTTGAGAAGGCAAACTGATCAAACAGAACAGTCTACCGCTGGCCACTGTTCGTTACTTAAAGAAAACATTTATATTTAAAGAACAAAAAAAAATCCTCCCAACAACTTTCCAAATTAACTGAACTGTTTTAATAGCTGAAACAATAGCTAAACGTTCTGTTCTGTCTCTGAATGCATGCATCGTTTAATCTCGATTATTGTATTTTCAGAGTCATTTGAAGCCGAATCGAAATTGAATTTCCCTGAATGAACAAACAGTTGCTATACACTGAATTGCTGCTAATATGAAAGTGAAAGGTCACACATCGATTAACCAGTGGGAAAATTTCCTCAACTCTAGTCACGCCTCACGCTCTCTTTCCTGCGCAGGTGATGGTGGCGTGTTTCGAAGTCTTCCAGACGTGGGAGGATGAGTACGAGAAGCTGCAGGTGCTCCTGAGGGACATTGTGAAGAGGAAGAGGGAGGAGAATCTGAAGATGGTGTGGCGTCTCAGTCCGGCCCACCGTAAGCTCCAGGCCCGCTTGGACCACATGCGGCGCTTCAGACGGCAGCACGAGCAGCTGAGAGCCGTCATCGTCCGCGTGCTGAGACCTCAGGTGCTGAATCTGACGCCGCCTGGATGTGTGAAGTCAAATGTTGATCTGTCGTTCTTTTGAGTGACCTTTATTAATCGGCGATTTGTGTCTTTCATGATTAAGTTTGTGACACAACAGACAGAGCTGACATGGCATGGTCAAGTGGACCATAAAACCAGTCATAAGTGCCAGTGTTCAAAATGGAGATTTATACATCATCTGAATGAATAACATCAGCTGAAGAAATAAGCTTTATGGTCTGTTATGATGGGACAATATTTGCAATCTGAGGGTCCAAAATTCAAATATTGAGAAAATTGCCTTTAAAGTTGTCCAAATGAAGTCCTTAGAAATGCATATTACTAATCAAAAAGTAAGTTTTGATATATTTAGGGTAGAAAATCTTCATGGAACTTAATCTTAATATCCTAATGATTTTTTTGCATAAGAGAAAAATCGATTATTTGACCCATACAATGTATTTTTGGCTATTGCTACAAATATACCTGTGCTACTTAAGACTGGTTTTGTGCTCCAGAGTCACATATATAGGCAACTAATAGCTACAGACATGAGCGGAAGTAATTAACCTCAAATTTGGATTTAACAAAGCTACATTCACACTATTTGTGCATCTGATTGGGATCGGATTTAAATGACACACTTTGCAGAATCTTCATTGATTTCTGTGGCAGAAGACATTCTTTCAACATAACATTTTGCCTTTGCACTTTATTAATAGAATTTGTGAGGTACAGAATTTGAACCGTTCAAACAATATATGAATGTAACTTGAAACTTATTTGCAAAAATTCTATTTCATGTGTTTTTTGCCGTTTACACTAAATATAATCAGATTCTAAACATACAGGCATACAAGCCATTTGTGACCCTGGAGCACAAAACCAGTCTTAAGTCGCTGGGGTATATTTGCAGCAATAGCCAAAAATACACTGTATGAGTCAAAATTATCAAATTTGTTTTTGCCAAAAATCATTAGGATGGACCAATCATTAGGATATTAAGTAAAGATCATGTTCTATTATTATTGTTCTATATTTTGTAAATTTTGTACTGTAAATGTATCACAACTTAATTTTTGATAAGTAATATGCATTGCTAAGAACTTCATTTGGACAACTTTAAAGGCGATTTTCTCACTATTTTTATTTTTTTGCACCCTCAGATTGCAGATTTTCATGTAGTTGTATCTCAGCCAAATATTGTCCGATCCGAACAAACCATACATCAATGGAAAGTTTTATTCAACTTTCAGAAGTTATATAAATCTCAATTTTCAGGGTTCCCACGGCTCATGGAATTTCTGGAATATCATGGAATTTTAAAAGGTCTATTCCAGACATTGAAAGACAGGGAATTTTATATTTATTTTGCCCAAGTCATGAAATTATCAGGGATTTTTGTTTGTTGCTTTTAAATTTTTTTGTTTCCATTTATCAAAATGTAAATTTTCTCTAACGTATTTTGTTGTATTGCGTTGTTTCACATGTTTTGTCTATTGCTATGGTTAGGTTATGGTCATGAAAGCATAAAAAACTAAAATTGATTTCTGTAAAAATATAAAAAAAGTGCATTTAAAAAAAAAAAAAGTCTTGTATAAGTGTGTTTTGTACTAAAAACATCTGTGAACAAGTAAATAAGGCTTGCAGATGACAGATCCGTTCATTTTAGGTCATGGAAATACAGCTTTTTAGTCAGGGGAAGTCTTTGATGTTTGGCTTAGAGTGGGAACCCTGAATTTTGAAAAATTGACACTTAAGACTGGTTTCGTGGTCCGGGGTCACATTTGTGTCTGATGTGGGCATATTAAAAGACTTTGACTCTCGCCAGGTGTCTGCCGTGCCGCAGCACGCTCCGGGAAAGACGGCCGAAGCCGACGACATGAAGGTGGCCGAGGTGCTCTTCGACGCCGCAGACGTCAACGCCATCGAGGAGGTCAATCTGGCCTACGAAAACGTGAAGGAAGTGGATGGGCTGGACGTCTCGAAGGAGGGCATGGAGGCCTGGGAAGCGGCCATGAAGCGCTACGACGAGCGCATCGACCGCGTGGAGACCCGCATCACGGCGCGCCTGCGCGACCAGCTGGGCACGGCCAAGAACGCCAACGAGATGTTCCGCATATTCTCCCGCTTCAACGCGCTGTTCGTGCGGCCGCACATCCGCGGAGCCATCCGAGAGTACCAGACGCAGCTCATCCAGCGCGTCAAAGACGACATCGAGGCTCTGCACGACAAGTTCAAGGTGCAGTACCCTCAGAGCCAGTCCTGCAAGATGAGCCACGTGCGAGACCTCCCTCCGGTCTCCGGCTCCATCATCTGGGCCAAGCAGATCGACCGGCAGCTGACGGCCTACATGAAGCGCGTGGAGGACGTTCTCGGGAAGGGCTGGGAGAACCACGTGGAGGGCCTGAAGCTCAAGCAGGACGGCGACAGCTTCCGCGCCAAGCTCAACACGCAGGAGATCTTCGACGACTGGGCGAGAAAGGTGCAGCAGCGCAACCTGGGCGTGTCCGGACGCATCTTCACCATCGAGAACACGCGCGCCCGCGGACGCACCGGCACCGTGCTGAAGCTCAAGGTCAACTTCCTGCCCGAGATCATCACGCTCTCCAAGGAGGTGCGCAACCTGAAGTGGCTGAGCTTCCGCGTGCCGCTGGCCATCGTCAACAAAGCCCACCAGGCCAACCAGCTGTACCCCTTCGCCATCTCGCTCATCGAGAGCGTCCGCACCTACGAGCGCACCTGCGAGAAAGTGGAGGAGCGCATGTCCATCTCGCTGCTCGTGGCCGGCCTGAAGAAGGAGGTGCAGGCGCTCATCACCGAGGGCATCTCTCTGGTCTGGGAGTCCTACAAACTCGACCCTTACGTCCAGCGTCTGGCCGAAACCGTCTTCAACTTCCAAGAAAAGGTCGGCTAACCCGAGACCAGTGAAGCTAGCGCTGCAAAAAATGCTTTTCTTGCTTAGATTTTTTGTCTTGCTTTCAGCCAAAATATCTGAAAATTATTAAATCAAGAAGGATTTTCTTGCCAAGTAAAAATTGTCTTGTTTTTAGAAAAAAGAAGTTCAAATTAAGTGAGTTTTTGCTTGAAACAAGCAATGGGTTGAGAAAAATAAACTAGTTTTCTGCTTGAAATAAGATTATTTTTCTTACCCCATTGGGAGATTATTGCTTGTTTTAAGCAAAAACTCACTTAATTTTGACTTCTTTTTTCTGAAAACAAGACAATAATTTTTGCTTGTCTAGAAAATCCTCTTGATTTTAAGATTTTTTTTTAGATATTTTGGCTGAAAACAAGACGACAAATCTAAGTAAGAAAAGCATTTTTTGCAGTGAGAGTACCAATCAGACGAATGAACACACACTTATTCTTTATTACATGAGCTAAAGCCTTGAGAAAGAGCGCTGATAGATATTAACTGTTGAGTTTAAGGCGAGACACTGCAGGTGAACAAGGTAAAAACAATAACTAATAGTTATCACCTTACTTACCCAGCTGATTAATTACAGTGATAATTTTTTTTTATATTACAAGTTTTCTAAAATATCAGGTTTAAATGCGCAAATGAGGCATTATTTAATTAAATGTGCACTGATTTGCATGGTAACACTTTAGAATAATGGTCCATTAGTTAACATGAACAATACTTCTGCAGCATTTATTAATATTAGTTCATGTTAATTTGAACATTTACTAATGCATCATTAAAATCAGAAGTTCTGCTTGATAATATTAGTTAGTGCAAAGTGAACTAATAATGAACAACTGTATTTTCATTAACTAACATTAACGAAGATTAATAAATGCTGCAATTAATGTTTTGTTCATTGTTCATTCATGTTAGTTAATACATTAACTAATGTTAACTAATGGACCATTATTCTAAAGTGTTACCATTTGCATACATTTCTAATACAAGAATCTAAACACGGTTTCAAAATTCTTGTTTAATTTGTTTGCCATGTTAGAGTCAAATGTTTTTACAGAGGGGATTTGTGGCATCTCATTTTATCACTCCAAAATTCAGAAAATACTTAGAACAGACAGAAAACCATACATTTTTTGACATTTTTGGGAGAATAAAATGATGTATATAATCAAGTTAATTGTATATAAACAAATCCCTCTGTAAAAACCTTCAGGATATAGACATGAATAAAAATGTAAAGACTGGTGTGTGTAAATGCTACTGAAGTGGAGATTTATGGCTCGGTGTAGATGAAAATACTCATTTTGAGAAAAAGGTCTTTAAAAATATGTATTGTAATTGAAATCTATTGACACAAATAGATAAAGCGCTATAAAAGAAATGTTTAATAGTGTCTTTAGGATGTTTTCTTTCCACTAGTCTGAAAAAATCTCAAATTTGAGAGGTGCATGAAAAAATGGCATTTTGCGTTAAGCTTTCCAGGCGATTTCCTAATACATGATTATAGTGCATTATAATTTGGAGACTTTTTGTGCAATCCTACTTTTTTTTTTTTTTAATTAGGCCTGTTTATAAAATGTTCTCAAATAAGTATTTGTGCTATTTAACGCCTGCAGTATTTTTAAACTGTTATTTAATATTTAAACTGAGCTCCTGAAATAAATTCAGTTGTGTGTCCATAATCCGGTTGGTATTGTAGAAGTATAGTGTTTACAGTCAGGAAGGAGATGTGATTGTCGTGTTGATTTGTGTGCATTTCACTGTTAGGTGGATGATCTTCTTCTGATCGAGGAGAAGATTGATCTGGAGGTTCGCTCGCTTGAAACCTGCATGTACGAGCACAAGATGTTCACCGAGATCCTCAACCGCATCCAGAAGGCTGTGGACGACCTGAACCTGCACTCCTACTCTAATCTGCCCATCTGGGTCAATAAACTGGACATCGAGGTGAGTTAGCGCTGGACTGAAGCGCAGAGGACGGTCTGTCCGTAGAGTCGTGTTTGCTCAAACGAGATCGCGTTTCCTCCGCAGATCGAGCGCATCCTCGGGGTGCGGCTGCAGGCCGGTCTCAAAGCCTGGACGCAGGTTCTCATGGGACAGATGGAGGACAAGGCCGACGTGGACATGGACACCGAAGCTCCTCAAGTCAGTCACAAGCCCGGAGGAGAACCGAAGATTAAGGTAAGGCGGCGTCGTGTGGTTTTGAGCATGTCTGCGTCGATGATTCGTAACGTCTCGCTGAACCGTTTTCTTCATCCGAGCAGAACATCGTCCATGAGTTGAGGATCACGAACCAGGTCATCTATCTGAACCCGCCGATCGAAGACTGCCGCTACAGACTTTACCAGGAGATGTTTGCGTGGAAGATGGTCATTCTGTCTCTACCCAGAATCCAGAGTCAGAGATATCAGGTCTGTGTGGATTCGTCTGCTGCTTTAAACGGATCATTCTGTCATCATTTAGTCACTCTCAAGTCTTTCCAAACCTGTTTGCAGGGTTCCCATGGAATTCTGGAATATCATGGAGTTTTAAAAGGTCTATTCCAGTCATTGAAAGTCAGGGAATTTAATATCTTTTTGGTCCAAGTCATTTTTGTTTATTGCTTAAAATTTTAGTTTCCGTTTATCAAAATTAAATTTTTCTATACTGTATTTCTTTATCGCATTGCTTTATCACGTTTTGCCTATTTTTAGGGTGATTGCCATTTTATTCCCTTCATCTGGCAATCACTGCAGTCAAATGCAGTCACCAGGCTGCACCTGATAACTAAGGGAAATGTGCCAGGAAAATGTACATTTCAAGAGCTTTGGCTATAAAATGACCACCTCAAAGACTGGGTGTGAAAAGTAGATGATAGAAAAGCAAAAATTAATGTGAAGAAAAAGTAAAAAAATAAAAAGTTATTGTGACTTATCTCACAATTCGGACACTTTTTCTCACAATTGCAAACTTTTTTTCCCAGAATTGTGAGATATAAACTTGCAAATGCGAGTTATAAAGTCATAATTGCGAGGTATAAACTCACAGTTGAGAGCTAAGTCAGAGTTGTGTGATTTATGAACTTGAAATTTTAAAATAAAGAAAATTCTGTGAACATATCAGTATTTTTTTCTCCTCAGAAATGAATTTATATCTTACAATTCTGAGAAAAAAAAGCCAGAATTGCAAGACACAAACTCGCAATTGCAAGAAAAAAATCTGAATTGTGAGTTTTATCTTTATATTTTATTTTTTTATTTTTTATTTTTTTATTTAGTGGCAGAAACAGGCTTCCATAGTTTTGCACTAAAAACGTCTGTGAAGAAGTAAATAAAGCTTGCAAATGGATGGATCCGTTCATTATAGGTCATGGAAATTCAGCTTTTTAGTCACTGAAAGTCAGGGAGTTTGACATTTGGCTTCGAGTGGGAACCCTGTGTATGTTAAACCAGTTTGTAACCACACCAGTTGCTGGTAGCCATTGACTTCCATAGTGTGCCAAAAAATACTATGGAAGTCAATGGCTACCAGAAGCTCTCTGGTCATTAACATAGGGACTCTCGCTAATGTTTGCTCTTTACGCAGGTTGGCGTTCACTATGAGTTATCAGAAGAGGAGAAGTTCTACAGGAATGCTCTGACCAGAATGCCTGATGGTCCATCTGCTCTGGAGGAAGCGTACAATGCTGTGAAGGAGATCGTCTCAGAGGTGGAGCAGTACGTCAAGGTAACGTCTTCCCTGTGATCAGTGTTGGGGGTAATGCATGTAATAATATTACTTTTTCAAGTAACTAGTAAAATAACACATTACTTTTTAATTTACAAGAAAATATCTAAGTTACTTTTTGTTTCCTTTATGTATTTAATCCCATTTTATTAACCAATGACTTTGCTGCTGACCTTTGATCCAATTCAACCGCACACTGCAAAAATACTGTTCTTACTTGCATTTTTTGTCTTGTTTCCAGCCAAAATATTATATTATATACAATATTTTCTAGACAAGTAAAAACATTTTTTCTTGTCTTCAGAAAAAAAAGTAAAAATTAAGTTTTTGCTTAGAACAAGCAAAATAATTTGCCAATGAGGTAAGAGAATTTTTTTTTATTTCAAACAGAAAACAAGATTATTTTGCTTGTTTCAAGCAAAAACACACTTAATTTTGACTTGTTTTCAGAAAATACAAGACAATCATTTTTGCTTGTCTAGAAAATCCTTCTTGATTTTAAGCATTTGTGGAATTTTGGCTGGAAACAAGACACAAAATCTAAGTAAGAAAAGCATTTTTTCCAGGGTACTAATAAGCAAAACTAACTTTAGTCTAACTAACATTTTTTCTTTTTTTTTTTCTTTTTTTTTTTTTTCTCATTGCTGAAGAGTGTTGAACGTTCTTTTCCTACAGTTCTACTTAAGTGAGTTTTTGCTTAGAACAAGCAAAATAATCTGCCAATGGGTTAAGCAAAAAATCTTATTTCAAACAGAAAACAAGATTATTTTGCTTACCACATTGGCAGATTATTTTGTATGTTCTAAGCACAAACTCACTTAATTTTGACTTGTTTTCTGAAAAAAACAAGATAGTTTTTACTTGTCTAGAAAATCCTTCTTGATTTAAGAATTTTTAGATATTTTGGCTCAAAACAAGACAAAAAATCTAAGTAAGAAAAGCATTTTTTGCAGTGAACTAATAAGCAAAACTTACTTTATATGAACTAACATTTGTGTTTTTTTTTTTTCTCATTGCTGAAGAGTTTCTTTCTTTTCCTACAGTTCTACTGTACAGACGTCAATTTAATTTTCCTTCAGCCTTAGGCTTATTCACTTCATTTCATTTTGGTGTGAAAGGGCTTTTACATTTGATAATGTTTTTATATAAAAAACAAACAAGCAAGCCCTGCCCAGATTTAAAAAGTGACGCAAAAATATTGTAACGCATTACTTTCAATAAAAAGTAACTAAGTAACATAATTTGTTACTTTTTTAGGGAGTAATGCAATATTGTAATGCATTACTTTTAGAAGTAACTTTCACCAACACTGACTGTGAGCGAGCGAGTGACTCGTATTCAGACATGAGCAGCTTTATTGACTGTGCTTGGTTCTTCAGGTGTGGCTCCAGTACCAGTGTCTGTGGGACATGCAGCCCGAGAACATCTATAACCGTCTGGGAGAAGATCTCAACAAGTGGCAGGCGCTGCTCGTGCAGATCCGCAAAGCTCGAGGGACGTTCGACAACGCGGAAACCAGGAAGGAGTTCGGGCCGGCCGTCATAGACTACGGAAAGGTCAGGAGGAAACCGCTCACGGTTCAGTCGTGAGGTTTCTAATGGGGTGAAATGATCGAGCTGAAGCGTCTCTTTATCGTGTGTCGTTTAGGTTCAGTCCAAGGTGAATCTGAAGTACGACTCGTGGCATAAGGAGGTGCTCAGTAAGTTCGGACAGATGCTGGGCAACAACATGCAGGACTTCCACGCGCAGATCTCCAAGGTGAGCGTCAGACTCTCGCTGGTCGGATATGCTGTGCAGGGCTCGCAAAATTTCTAAATCTCTGGTACTCAGGTACTCTTCGGTTTTTGGTAGCCTGAAAATTAATTTAACTAACCTAAATATAAAAGACAATATTTTTTTTTAAATAGAAATCAGATAGGAGTCTAAATCAAAATCAAAAACATTTTCAAAACACAAATATCAAGGAAGGAATTTTATTGAATTATTTACAGGGTATCTGCAGAATTTAAAAAAATCAGTTTAATCAGAATCAGAATGAGCTTTATTGCCGGGTTTGTTTGCACATGCTAGGAATTTGTTTTAGTGACAGAAGCTCCACAGTGCAACAGAGTGACAAGACAAGACACAGATAATAATAATAACAAATATATAAATGTACAGAAAAAGTGCAAAAAAAGCAAATACTCAATATAAACTAAAATAGACACATTTAAACAATTTTACTATGTACAGGTGCAAATTAGAAATGTAAACAATTATGTGTATTAAATAAATGAATGTATAATAGCGTTGTGTGTTCCACCTTTTTTTTTTTCAAGTGTAGGGCAATTAAGGCAATTTATGACCCTTTTTAAACAGCTGCACAAGTAAAATGAAAGTATGAGTGGGGTTGGACGATGTACGGTAACGTATTAAGCCATAAAATTACATGATTTACAGGTTTTCACAAAAACAAAAAATCTGGTACAACTGCGTTTCCGCCTTTAGACCAGTAAAGGGATAAATCAAATATATAATGTTTGGACTTTTAGAAGGAACATTAACTACTTTCACATTTACAGCTCTATGTATTTGCTGCATAAAAACGTGTCGATATTTGCCATAATCTGACCATATACTGCAGAAAAATTGATTGGAAATGCAAAATCATTCTCTGCCATATGGTGAAGTTTGCAGTTTCCCTCGTAACGTCTGTACACATAAGCAGCTCATTAACGATGTTTTATCAGGCATTATAGGTAAGAAAATGCCAACTACACATTTGAGGACAGTCGGTTCGCTTCAGCCGTGCTGCGTTTTGACTTTGCAACGTGCAGCGCTCAAATTTATTCAGTGACACCATTGCCTTTTGATCCAGCCCTGTCGCGATTCTCGTCTTTCTGAGTGCAACCTCTTAAAATTATAATTAACTATATCATTTTCTCATACTATTTAACGCATATAAACCTTAAATTTGATACAACTAAATTGAGGAGCGTTTAAGGACCTGTTTAGTTGATTTTGGTAGCCCGACTGAAAAACACAATATCCCCGGGACGTCAGGCTAGTGATTTTGCGAGCCCTGCTGTGTTTGTCTGCTCAGATGAATGCGTCTAATATGTTCTGTGATCGTAACCCTTTAAAAATATTAGTTTTTAACTAAAGTGAATTTAAAAAACCTTCTTTGATGTAATTTTGCATTTTATATTCTATATTTTTGTTGATATTGATGTTTTTAAGTAAGTGTTTTATATAAATGTTATTTATTAATCATTTTTAAAACTGTTATCTGTTTTGCCATGAGATAGCCATTGCAGCTGTTATGGCAATAAATAATAAATGAATGAACGAATGTTCTGTGATCGTCTTCTAGTCTCGCCAAGAGCTGGAGCAGCATTCGGTGGACACGGCGAGCACCTCTGACGCGGTGACCTTCATCACATACGTGCAGGCGCTCAAACGCAAGATCAAACAGTTTGAGAAGAATGTGGATGTGAGTGCAATCTGCCTTGTTCTGAGTGTTAAATGATTAAGTGATTCTGTGGAGGAGGCCTTATTAAATGCTCTGGTCCTGTTCAGCTGTTCCGCAACGGCCAGCGTCTGCTGGAGAAGCAGCGGTTCCAGTTCCCGCCGTCCTGGCTCTACATCGATAACATCGAGGGCGAGTGGGGCGCCTTCAGCGACATCATGAAACGCAAAGACACGGCCATTCAGCAGCAGGTGGCCAACCTACAGATGAAGATCGTGCAGGAGGACCGCGCCGTGGAGAACCGCACCACCGATCTGCTGTCCGACTGGGAGAAGACCAAACCCGTAGCGGTACGTATCTGGAAGCGCTCTGAGAGCGGAGGCCTGTGTATTCGGTCTCAAGTCAAGTCAGCTTTATTTATATAGCGCTTTTTACAATACAGATTGTGTCAAAGCAACTTTACAGTATCAAATGGGAAAGTAATGTATCAATAATGCAAAAAGAAACTTTAAACAATTTTAGTTTGAGGAAATTAATCAATAGTTCCAAATTAATAAATTGTTTGTCCCCAACTGAGCAAGCCATAGGTGACAGCGGCAAGGAACCAAAACTCCATCTGTGACACTGATGGAGAAAAAAAACCTTGGGAGAAACCAGGCTCAATTCTCCTCTGACCAATAAACAAGTAGTTTATACTCCCATACAGACCTGTAGAGGTGGTCTATATGTACTGACCCACCATCTGGATACAAACTGGATCAGGGAACTGCAGTGACCAACTGTTCAGGATTCAGACTGGATCTGACCTCGGAATAAGCAGGAGACAGACAATATTAGCATAGATGCCATTTTTCCTGCATCAGGTGTTATGGGAAGTGTTCCCGGTTCCGGTTGACCTCATTAATGCAGCCTAACAATCCTTTAACGGATTTGAATATTAGAAATATTTAAATGTGTTAAGTGTAAGCCAGGTTAAAGAGATGGGTCTTTAGTCTAGATTTAAACTGACTGAGTGTGTCTGCCTCCCGAACAGAATTAGGTAGATTGTTCCATAGTTTCGGCGCTAAGTAAGAAAATGATCTGCCGCCTGCAGTTGATTTTGATATTCTGGGTATAATCAGATTGCCAGAGTTTTGAGAACGCAGCGGGCGTGAGGGACTGTAATGTGATAAGAGCTCCCTCAAGTACTGAGGAGCTAAACCATTGAGGGCTTTATAAGTAATTAGCAAGATTTTAAAATCAATACGATGTTTAATAGGGAGCCAGTGCAGTGTTGACAGAAGCGGGCCATCAGCGTTTCATTGTTTGTTTGTTGTTTCTGTAGGGGAGTCTGCGTCCAGAGGAGGCGCTGCAGTCGCTCACCATCTACGAGGGCAAATTCGGCCGTCTGAAGGATGACAGAGAGAAGTGTGCGAAGGCCAAAGAGGCGCTGGAGCTGACGGACACGGGTCTGCTGAGCAGCAGCGAGGAGCGAGTGCAGGTGCGCCACTGCTGCCATTCTGTCCTTTAGAAGCGTCTCTGTTATGAACATGTTGATATCAAACAGCTTCGTCAAGCAGAATGACTGATTTAAACACATTAACCGACTATTTAGTTTCAGCTGTCAAACTTTTTGTCATTTACAGGCATTTTACCAGTGTTAATTCCGTTGACTAATAATTTTCGTCATAATTTTCGTCAATGACATTTTTTTTCACTGACAAAAACTAAATAACGAATTAAAATTCATTTTAAATGACAAAAACTATGAGACAAATCTACTGGCCTTTTCGTCAACGAAGGAGGAGATTAGATAGGAGATTAGATGCATACAAACCGGCGGGACGCAAGCTAAAATACACTTGCTGCACGTCTTATAAAACATTACAAAATGTGAATATGTGGGAGAAGTGCAGACATACGGATAAATTTGACGACGCAAGAGAGAACTCAATTGGGTCTTGTTTTCTGACGCAGACACTGAAGCAAACACACAGAAAACACACCTCACACTCTTTAGCGTTCACGAACTGAGAAATACACACAAAATGATCTGGAATTGTCCGTTTTGATGAGTATTCACATAAACACAGCTGATAACGTCTTTAATGAATGTAAACAATGCTTGTTTAGCATTACAATTTTTCTAAAATGGTTTAAATGTGCAAGTGAGGCGTTAATCTAATTAAATGTGTGCTAATATGCAGAAATCTGAACATCAGAATTTGTTTGATTTTGTTGCCATATTAGAGTTAAAGGTTTTTCCAGAGGATCTCAAAACTGATTGGTGCAGCTTAATGTTTTCTCTTGCAGTTTTCTCACGTATTTTGAGTTGAGGCTTTGTTTAAGGCACTGTTAACGCGTGCTGTGTTTGTGCTCTTCATCAGGTGGCTCTGGAGGAGCTGCAGGATCTGAAGGGCGTTTGGTCGGAGCTGTCGAAGGTCTGGGAGCAGATCGATCAGATGAAGGAGCAGCCGTGGGTCTCAGTGCAGCCGCGTAAGGTGAGCGACGCACCTGCCGTCTGGCGTGGCTCGTACCCGAGCGTCGGTTTCATCGAGTCTTTGTTGTTCTTCTGTACAGCTGCGGCAGAGTTTGGACGCTCTTCTCAACCAGCTGAAGAACTTCCCGGCGCGTCTGCGGCAGTACGCCTCCTATGAGTATGTGCAGAGACTGCTCAAAGGATACATGAAGGTGAGCCGCTGCTACTCGAGTAACAGGTGTCCTGTAGGATGCTGGGATAGACGGGGTTCGTACGGTTTGTACGTTTTGTGGTTTAGACCGCAATTCAGTGAGCTTGTGCTTTCAGTGAATCATGTGTTTCAGAGATGTGGAAACTCATTGCTCCTTTTCTGTATATGTTTTGATCTCAAATTAAATATCCATTTTGTTTTTCATGCTACTAAAATAAGCAATGTGATCTTCAGGTGAACATGCTGGTGATCGAGCTGAAGTCTGAGGCGCTGAAGGACCGTCACTGGAAGCAGCTGATGAAGCGTCTGCATGTGAACTGGGTTCTGTCTGAACTGACTCTGGGTCAGATTTGGGACGTGGACCTGCAGAAGAACGAGATGGTGGTGAAGGACGTGCTGCTGGTGGCGCAGGGAGAGATGGCTCTCGAGGAGTTCCTCAAACAGGTCAGCAGACCGTGACACACCTGTGTGTGTGTGTGTGTGTGTGTGTGTGTGTGTGTGTGGACATGTTTTTATATCCTGGTGGGGACCTAAACCTGAATACACACAGACTGATGGGGACTCGTGTCACAGTGGAGACCTAAATTGAGGTCCCCATGGGGAAACAAGCTTATAAATCATACAGAATGAGGTTTTTTGACAAACTAAAAATGCAGAAAGTCTCCTATGAGGGCTAGGTTTAGGTGTAGGGCGATAGGAAATGTGGTTTGTACAGTATAAAAACCATTGCGCCTATGGAGAGTCCCCACAAGGATAGTAAACCAGACGTGTGTGTGTGTGTGTGTGTGTGTGTGTGTGTGTGTGTGTGTGTGTGTGTGTTTTGACGGTGATACCGGTGTGAGTCCACAGCACTGGTTTAGTCACTTGTTCACCGCCACCACTGTCGTTAATTTTTTTTTTTATAGTAATAAAAAGTACGATTAACTGAACGCGGCTGCTCAATTTTTACATTGCGTCTGTTTTGTTATAATGAGATGATTGGTGCTGAACACAATAATGTTACCTTCTAACTTAAGCGTCTCTGATTCAAGAAATCAACAGATATGCAGGGCTCGAAATTGCGACCGTTTTGGTCGCATATGCTCCCGAAATTTTATCTATGCGGCCTCAAAATATATTTGGGAGCATTTGTGCGAATACATGTAACTGTTGTCGTGCGACCTCTTTTCATTTCTCTAAAAACGTTCACAGTATGTGGCTTCTGTGTGCTGAATGCTGATACGGTGACCGGTCTGCCGTGCAGATTTTAGATTGGTTAATATTAGCTGTCAATCACTCTGCTAACTACTATGGGAAATGTAAAGGGCTGAAGAAGAGGGAAAATGAAAAGAACACTGACAGATTTCTTTTGCAAACCGCCTAACGTTACAAATAATGGCACTGGTCAAAGAGAATTGTACTTGCTCTACCGGACAGTAACCCGATCAAAAAATTCTATAAGAAATGATAACTAGCGCAGCACCGAAATCTGAGATGATTCTGACTGTATTAAACACTGACTGAAAACGGACAGCATCAAGGTTGCATCAGTTGAGGCTCAAAACTAATAGGCGCAACAGCAGACAGAAAGAAACAAACATACTGTGGTAGAAAAAAAAAACTGCATATAACATATACAGGTAAGAAACATTACACTAACAAGCACCGTTACGATATGACAACAGCAGTTCAATAAACTAGTAGTTAATATTAACTGACTTACATTTTAGACGCATCATTGACCAATTTGCTAACGAAAATAGTTGTAAGCAAAGGCGCAGCAGAACAGTCGTGAATCTTCGAGCCATTCTGAATAACCGCTTGAACGAACGTGAATCCGTGACTTATTCATTAAGACAGTCTCTTACCGCCACCTATTGGTGGTTCGGTTTCATATTTTAAAAATTGTTGCATTTTACCAACATTTTACAGGTATATGTTTAAAAAACTAAAACTTTAATTTTATAACATTATGCATTTGCAATTTTATTGCACAAATGCATTTTTTGGAAGCTCTTATCTTCATTAAACAGTAAAGACATTTAAATGCACTTAGGATTTGTTTTCCTCTGTATTGGAAAAATGAGTTGGTTGATAGTGATTTAATGTCTAATTATTCTAACTAAATGTATTAAGTACAAATCTGACGTAAATAATGACACGTACATTTAGTAAGGTTAGGAAAATATTGGCCTTCATGAAGTTAAAAAGTTTAAGGCAAATATCACATAGAATAGTGATACTGGAATGGATTACATTTACGCCAAAGAAAAAAGGGCTTTTTTTTTTTTTTTTTTTACCTGGACAAGTAAATGTTTTACAATGAGTTGGTGGGTGCTCCTAAATTTTTACTGGTGCTCCTAACTTTTGAAGTTGGGAGCACCAGTGCTACCAAGTAAAAAAGTTAATTTCGAGCCCTGATATGTCTGTGACTGCTACATTGCTCAACGCAACAAAAACACGCCGAAACAGAAACCGTTCTCCAGATAGTCGCACTGGATAGTTTGCTAAATCTGCAATGATTTGCCATCATTACAGCTTTAACTGAGGGAGCTGTTGATTTTGTTTGAGGCCTGACTGAAGAAGAGAGAGATGAGAAGAGCAAGACGATGCAGGAATGGTTTCATAACGAAATGCAAAAGCACCTGTTTTAAAAATATTTTGGATTTTGAAAAGCCTGTTGATTTTTGGCATTTATCTAAGGCGATAGTGGCATTTTCATATTTGTTTGGTTCCACAGTGTTTACTGATTTTCAATTTTGTACATCCATTTAAACTTTGTGTAAGTTATTTGTTATTTTATATTAGGCATGTAATGTGGTGTATTGTTATTCGTTTTGTTAATAAAAGTTCTTTACGTTATGTTAATGTATAGTTAAGTGAAAGTAAAATGCCACAGCGCTTTTACACGCCATTTAAAAGTGAAGGAAAGTGAGGAAAAGAGGGAAAATACAAACAAGCTAAAAACAAAGAACTACTTGACAGCGAATCGTCGCTCATTTAAAAGCGAAAGCAAAAGGTGCTTTTTACTGAAGGTAAAAAGAGGGAAAACTCAAAGGAACTAAAACAAACAGTTTCTATACATGAAATTTCTGCCAAATTAAAATTCAATGGACCCCCAAACTCCCCACGGTGATGCTGGTATTACTGGTGCTGTCACACATCGATTAACCGTTGGGAAAATGTGTGTGTGTATGTTAAAGATGCGTTTACACACTGTTTCCCTTTCACTGCAGATTCGTGAAGTGTGGAACTCGTACGAGCTGGACCTCGTCAACTATCAGAATAAGTGTCGCCTGATTCGTGGTTGGGACGATCTGTTCAACAAAGTCAAGGAGCACATCAACAGCGTGTCTGCCATGAAACTCTCGCCCTACTACAAGGTACTGAGCAGAACGAGAGGAGCGATACGCTACAGAGATACGGTATGGGATTGCAGATAGATTACACGTCTCTGTTCTCGGCAGGTGTTCGAGGAAGACGCTCTGAGCTGGGAGGACAAACTGAACCGCATCATGGCTCTGTTCGACGTCTGGATCGACGTGCAGCGCCGATGGGTTTACCTGGAAGGCATTTTCACAGGAAGCGCCGACATCAAACACCTGCTTCCAGTGGAGACTCAGCGCTTCCAGAGGTCAGCGGCCGATTTCATGACATGAACCAGGGCTCTACGCTTACTTTTCTTTTTTTGGAGAACTTGTGCTCCTAACTTAAATTTAGGAGCACAGTTAAAAATTTAGGAGCACCATCTAATCAACAATAAAAGGAATCTGATGAAAAATGAGTCTTCTATTTAAAGATTTTCAGGGGCATTTTGTTTTTACCTTTATAATGGCATTTTTTATTAAAAGTTTGTCATCTTTTATGTTAAATTTAAAAATATATATTTTTTTATAATCTTTATATGTCTAACTAAAGCAGCCGAATCAGAACAAGTAGAATAAGCAAAAGTTATCAATCAAATTAAATCACTATTAACTAAATGTATTTGTACTACAGAGGTTGGCAGAAGTGTCTTGTAGGTGTATTTTCATATGCTTCATGAGGGTCAGAAGTGGCATGAGTGTGATCAAATTCATAAATTCATGTTGAGATTATTGTTTTTAATATACCGTTTTGAATACAGAAATATTAAATGATTTAAATCACTGAAAATATACTTTAAAAATGAAACAACTGCCGGTAGGTCACTGATTTAATTACTGAATCATATTCATTTGATTCGTTCGAACTGCTGATTCATTCAGAAATGACGCAAGTGACTGTCTTTATGAATGGAAATAATTTCTGGATCGTTTTGACGGCGAAATAGAGCTGAATCAGGCAATGCTGTTAGACAATAGTCAATGTAAGTCACTTAACATTAACTTCTTGTTTATTTTCTGTTGTATTAAATATTTTATTTAAAAACTTGCTTAAGAATCATTAAACTCATCTGAGTTCATCGCAATCTCACAAAGTTTCATTATAATCAGCGCATCTCTCTACTGCACAGTGAATCTCTCATTTACTCTCTCTACATTTTGTTTATGAGAGGATTGGTCAGATATGTCTGTGATGCATTACTCAACATTTCAAAAACACGCTCCCATTAGCGCAAACACTAATACGCTGATCGGGTCACTCGCACACGCTGCTCCTAAATAATTGTTCATAGTCGCACAGTAGCTTTCAGTGGCAAATGCGAGTCAAATGTTTGCACTGTAGAGCCCTGTGAATGTGCTTAAGAACTCCGGCTTTAAACCTGAACATGACTTGTTTGATTTCACAGCATCAGCACAGAGTTTCTGGCCCTGATGAAGAAGGTGACCAAGTCTCCTCTGGTTATGGACGTCCTGAACATTCAGGGGGTTCAGCGGTCACTGGAGAGACTTGCTGATCTGCTGGGAAAGATCCAGAAAGCGCTGGGAGAATATCTGGAGAGGGAGCGTTCGTCTTTCCCCAGGTCAGACATTGCGACTTCACGTTATCAGACGCACATTAAACGTGAGAGCTGAAGGGAATGTGTCAGAAATCCAGGATACTGGATGTTTTTTTGGCCTTGTTTAGATTTCCCCTTTCATATGATGTGTTAACCAATGATTTAGTGAACAAACAAACAACTTTCAGTAGTTTTTGAAAGATTTGTTGTCAGTTTTTGCAGTGCTGTAATGAAAATGATTTTAACAATCTGCCATCAGACATGTTGGTTTTGTTTAGTCGGTGTTCGTTCAGTCACTGTTGTCTAAACGCTGAAAACTCATCATCTGTTTCCCGCAGGTTCTACTTTGTTGGTGATGAAGATTTGCTGGAGATCATTGGCAACAGTAAGAATGTGGCCAAACTGCAGAAACACTTCAAGAAAATGTTCGCTGGAGTTTCAAGCATCCTGCTGAACGAGGACAACACCGAGGTGCTGGGCATCTCATCCCGAGAGGGAGAGGAGGTACGGCGCGTCCATCTGCCGCTTCTGGAGCATCGGTTATGTTTGTTTGACAGAAAAATCAATTATGCAGATGTCATCAAATATTAGACCCTTTCAGTTTCAGCTTTAAAGCAGCTCTCTGAATTAGGGGTGTGCGATATATATCATCTGCGATTAATATCGAAATTGTTGTTTTAATGATGTGCAATTTGACATTATGGAGTATAATGCAAAAAACAAACAAGACACACCTACAGAGCGCACACATAACGTTACGATATGAGAGTAAGTCTGTAAGTACGCATTTAGAGGTCATTCTTTCACTGCATGATTCAGTCTATTAAAATGCATTTAGAAATGATCACAGAATTCAAGATATGGGGACAGAAAATGTACAGTGTATATAGTTAAATCATTTCATATAGTTAAACAATATCACAAGAAGATCAGCATGACTATAAATGTGACGTTGATTTTATATAACAGTCCAAGAAACAAGAAGTTAATATTAACTTACGTTTTAGACACAGTTCCTGTTTTTGCTTCATTTTCGACAAACAAAAATCATTGTAAACACAGCCACAGGACTGTTTTGTGTCTCTGAGCAACATGAAGGTGTTTAGTTTCTGAATTAATCAACTTTAAATGATTCGGTTCAATCGCAATGACTCTTATTAACAGCGACTTACTGACACCTGCTGGCGGCTTTAATGTGGAAATGCATCTAAATGCCGCTTTATATGCAGCTTCTGCAAATATGAATTTTGTTGATACTGATTTGATTTGTTTAGTAACAGACTAGATGTATTATTATTATAATTGACTGATTAAATGTAAGAATTAGACTCAAAAGCTGATGCACACCTTTAGAAAAAAATGGTAAAATATGGCCATAAATGGTCCATTTAAACTTTTAGGAAAAGAATAATTATCACTGCTGTGAACTGACCACACAGAATATGAGTAATATCAAAAACTTTAGCACTGTAGTCCTTTAAGTACAATAACACACACAGCAAAAATATCGTCTAATTATCGCCATCGACAAATTCCCAGAAAATATCGAGATGTTATTTTTGTCAATATCGCACACCCCTAGTCTGAATGTGATGGATCGGAGCAGTTCAGTTCAAGTTTTGATCTCCGTTAATATGATAATAAGAGTGAATATTGGTAATTTTCATGATTGTGATTGTGGGAAACCTCTTGAATGCGCTGCTGTTTTCAGGTGCTCTATAAAACGCCGGTGTCCATCACGGAGCACCCGAAGATCAACGAGTGGCTGACGCTGGTGGAGCGCGAGATGCGGGTGACGCTGGCCAAGCTGCTGGCCGAGTCCGTCACGGAGGTGGGCGCCTTCCACAAAGACACCGGCATCGACCTGAGCACCTACATCAACTGGATCGACCGATACCAGGTGACCCGTCCTCCCAGACTAAACCAGCATCTGTACAACGCATGACATGAATGCTTAACCTCTCCTCCACTGCGTTCAGGCCCAGCTGGTGGTTCTGTCCACCCAGATCGACTGGTCCGAGAACGTGGAGAACGCTCTGATCACCATCGCCGGCGGGGCCGACGTGTCTCCGCTGCAGGGTGTGCTGACCAACGTGGAGGCGACGCTCAACCTGCTGGCTGACACCGTTCTGATGGAGCAGCCGCCGCTGCGCAGGAAGAAACTGGAGCATCTGGTGAGGACGCCGGACGCTCATGTAGATGTGTGAATCTGGAGATTGGTTTGAGGCTAAACAAGTAAATACTTGAAACTAGGGCTGCTCGATTATGGCCAAAATCATAATCATGATTATTTAACATGTTTCATTAGAGCCCTGCATTTCAGCCCTTTTTTACACCCCTAGGGCTGGGAATCGGCCTGTTTTTATGTAATAGTTATATTTTTTTTAATTGCCGCACTAGTGAGACTTCACTTTCACTTCCACTTTGGAGACCGGCTCGGACGGCGTTTAGGGTTCAGTGCAGCTTCTCGTTCAAGCAATAGACTGAAACTTGCCTCAAAGCACCGGCAAAAATAAATGACAATGAATGTAAATTTGAGTTATTTCTGAATAAACTAGTGCATTCTGAGTCAGTGTCGCAAAAATCACGAATTGCAGTCTCCTCTTTGACTCGCCTTTAGAGAGAAATGCATCTTTACGGATTGCATAATGAAAGAGTTTTTGATTTGTTATTTCGTTAAGCTTTCTGTATATGTATTTATCATGTCTGAAAAAATGAACTGTCTTCCGCTGGCTGCTGTTCATTACTTTTAAAAAACAAAAACTTATATTTAACAAACCAAAAAATAAACATTTTCCAAATTAACGTAATAAAAAACGAAACGAAATGTAAGCCTAATTACTTTGCCGTTACATACAAAACTGAGCTATTTTAATAGCTGAAATAATAGCTAAACGTTCACTTTTCTTGTCTGTGTTCTGTTCCGTCTCTGAGCACATACGCAGAACAGCGCAAATTATCTTGTGCTTTTTTGCTTTTTTATATCTAATAAACATTAAAAAACCAAGCATGTCCCATTTTATGCAAGTGATGTTACATGATTTTACTGATTTGCATGTGCAGTTGGGCTTTTATGGAGGAGCACAAGCGCAGCAAAGGGGATGGAATAGGGAGCAATAATCGTTTTATGTTATTGCATTTTCATAATCGTTTGAAGCCGAAATTGAAATCAAAATTAAATTTCAATTAATTGCACAGCCCTACTTGAAACCGTTAATAATCAAAACAAGAACAAATATGTGAATGGGGACTGAAAGATAAACTTTTGTCTCAAAATTAATTGCTTTCTCACATTTTTGTTTAGAGAACATATTGTTCCCTTCAGTGTATTTCTTAAATAGGCCTTTAGTTGGTCTTAAAAAGGTTTGAACGTCTTAAATTTACCTTTGTAAAATTTGAAAAGTACAGTGGCCAAACCAGTGCACTCAGACGCAGAGTTTGTGAAGCGTTAGTATGAGGACTTTTCATGAGCCCTGTCTGATCATCTGAGCTGCAGATTCGTGAGGACGTTTGTGAGATGTGTGATTGTTTTATTTTTTTTCTTTAGATCACGGAGTTGGTTCATCAGAGAGACGTGACCAGAACCCTGATGAAAAACAAGATCGACAACCCCAAATCCTTCGAGTGGCTGAGCCAGATGCGCTTCTACTTCGACCCGAAGCAGACCGACGTCCTCCAGCAGCTCTCCATTCAGATGGCCAACGCCAAGTTCAACTACGGCTTCGAGTATCTGGGCGTGCAGGATAAGCTGGTGCAGACGCCGCTGACCGACCGCTGCTACCTGACCATGACGCAGGCGCTGGAGGCCCGTCTGGGAGGATCGCCCTTCGGTCAGCGTCGCTTTTTTTTTTCTGAAGTCGCGCGCACGAGCTGAATGTAAAGAGTCGTGTGATGAATGACCTTCTTGTCCTGCAGGTCCTGCTGGAACAGGAAAGACGGAGTCCGTCAAAGCTCTGGGTCACCAGCTGGGCCGCTTCGTCCTGGTCTTCAACTGCGACGAGACCTTTGACTTCCAGGTACGGCCGCTGTCACAGGATGCGTCTGGTCTGGGGAGAACGTGATCCTGCAGTGTTTACATTAGAGCTGCAAGAACAATCCTAAAAAGTCTGCGATCTCTGTTCTTATTCCTGTCTTTCAATCACATAATGATCATTATTTCTCTGTTACAGACATTTAAATAACAGAAGTACTAGAATAAAAGTTTATAGTTTGGGGAAACACAATGTCTATAACAGCGATCAAAGGGAAAGCATCTTAACACTTGTATGTATTGTAATGTTTATCCTCTTCCGCCAGGAGGTGGCGACAACTGCACGTTTAAAAACACATTTATCAATGAATCATTCATTCAGGAGATTCCAATAGTAAATGAAGTCTTTATCAGTGTTGGGGAAAGTTACTTTTAAAAGTAATGCGTTACAATATTGCATTACTCCCTAAAAAAGTCACTAATTACGTTACTTAGTTACTTTTTGTGGAAAGTAATGCGTTACATTACTTTTGCGTTACTTTTTAAATCTGGGCAGGGCTTGCTTGTTTTTTTTTTTTATAAAAATGTTCAATTCTTAGTGAAGGTAAAAGCCCTTTCACACCAAAATGAAGTGAATAAGGCTAAGGCTAAAGGAATATTAACTTCACGTCTGTACAGTAGAACTGTAGGAAAAGAAAGTTTTTTTTTCTAAAAACAAGTCAAAATGAAGTGAGTTTTTGCTTGAAATGAGCAAAATAATCTCCCAACGGTGTAAGCAAAATAATCTTGTTTTCTGTTTGAAATAAGATCACCCCATTGGCAGATTATTTTGCTTGTATCAAGCAAAAACTCACTTAATTTTGACTTGTTTTTTCTGAAAACAAGAAAATAATTGTTTACTTGTCTAGAAAATCTTTCTTGATTAAAGAGTTTTTTTGATATTTTGGCTGGAATAAAGAAATAAATATCTAAGTAAGAAAAGTATTTTTGCAGTGTACGGTTGAATTGGATCAACAAAGGTGGGAAATGGGATTAAATGCATAAAGGACACAAAAAGTATATTTTCTTGTAAATGAAAAAGTAATGCATTACTTTACTAGTTACTTAAAGTAATATTACGTAACTTGCGTTACTCCCAACACTGGTCTTTATTAATTGCGAAATTAATTTGATTTGATTTGATATATTTTTTTAAAGACTTAAGAAATTAACGTTGTGGCAGAATCACTAGTAAATTATTTTATTTAGATTTCTAATCTAATCTTTTTTTTTCTTCAGAATCATAGGAGAATCATGATCTCCAATTTTTAAAAAACTTTTTTAATTTAGTTTACATGTTTATTACTGCATATAATTAATTAAAACCGAAGTTTAATTTCATAAAGTACAAGTTCATATAAAAATGCATCTATATATTTTGTGTGTTTCAGTTTAATAAAATACTATTTTTCCCTATATATTTCATTATTAAGGATTTCTTTAAAGTCTCGTCTCGTGGGATAAGTGTCTCGTCACACCCCTAGTGTCGGGCTCAGTAACCGGTCTTGAATCGCAGGGTTTGACGGTGTGTTGTCTTGCAGGCGATGGGCCGCATCTTCGTGGGTCTGTGTCAGGTGGGCGCGTGGGGCTGTTTCGACGAGTTCAACCGTCTGGAGGAGCGCATGCTGTCTGCCGTGTCTCAGCAGGTTCAGTACATCCAGGTGGCGCTGAGAGAACACAGCAACCCCAACCGAGACCGCAGTACGTACCTGAAATGGATCAGAACATTAGCGTAACAGAAGTGAACACTGATATCGACCCGTTCATCACCTTTGCTCTCGTGTGTTCAGGTGTCCCCGTCACCACAGAGCTGCTGAACAAACAGGTGAAGGTGAGTGCTGAGATGGCCATCTTCATCACCATGAACCCCGGTTACGCCGGACGCTCCAACCTCCCCGATAACCTCAAGAAGCTCTTCAGGAGTCTGGCCATGACCAAACCCGACCGGCAGCTCATCGCTCAGGTCATGCTGTACTCGCAGGGCTTCCGCACCGCAGAGATCCTCGCCAAGAAGATCGTCCCGTTCTTCAAGTACGCTCGTGTCTGCGTGAGCTCGTAATCGTATGTGATGCGATCTGGGAAAACCCAACACATGGTGAAATTTTACCTTTTTTAGGTTTGGATACCATATGAAACCTGGGTTTCCAAAACTGTTTTTATTTTGTGCATAGCTTGAACGCAACAAAAGTGATGTCTGTCTGAAGTTGGCTGTGATAGCTATGATTTTCAGGAATGGAATTTTGAGAAAAACGAGTTTGAAGTGAGACGTGTTTTTACTTTTACTTCACGGGTTTAAGGAGAGCTGTCAGGAGCGCTATACTGCATTATTACACAAACAAACGTCTGTTTTCCATTGTTTATCATGGATATAGTCTCTGAACTTTTGATCGCCCCTTGTATGTTTAAATACCTTGTAGTTTACATGTAGAAACGCGAGCGCAGCACAACTGTTCACTGTTTACATCGGACTCCTTCTCTTTAGTAACTTCATCATCCGATCCTTCATCTCTGGATGTGAAATAGTCCATTATAACATGGTTTAGGGCACTGATATCAGCAGGATTGAGCAGATTGAGGGACATTAGATCGTTGTTAGTGAGCAGCTTCTTCCGACTGCGCTGATCTCTTGCACTCTGCCATTTCACAACATTAAAAAATAAATAAATGCAACTTTGCGTGCCGTCGTTTACACAGGACTGGCTTAAAATGTGCATTGAGGCACCTTTATTAAATCTGTTGTGTGGTTTATTTTGATAGGTTAACTGTTTTGTGGTGTTTAGAGAAAGCACCTCACACTTTCGCACTTTCATTTCCGCTTGCTGCAAACTAAACAAGTGAATTTTGCCAAGATATTTTCAGAGATGATAGACAAGATGTTGTAGAGTAATAAATTAATGAAAACCTAATTTTAACAAAATATTTTACCTATTTTTCGAATTTGTCCGACGGGTTTTCCCAGATCGCATCACATAACGTCATATGTGTGTGAAGTCTTAGCGTAACCCGATGCGGTCTGCCGTTGCAGGTTGTGTGACGAGCAGCTGTCGTCTCAGTCTCACTACGACTTCGGTCTGCGAGCGCTCAAGAGCGTGCTGATCAGCGCCGGAAACGTCAAGAGAGAACGCATCCAGAAGATCAAGCGAGAGAAGTGCGAGCGCGGCGAGGACGTGGATGAGAACGAGATCGCCGAGAACCTTCCGGAGCAGGAGGTGAGTTGAGAATCAAGAAGCGGACTGAAGCTGAAGGCTGGAAAAGGCATGGTTTGTTGTCATGATGACTCTCATGTGAGTTTGAAGAGTAAACCCATCGCTTGAGAAAGCAAACTCACTGATCTGCTATTTAAACTTAATATTATCATTCTTCTTCCAAAATCTGCTACTCCTCCTAGAGCTTTAACTCTACAAACTCCAAACTCAGCTCAGATCTTCAGACTGATCTCACCGAGTGTGCTGTATCTTTTCTAACTGACGGGACTAACGATTTTCCTAAAAATAACGATTAAAACTGGGAAAAATCCCACTGACTTACATTGACGGAGTGTTCAAATGAGCCAAGACTATTCAAACTCACACTGACAAAGCTATCTATCTATCTATCTATCTATCTATATATCAACTGATTCTAACTTCATAGCAACACTCTAGCAACTATCCAAACCAACCTAGCAACCACCCTGAGTACCCTAGCAGCCGCATAGCAAACACCCAGAGTACCCTAGCAACCACCCTGTGTACCCTAGCAACCGCATAGCAACACCCTAACAACCACTCAGTGTATCTTAGCAACTGCATAGCAACACCCTTGCACCCGCCCTAGCAACCATCCTGAGTACCTTAGCAACTGCATAGCAACACCTTAGCAATGACCCCACATACCCTAGCTATCTATCTGACTGTATTGTCTTCAAAACATTCATGCTTTAAGCTTTAAATCTACATTAAACTTCAAACTGTCTGTCTGTCCATCTAAGCTTTTAAAACTACTTTAAACTTTAAAAATGTAAAACCTTAACCTCTCAAACTTAAATTGTATTTTTTTTTTTATCTTTTTAAACTTTTTGGTCCGGCTTTCTCCACCCAACTTAAAGTTTGTCTTGACGAACTCGTTTATCTAGTAGTTGTTATTGCGGTGATATGTGACGGTGTTCGTGTGCTCCATGGCCAGATTCTGATCCAGAGCGTGTGTGAGACCATGGTGCCGAAGCTGGTGGCCGAGGACATCCCTCTGCTCTTCAGCCTGCTGTCCGACGTGTTTCCCGGCGTTCAGTACATGCGAGGAGAGATGACCGCGCTGCGAGAGGAGCTGAAGAAGGTCTGCGCTGAGATGTACCTCACGTACGGAGACGGAGACGACGTGGGCAGCATGTGGGTGGAGAAGGTGAGACGCGTTTCACGGACCGGCTGTGATCCGTGCTTGAGGGAAGCGAGCCTTAACCGGTTCGCTTGTGCTCTTCCTCAGGTGCTGCAGCTCTATCAGATCACTCAGATCAATCACGGCCTGATGATGGTGGGCCCCTCGGGCAGCGGGAAGACCATGGCCTGGAGAGTGCTGCTCAAAGCGCTGGAGAGGCTGGAGGGCGTGGAGGGCGTCGCTCACATCATCGACCCCAAAGCCATCAGCAAAGACCATCTGTACGGCACCCTGGACCCCAACACACGCGAGTGGACCGACGGCCTCTTCACGCACGTGCTGAGAAAGTGAGTCCTCATCCTTCATCACGTCTCTGATTGTGATTTTGGGTTCAGTCTGATGTCTTTTTCAGGGATGTGATTTTCTGTATTTTCCGACCGCTGAGGGACGATGTGATTCACGTAGATTTGACAGGGTTCCCACGGCTCATGGAATTTCTGGAAAATCATGGAATTTTAAAAGGTCTATTCCAGTCATTGAAAGTCAGGGAATTTTATATTTTTTGGTCCAAGGCATGGAATATCAGGGATTTTTGTTTGTTGCTTTAAATTTTAGTTTCTATTTAGCAAAATGTAATTTTTCTATTTGTGTTTTACCATTTTATTCCCTTCCCCCACGTCAACTAGCAATCACTTACGTCAAATACAGGCCCCAGGCTGCACCTGATAACTAAGGCAAACATGCCTGGAAAATGGACATTTCACGAGCTACATAATGTCCACTTCAAAGACTGGGCGTGAAAAGTAGATGATAGAGAAGCAAAACTAAATGTGAAGAAATAAAAAAACTGAATGATGAACTTGATTACAAAGAGAAAATCCTTCAGAGTGTTTAAACCCTGAGATCATAAAAAACATAAATTAATTTCTGTAGAAATAGTACAGAAAAAGCCAGTTTACGCCACTAAATAAAACATATAAAAAGGTTTTTGCGACTGATCTCACAATTCTGACTTATTTTCTCACAATTGCATGATACAAACTCGCAATTCTGACTTTTTTCTCAGAATTGTGATATATAAACTCGCAATTCTGAGAAATAAAGTCAGAATTGTGAGAGAAAAATTTGCAGTTGCGAGTTAGAAAGTCAGAATTGCATGATATAAACTCGCAGTTGCGAGAAAAAATGTCAGAATTGTGAGATAAAAAGTCGCAATTGTGAGTTAAGTCAGAATTGCATGATGTATATTCACAGTTGAGAGTAAGGTCAGAATTGTGTGATATAAACTCGCAATTCTGTGAATATATCAGTATTTTTTCTCCTCAGAAATGAGCTTATATCTCACAATTCTGAGAAAAAAAAGTCAGAATTGCAAGATACAAACTCGCAACTGCAAAAAAAGTCAGAATTGAGAGTTTTAACTTTAGCTTTTTTTTTTTTTTCATTTAGTGGCAGAAACGGGCTTCCATAGTTTTGTACTAACAACGTCTGTAAACAAGTAAATAAAGCTTGCAAATGATGGATCCGTTCATTATAGGTCATGGAAATTCAGCTTTTTAGTCAGTGAAAGCTTTTCTGATTCAAGTTTTGTTTTTGTTTTTTTAGAGGGAATTGAAATCGTTGAAATCACACAAATGGCCTTAAAGAAACACTCCACTTTTTTTGCAAATAGGCTCATTTTCCAACTCCCCCAGAGTTAAACAGATGAGTTTTGCCGTTTTCGAATCCATTCAGCCGATCTCCGGTTCTCCCGGTAGCCCTTTTAGCATAGCTTAGCAAAAATCATTGCTTGGATTAGACCATTGGCATCGCGCTCAAAAATAAAACCAAAGACTTTCAATATTTTTCCTATTTAAAACTTGACTCTTCTGTAGTTACGCCGTGTACTAAGACCGGCAGAAAATGAAAAGTAGCGATTTTCTAGGCTGAAATGTCTAGGAACTATACTCTCGTTCTGACGTAATAATCAAGAAAATTTGCAAAAAAAAGTGGAGTGTTCCTTTAAGCAATTCATTACCAGTAAATAAACTGCGAAAATGGACGGAGTTGTCCTGAGAGCGCTGTACGAGCTTGTGGCGCCATCTGAAGGACAGATAACATTAAAAGCGTTAAAATGATTCAAAGCGCCAAATGCGATTTAGAATCCGCGCTGAAAACGTGTTCGACCCGCTAACTTTTTTCTGAATGGCGGTGAGAATTTGAGATCACTGTTAGTGCTGCGCTTGGTTTCAGCTTAATTTGCATTTGGGAACGCAACATTCGTCATTAGAAACATTTATAAATCTGTTTTTTACAAAGGTAAGTTTTAGTCACATAATCCTTCAGAAATCATTCTAATATGCTGATTTGCTGCTCAAGAAACATTTCTCATTATCAATGTTAAAAGCAGTTTTGCTGCTTAATATTTTTGTGGAAACAATATAGCTAGAAGAGCTATTAGAGGGAGAAATTAATAATTGTATTCATATTTAATAAATGCATTAACAAATTGAATATATTTGAAAAATGCAAATAAATGTTCATTAACTTTTATATTTATCAAAACATCCTGAAAAATAAAGTGCTTCACCATTTCCACACAAAATATGATGCAGCAAAGTTCTCAACAGTGATGATAATCAGAAATGTTTCTCGAGAGTCAAATAAATTGATTTTTTACAAATAAATGATATCTAAAAGATTATGTGACACTGAAAACTGGAGCAATGATGAAGAAAATTCTGCTTTATGTCACAGGAATAACATTAAATTTTATAATAGTAAAATTTGATATTTTTTTGTAATATTTCACAATATTGAAGTTTTTTACTTTATTTTGATCAAATAAATTCAGCCTTGATGAGCAGATATTTGTAGATATAGAAGATATTTATTTCAAAATCATTGATTTGTAATGTTTCCTTTTGGCAGGTATTTTAATAATAACAATTCTATATACTTTACTATAGTATATTATAGTGCTTTATTATAATGTGTTGTATTGTATTATATTGTTATCAGGATTATTGAATGCTGCTTTTTATTTTTTACAGGACAATAGTATGTATTACAATATAAGATGTATAATTTAATGTGATTATATATGTGGTGGGGGCGTGGCTTGTGGGCGTGGTCAGATTTTCCTTCTTTTTTGTCTCTAGCTGATCACATGTCTGCTCTTTGTCGTATGTTGTGTGTGTGAAGGATCATTGATAACGTTCGTGGAGAGCTGCAGAAGCGTCAGTGGATCATCTTTGACGGTGATGTGGATCCCGAGTGGGTGGAGAATCTGAACTCTGTGCTGGACGACAACAAACTCTTGACTCTTCCCAACGGAGAGCGTCTCAGCCTGCCGCCCAATGTACGGACCAGCTGATCTAACAGCTAATCTAGTCTAATCTAACTAGTGATGATGATGATGATGATGCTCTCGTCACACAGGTGCGCATCATGTTTGAGGTGCAGGACCTGAAATACGCCACGCTGGCCACCGTATCTCGCTGCGGGATGGTCTGGTTCAGTGAAGATGTTCTCAGCACCGACATGATCTTTAACAACTTCCTGGCACGTCTGCGGAGCATCCCGCTGGATGAGGGTGAGGATGAGGCCCTGCGCATGAGGAAGGCCACGGAGGATGAGGGCGAGGAGGCCGCCTCACCAATGCTGCAGGTACAACAGCAGAGACCGAAGAGTAACGACACACAAAACCACACGAAATATCAGGGTTCACACTGTATCTCCAATAATATGTGACCCTGGACCACAAACCAGTCTTAAGTCGCTGGGGTAAATTTGTAGCAATAGACAAAAATACATTGTATGGGTCAAAATGATCAAAAAAAAAAGTCATGCCAAAAATCATTAGGATATTAAGTAAAAATGATGTTCCATTTAAGATTTTTTGTAAATTTCCTACTGCAAATATATCAACTTAATTTTTGATAAGTAATATTCATTGCTAAGAACTTAGTTTGGACAACTTTAAAGGCGATTTTCGCAATATTTTTATTTTTTTGCACCCTCAGATTGCAGTTTTCCCATCCTAACAAACCACACATCAACGGAAAGCTTATTTATTCAACTTACAGATGATATATAAATCTCAATTTTGAAAAATTGACCCTTAAGACTGGTTTCGTGGTCCAGGGTCACGTATGTCTTAGGAAGATGATATTGAAATGATCCAAACACATAATGCAGGGATCCTCAAATCTGGCCCACGAGATCCACTTTCCTGAAAAGTTTAGATCTAACTCTAATCAAGCACACCTGAGCATGCTGATCAGTGTATTCAAGAGCATTAGAAAATCACAGGTGGTTGAGTTTGATCAAATTGACTAGTTAAAATGTCAATTTTACATTTCAGAAATAATTCTCACTAGTAAAAACCTTTATTCTTGATATCAACAATTCGATTGTTACTAGTAAAAATACCATTTTAGATATCTGAAATTACTCTCCTAATTATTGATAACAGAAATACATTTTCAGATATCAGAAATTAACCTTATCACTAGTAGCAATCGAATTGTTGATATCAAGAATTCGCATTTTCACTAGTAAGAAATCAATTCTTGATATCAACAATTATAGTTTTTACTAGTTGAAATTAAATTCTTAATATTAACTTTAGATTAACTAAAGTTAATATTAAACTAAAGATTAACTTTTTTACTAGTGGAAATGTAATTCCTGATATTAAAAATTATAATTTTAACTAGTGAAAACTGAATTGTTAATATCAAGAATTCATATCCTGCGAATGAATAAACGTCAAACTGGCTTGCCATACTTGTGTCCTTCTCTGTTATCTCTCTTGTCAGTTTTTTGAGCCTCTTGTTTAATCCACAGATCCAGAGAGACGCTGTTGCGATTCTGCAGCCGTACTTCACCTCCACCGGTCTGGTCATCAAGGCTCTGGAACACGCGTCGAAGATGGAGCACATCATGGACTTCACGCGGCTGCGCTCGCTGAGTTCGCTCTTCTCCATGCTGCATCAGGCCTGCCGCAACGTGGCCCTCTACAACAACAACCACCCTGATTTCCCCATGCCCATCGACCAGCTGGAGAAATACATGCAGGTGCGACGAGCCTGGACGAGTCGAAAGAATAAGAATAAATGACAGACGCGTGCGCTAACCTTTAATCTCGTCCTGCAGAAATACCTGATCTACGCTGTGCTGTGGTCTTTCTCGGGCGACAGCAGGCTGAAGATGCGAGCGGAGCTGGGTGAATACATTCGCCGCATCACCACCGTGTCGCTCCCGTCTGCGCCCAACGTGCCGATCATCGACTATGAGGTGCGAACGGACGCGGTCTCAGATTGAGAGTGAATGTTTGAATGTGTGACACTAACCCTCCTCTGAAATCTGTCAGGTGTCCATCACGGGCGAGTGGCAGTCCTGGCAGGGCAAGGTGCCTCAGATCGAGGTGGAGACGCACAAGGTGGCGTCGCCGGACGTGGTGGTGCCCACTCTGGATACGGTGCGCCACGAAGCTCTCCTCTACACCTGGCTGGCTGAACACAAGCCTCTGGTGCTCTGTGGGCCGCCCGGCTCCGGGAAAACCATGACCCTCTTCAGTGCCCTGAGAGCCCTGCCCGACATGGAGGTGAGCAGCAGTCCACGCTCACTTGAGGAGGATTACGTTCAGAACAGGGTTCATTTCGCTGACGAGTAATTTTTGTCATCATTTTCATTTTTAATTTTCACAGACGAAAACGAAATAATGAACTGAAATAATTTTTAATGATAAAAACTGACTGTTTTTGTCAACAAATAAAAAGGAGATGAAAATGTTAGGGAGGGACGATTTGGAAAGAGATTCATTCAGAAAAATCTGTTAGATGTGGACAAACCGGCGGGACACAAGCTAAAATACACTTGCTGCACGTCTAGTAAAACACTCAGAAATGTGAATATGTGGGAGAAGTGCAGACATATGGATAAATTTGACGACGCAAGAGAGAACTCAATTGGGTCTTGTTTTCTGATGCAGACACTGAAGCAAACACACAGAAAACACACCTCACACTCTTTCACGTTCATGAACTGAGAAATACACACAAAATGATCTGGAATTGTCCGTTTTGATGAGTATTCACATAAACACAGCTGATAACGTCTTAAATGAATGTAAACAGTAGAGAGAAAGTGCATCAGTGCATTGCATCCATTGCATTGGGTTTTAAAGGGACAGCAGCCACATTTAGTGTCTATTGTCCGACTCTCTGATGTTCATCAAGCAACAAAAGAAAGACAGAAAACCACTCACTGCTCTTGACTGAATCACTTACAGAGCCCTAAAGATTCATCTAAATTCATTTATAGAAATAAACATGTCTGTTTGAAAGAATGAAGAATATGGTAAACAAGTGACTATAATTATCATTAGCCGATATAACCATTGAGATTACATTCAAAAGAAGAGCATGTTCTTTATGAGAAGTGGTTTTATTTCATTTTAATATTAAGGCATGTTGTGTATCACCGCAGTTAAATTGTGTGTTTATCATGATTAAACCTTAATATCAAATCTATATAATGAGTTTGGACATTTTAGAGAAATTCTTAATAAATGCATTGCACTGTAACTAAACCCATTACATTTTAGCAGACTACATTTACTGTAGATTTAGTCAACTAAAATCTTACATTTATTCGACTAAAACTAGATTAAAACTAAACTATTCTTATGACTAAAATGACTCTAACACTAAATCAAAATTTGCTGTCAAAATTAACAAAATTTCTGCTTACAGATGACCCCTTGCAGCATTTCTAATGTTGGCTACACTAGTGTGACAGCTGATGGAAAATGTGTTTTTTTTTTTTTGTTTTTTTTTAACCAGGTGGTGGGTTTGAACTTCTCCAGCGCCACGACCCCAGAGCTGCTGCTGAAGACGTTCGATCATTACTGTGAGTACCGCAGGACTCCTAACGGCGTGGTTCTGGCTCCTGTGCAGCTGGGCAAATGGCTGGTGCTCTTCTGCGACGAGATCAACCTGCCCGACATGGACAAGTACGGCACGCAGCGGGTCATTTCCTTCATCAGACAGGTGCGTTGTGAGCGAGCGTCCCGTGGTGTTTGCCCCCCGCTGTTGTTTGTGTGCGGCGTAACCCGTGCTGTTGCTTTCAGATGGTGGAGCACGGCGGCTTCTACCGCACCTCAGACCAGACCTGGGTGAAGCTGGAGCGGATCCAGTTCGTCGGGGCCTGCAATCCTCCAACAGACCCTGGCAGGAAGCCGCTCTCTTACAGGTTTGCCTTTCGGCATCATCGCTAATGTTGGCAGAGATGTGTTCGGCGGCATCGTGATCTAACCCTTGTGACCGATTGCAGGTTTTTGCGTCACGTGCCGGTGGTGTATGTGGACTATCCTGGCCCCGCCTCGCTCACGCAGATCTATGGCACCTTCAACAGAGCCATGCTCAGACTCATCCCATCGCTGCGCACCTTTGCTGAGCCGCTCACGGCGGCCATGGTGGAGTTCTACACGATGTCTCAGGTTTGCATTAGGGATGCGCCGTATACTGGTAAAAATACCGGTATATATTGTATTTCATAACGGTTCCATATCATCATTTTGCCCAGTTCGGTATTTCATACACTGCTGTGATGTTCACCTGTAGGCAGTGCTTCCCGAAGCTGCAAAACTGGTAAATGTGACAATAAAAAAAAAATGTGATTGATCATACAGATGAAACTCCATCAACGCTCGAAACTAGTAAACAAAGACAACCGTAGAAATAAAATATGGCATTATTTTGCATGCAAACAGAAGCTGAACGAACTGACCGTACTGCAGCTGAATGCAAGCGTTGCTATAAATCACCAAACATTTGTCATTTGCTCATCCTGATCTTTCCCACCAATTTAGAGATCGACAGATGAGTGCAAAAATTCAGATTTTAATCACTTTTATTCACAAATGCTAGTGGACAGTAGTGAAGTAAATTTAAAATCAGTTTTTCTTTGGGAAATTTGTACTCCATTCCAAAGCATGATGTCATACTTTTTTCCAAACTACATTTCATAAATAAAAGTTGTTGTTTGTTTTACCTTTTAATAATTAGGAATATTAACAATGCAGTATTTTCTTGTACTCAAGTAAATTTCAGAATTACTTTTACTTGAGTAAAAGTAAGAAAGTAATATATTTCTAATGCAATAAAGTATTAAATATTTAATCTGAAACACAGTGCAGTAAAGTACTTTGCTTTGGAATGTTGTGGTGCAACATTTTCTAAAGAAAACACTAATAAAGTACAGACACTTGAAAAGTACTATTAAAGCAGAGTAAAAAATCAAAGCTACTAACGTGATTTTGAATATTTTGACTGTTACAGTAAAACAAGCTTTGTTCAAATTCTGTAGGTAAGCTGAGCTAACAGTATTACAGCACTTATTGATCTAGATCAATGATTAGTTATAAATGATAGATAAACTAATACATGTTTAGTTTACTACAGTATCCATTTAGTGTCTATACAGAGTTATTACATTCTGGTATTGTATCGAAGCCAAAATGATGGTATGGAGCCATCCCTGGTTTGCATTGTGAACGCTCGTGGCAGAGCTGATGAAACGCTATTCTTGTCTGCTTCGGATTGAACTCTATGGTGTGTTGGAACAGGAGCGGTTCACTCAGGACACGCAGCCACACTACATCTACTCCCCGAGAGAGATGACCCGCTGGGTCAGAGGCATCTTTGAGGCCCTGCGGCCGCTGGAGACGCTGCCTGTGGAGGGTCTGATTCGCATCTGGGCTCACGAAGCGCTGCGACTCTTCCAGGACCGGTGAGTTAAAGGATGTTATTAGACCTGTGGAACACTTTGCAGCATTGTTTCAAAACGGGAAACAAAACGGTAACGTTTTGGTAATCTGTAATGTAACAGTGTTACATTTCAGAGCATACCTAAAAAGCATACTGATTCTCCTAACAGATTGGTGGAGGACGAAGAGAGACGCTGGACGGACGAGAACATCGACATGGTCGCCCTCAAACACTTTCCCAACATCGACCGAGACAAAGCCCTCAACAGACCCATCCTATACAGCAACTGGCTCTCCAAGGTGAGTCAAGTCAGCTTTATTTATATAGCGCTTTTTACAATACAAATTGTGTCAAAGCAACTTTACAGCATCAAATAGGAAAGTAATGTGTCAGTAATTCAAAAAGAAACTGTAAATGATTTTAGTTTGAGGAAATTAATCAGTAGTTCCAAATTAATAAATTGTTTGCTCCCAATTTCGATGTCCCCAATTTAGTTGTTGTCCCCACCTGAGCAAGCCGTGACCGACTGAACTCTTGCACACATCACTGCAGACTCCAGTGGTTCCCACACATAGACTTTAACTATTATCCTCCTACACTCCTATGAATATAATTTGTCTGTTAATATGCTTATAGTTTGTTACACAGACGCAGACGAATGAGACACGACATTAATCTAGCCAAAACCACCGCATATAGTCGCTTTTTAGTGTAAGTTAGATGTGTATTGATTTTATAAGACGATGTTGCGATTATAAATCAGGTTTTAAGGAGTATAGTGTGAGTGATTCCTGGTTGACATGTTAATAATGGGTCGTGCTTACTATTAATACTTGTTATGTATGACAACAGAAAAACATGCTTTGACAGCTTTATTGGGCATTCAGATATATTACAGTATGTGGCAGTTCATAGAGTAGTAATGATCTGAAGTGCCCAAACTCGTCTGAACGCAAACTTGATGCGATGACGACCGCTTCTGGTGTTCTCCTGTAGGACTACGTTCCTGTGGAGCAGGAGGAGCTGCGTGATTATGTCAAGGCCAGACTGAAGGTGTTCTACGAGGAGGAGCTGGATGTTCCTCTGGTGCTCTTCAATGAGGTTCTGGATCACGTGCTGAGGATCGACAGGTACAGACAACCCAAAACACCGCTGTTTGCGTCACCCCGCTGACTGTTCGGTAAGGTCACGCTGATGTTCTCTCTCTAGAATCTTCCGTCAGCCGCAGGGTCACCTGCTCCTGATCGGCGTCAGCGGCGCTGGAAAGACGACGCTCTCCCGCTTCGTGGCCTGGATGAATGGACTGAGTGTCTATCAGATCAAGGTTGGAGCAAACCGATTTTTTTATTTTTAATTTTTCTTAATTGTCTGTCAGATTTAGTTAGAGGTAAACTCTGATCGCGTCCACACAGGTCCACAGGAAATACACCGGCGAGGACTTTGACGAAGACCTGCGGACGGTCCTCCGGCGCTCCGGCTGCAAGAACGAGAAGATCGCCTTCATCATGGACGAGTCCAACGTGCTGGACTCCGGCTTCCTGGAGCGCATGAACACGCTGCTGGCCAACGGAGAGGTGCGACGCGTCAACCATGAACCGCTCTCCCGGTGTTTGTCTCGTGTGCCGTTCTGATCTCGCTGTGCTGTTGCAGGTGCCCGGTCTGTTCGAGGGCGACGAATACGCCACCCTGATGACGCAGTGCAAGGAAGGAGCGCAGAAGGAGGGCTTGATGTTGGACACTCATGAGGAGCTGTACAAGTGGTTCACCAGTCAGGTGATCAGGAACCTGCATGTGGTGTTCACCATGAACCCGTCCTCAGAAGGGCTGAAGGACCGTGCGGCCACATCGCCTGCCCTCTTTAACAGGTGCGTATGTGTTCGGCAGATGCTGTTATCCAAAGTGACTCAAGTGTACATTTGATCAGTTCATCCGTTCGCTGGGGATCAAACCCATGACTATCGGTAGTGCCCTAATCTAACGATTCGCCGTGAGCCGGCTGAAAAACGGTTCAAATGTGTGACGATTCCAATCGGTAGAAATGTTGAACGAATCGCGATACATGTTTTGAACAGAAGGAGAGGACACTCCTCTCACAGACGTCTGTACTCAAAAAGCTATCAATTGGCCAAACCACGCTGACCAGAAATAGATTTGCTGATATTTCTTTAAAAAAATAATAAAAATCCAAGCTGGGAAAAGCACAGTCAAAGTTTTAGTTTGTTTGTATTAAAGAGCCGCCTTTAATTTGTATTGTTCATTTTTGATATGGAATTCATTTTAAATTTGCAATTTAGCTGCACAGTCAAAGTTTTAGTTTGTTTATATTAAAGAGTCTTCTTTAGTTTGTATTATTTTTTTTATTTGGAATTTGTTTCAAAATTGAAATTTAGTTTTGTTCTAGCAGAAAAGATTTTATTTTGTAAAAAATGTGCAGCATTTGAGGAAAAAAAAGGGCTCTTGTTCACCTTAGATTTGTCTCAACTCATTTTGTTAAAAAATCATGACACGGAAACGGGAGGTTTCGCTCTCGACGTCTCCTAAATGAAAAACCGTTCGTGTGCTGGTTCACTGGCCGCAGCTGATCAGATGTAGGACTGCGTTTGCTCTGGACTGACGCGTTTCTCCTCAGGTGTGTGCTCAACTGGTTTGGCGATTGGTCCACTGAAGCGCTCTATCAGGTGGGCAAAGAGTTCACCAGCAAGATGGACCTGGAGAAGCCCAACTACAAAGTGCCCGACTACATGCCCATCGTGTACGACAAGCTGCCGCAGCCGCCGACCCACCGCGAGGCCATCGTCAACGGCTGCGTGTTCGTGCACCAGACCCTGCACCAGGTCAGAGAGCGTCTCCATCGCCGTCTGATCACATTCACACTGGCAACTTCAGTGCAGGCTTTGACTCTCTTTATCTCTGTGTGTGTGTGTGTGTGTGTGTGTGTGTGTGTGTGTGTGTGTGTGTGTGTGTGTGTGTTAGGCTAACAACCGTCTGGCGAAGCGTGGCGGCCGCACTATGGCCATCACCCCGCGCCACTACCTGGACTTCATCAACCACTACGCCAATCTGTTCAACGAGAAGCGCAGCGAGCTGGAGGAGCAGCAGATGCATCTCAATGTGGGTCTGCGCAAAATCAAAGAGACCGTCGATCAGGTACGTGCTTCACACGGGGCTCTACGCTTACTTTTCTTATTAGGAGTACTTGTGCTCCTAACTTAAAATTTAGGAGCACAATCTAAATCAACAACAATAACAAAATCTGATGAAAAATTGTCTTCTAATTACAAGATTTTCAGGTGCATCTTGTTTTTACCTTTATAATGGCATTTTTGTTAAAAGTATGTAATCTGTTATGTTAAAATTAAAAGAATATACATTTATAATCTTTATATGTCTAACTAAAACAGCAGAATAAGAACAAGTAGAATAAACATAAGTTATCAATCAAATTAAATCACTATTTACTAAATGTATTTGTACTACAGAGGTGGCAGAAAAACACAAAAGTGGCTTGTAGGTGTATTTTCATATGCTTCATGAGGCTCAGAAGTGCCATGAGGGCAATCAAATTCATAAATTCATGTTGAGATTAATGTTTTTAATATACCGTTTTGAATACAGAAATATTAAGTGATTTAAATCACTGAAAATATACTTTAAAAATGAAGCAACTGCCGGTAGGTCACTGATTTAATTACTGAATCATATTCATTTGATTCGTTCGAACTGCTGATTCATTCAGAAATGACGCAAGTGACTGTCTTTATGAATGGAAATCATCTCTGGATCGTTTTTGACGACGAAATAGAGCCAAATCAGGCAATGCTGTTAGACAATAGTCAATGTAAATCACTTAATATTAACTTGTTTATTAAATAATATCTCATTTACAAACTCGCTTAAAATCATTAAAAGCCGTTCATCGCAATCTCACAAAGTTTCATTATAATTAACGCATCTCTCTACTGCACAATCAATCTCTTATTTACTCTCTGTATGTTTAGTTTCTGAAAGGATTGGTCAGATATGTCCGTGATTCATTACTCAACGCTTCAAAAACACGCTCCCATTAGCGCAAACACAAAAACGCATTAGATTTCAGTCGCAAATGCGAGTCAAATGGTCGCACTGTAGAGCCCTGCCACAGCACACATACAGACGCAGACGCACACGCTCCATTACTAACCCTACAATGCCTCAGGTGGAGGAGCTGCGGCGTGACCTGAGGATCAAGAGCCAGGAGCTGGAGGTCAAAAACGCTGCTGCCAACGACAAGCTGAAGAAGATGGTGAAAGACCAGCAGGAGGCCGAGAAGAAGAAGGCAAGAGTCCTGGTTTAGCGCATCGCTTCGGTCCTCTCGAGCGGCTGCTCTTTTAACCCTCCGGCTGTCGTTTTCCTTAACAGGTCATGAGTCAGGAGATACAGGAAGCGGTTTACAAGCAGCAGGAAGTGATTAAAGACAAGCAGCTGAGAGTGAAGCAGGATTTGGACCAGGTGGAGCCGGCCGTCATCGAGGCTCAGAACGGTACGGTTCGCTTTGCTCTCTCCTCTGCTCTTTCCTGCTGGTGTTGCTGTTTGTCCAGATTCACATGAGAAAATCTGCTCATGTTTAATGCAGAGTCGGTTTGAAATCGTTTTCCTGTCAATTGTGATCCACTAAGGAAATATTCACTGCTGCGTGTGCCACATGATGCTCCATGTTAGGGCTGTGCAATTAATTGAAATTTAATTTCGATTTAGATTTAAGCTTCAAACGATTATGAAAATACAGCAGTGGAGACAAAATGATTATTGCTCCAGATTCCGCCCCGTTTCCAGTAGCGCGCTTTTGCTCCTCCATAAAAGCCCAAATTCACATGCAAATCAATAAAATCGTGTATTGTGACTTGCATAAAATGGGACGTGCTTGATTTATTAGTTTATTTGATGTAGTGTTTTTAGAAGCACGAAAAAGAGTGCGCTGTTCTGCGGAACAGAACATGGAAAAGTAAAGTGAACGTTTAGCTTAAGATGTTACCTAAACGGCCAAATACATCCAAATATGTGTCAAAATGCAGCGTTTGGTGATTATTCGTGTAATCCTTCGTCAGTTGTGTCTCAAATGAACATAATCAGTTGAGAATGAAAATAAGTGTGCAAAAGTATATTGGATCCGTGCTCTTGATGGAGAGACTTTTCTAGTTTTTATAAGAAACAAAGCATGTTTAAAACAGTGAAAACTATTAATTTAAAAAATAAATAATTCACAATTCCTTTGCCATCTTTTTTTTTTCTTCTATTGTATTGCTATCTTTAAGTTTATCAATCATATAAAGTTCCAGACCCACTCATAATCGTGTTAAATAATCGTGATTGCAATATTGACCAAAATAATCGTGATTATGATTTTTGAGAGAGAATTTTGAGAAATATCTGGCCGGTTTTCAAAAAGCTCCAAAGCGCCACCTATGGGCCGTGATCGTGTTGATCGCATCAGTGGATATTTCCTTCTGTTCTTTCTGCTTTCGGCTCGCTCTTGTGTGCGTTTGCCAGCGGTGTTCGGTGGTCTTTTCACTGCGCTAACCTCTTCCCTGTCTTCACTCTTTCCTCTGCTCACGGCTTGTGGCTCGTTTAGCTGTTAAATCGATTAAGAAGCAGCACTTAGTGGAGGTGCGATCGATGGCCAACCCGCCGGCGGCAGTCAAGCTGGCTCTGGAGTCCATCTGTCTGCTGCTGGGCGAGAGCACCACCGACTGGAAGCAGATTCGCTCCATCATAATGCGCGAGAACTTCATCCCCACTATTGTGAACTTTTCTGCTGATGAGATCAGGTGACTGGCTGCTGGGTGCGGAGCGGCGGCCGTCGCGTCCAAAGAGGACAAACGCGGTCCGGTCTCTGCGTGAGACGCAAACCCGTGATCAGTGTTGGGGTAACTTGGGTTACGCAACTCAGGTTACATAATAATATTACCTTTTTCAAGTAGCTAGTAAAGTAACGCATTACTTTTGCGTTTCCAAGAAAATATCCGAGTTACTTTTTCAAAAAATAACCCCAGTTACTATTTGTTTTCTTTATGCATTTAATTTATATATATATATATATATATATATATATATATAAATAGTAGTAGTAGTAGTAGTAGTAGTAGTAGTAATAATAATAATAATATTAATAATAAACGTTTACATATAATATAAATAATAATATATTATATATAAATAAATTCTATTTTTTTTTGTTTTCAGAAAAAAAACAAGTCAAAATAAGTGACTTTTTGCTTAGAACAAGCAAAATAATCTGCCAATGGGGTAAGCAAAAAATCTTATTCCAAATAGAAAACCAGATAATTTAGCTTGCCCCATTTGGGAGATTATTTTACTTGATTCAAGCAAAAACACTTAAATTTTTACAAATTTTTACTTCTCTAGAAAAATCTTCTTGATTTAAGAAATATATATTATAAATATATTATTGAGAAATATTTTGGCTAAAAAACAAGACAAAAAATCTAAAAAGAAAAAAAAGAAAAGCTTTTTTTTTGCAGTGTACCAATAAGCAAAACTTACTTTAGATGAACTTCCATTTTGGTGTGAAAGGGCTTTTACATTTGCTAAGAATAAATCTTTTTATATTAAAAACAAGCAAGTAAGCCCTGCCCAGATTTAAAAAGTAACGCAAAAGTAACGTAACGCATTACTTTCCATAAAAAGTAACTAAGTAACGCAATTAGTTACCTTTTTAGGGAGTGACGCAACATTGTAATGCATTACTTTTTAAAGTAACGTTCCCCAACTCTGGCTGTGATCTAATAAAGCGTCTGTCCCGAACGGGGCGCAGTTCTGATTGAGTGCCGATTGGCTCGTCTGGTGACGCGTTCCCTCTTTCCGGCGCCGCGGCCGCTCCGCTCTCCCCGCGTGAACGCATGTGTCCTCATTTGTCCCCATTCCCTCTCTAGCGGTCAGCTCGATTAAGAAGCAGCATCTCGTTGAGGTTCGCGCTATGGCCAACCCTCCGGCAGCCGTTAAACTGGCTCTAGAGTCGATCTGCCTCCTGCTGGGGGAGGAAACTAATGACTGGAAAAAGATCAGACAAGTTATTATCAGAGACAATTTCATCTCCAGCATAGTCAACTTTGTCTCTGAGGACATGAGGTATTATCATCCTTCATACATCTTCCTCTCAGGTATGAGACGGACTCTGTCTTAGTCATTCAGACGCCTCCACATGGATTCCCGAACCGGGGTTCATGGGTCGATGAAAAGATGACTATTAAATCATAAGTGTAATGTTCAAGTAATTAAGTAAAAACATTAAAAATAGTTTAAATATTCTGTTCAGCTGTATGTGACCATTAACTGACTGTGAACACAAGAATGTCTTGAGTCCTTGAAATTAGGGCTGTCAAGTGATTAAAAAATGTAATCTGATGTATTACATGATGTGCTACATAATTAATGGCACATTAATTTGTGCTGCCCCAAAAATGTTAGATGAGAAGAGCATTGAATAGACATCACAGATGCGTAGCTTTAGAAAGTAATGCTTTGATTCAACATAAAAGTCATGGAATCATTCATTCAGTTTGTTCAAACAGCTGATTCATTCAGTAATTCTGATTGGAACTAATTAAAATATTAACTTCCTGTTTATTTAACTGTTGTGTAAAATCATATCTTGTAGCTCAAAGGGTTTGGCTGACAAAAAAAAGTTTGTAAATCCCAGAGCTCATGCGTTTGTGGAAATGTGTTATAGATGTTCATCCTCATTCTGTGTCATGATGATAGTCACAGTCCGCTTCATTCTAACGCACCTCATTCGTCCTAGTGACTCCATCCGTGAGAAGATGAAGAAGAACTACATGTCCAACCCCAGCTACAACTATGAGCAGGTCAACCGGGCGTCTCTGGCCTGCGGGCCGATGGTCAAATGGGCCATCGCTCAGGTACGACGCCGACCGCCGAAGCTGTGCTTGAGCTCGATCACTCGGGTGCTGATCTCTGGCTTTGTGTTCAGCTGAATTACGCAGACATGCTGAAGCGGGTGGAGCCCCTGAGGAACGAGCTGCAGAAACTGGAGGACGACGCTAAAGACAACAAGACCAAAGCCGAGGAGGTGGAGCAGATGATCCGGGATCTGGAGTCCAGCATCGCGCGCTATAAGGAGGAGTACGCTGTGCTCATCTCCGAAGCTCAGGCCATCAAAGCTGATCTGGCCGCTGTGGAGGCGAAGGTATGCCGCTGACTACAAACACTAAACAAGCGAACGCATTTCAGTGTGCTGCTGTATTTTCTGCTCCTGTTCATGCCAGTGAAACAGTTTTAAATGAAATTGATCCAAATTTTTAAATAAAAACAGATCTGAAATTATCCAAATTTAATCAAAACAGATCTGAAATGATCCAAATTTAATAAAAACAGATCTGAAATTGATCCAAATTTTTTAATAAAAATGGATCTGAAATTGATCCAAATTTAATAAAAATGGATCTGAAATTGATCCAAATTTAATAAAAACAGATCTGAAATTATCCAAATTTTTTAATAAAAATGGATCTGAAATGATCCAAATTTAATAAAAACAGATCTGAAATTGATCCAAATTTTTTAATAAAAATGGATCTGAAATGATCCAAATTTAATAAAAACAGATCTGAAATTGATCCAAATTTTTTAATAAAAATGGATCTGAAATGATCCAAATTTAATAAAAACAGATCTGAAATGATCCACATTTTTTAATAAAAACGGATCTGAAATTATCCAAATTTAATAAAAACAGATCTGAAATGATCCACATTTTTTAATAAAAACAGATCTGAAATGTCTTATTTAGTGTTGGTCTGTTTTGTTAATTTAAAAGAGGCAGATAAAATATTTTCACAATGAAAATAGCCAAAGCAGCTGGCATAGATAAACATGGCTATTAAATAAATAAATGTAAACGCAGGACAGGATTTTGGATTTTGACAGCTTGTTGAAGACATCAGCATATACATTTGAACTTTGAACTTCTTGAAATATGCTTATTTGACCAAAAACCACTGTTCTACAAAGCCATTAAAAAATCCAGAGGGAAACCTGTGGCGCATTAGTCTTCCTGCTAGTTTAAATGTTTTTTTTGAACGACTGTGTGTTGAAGCTCAGTTGGTTAGTCTTGTAATCTCCTGGATCGGTGCAGGTGAACCGCAGCACAGCGCTGCTGAAGAGCTTATCTGCTGAGAGAGAGCGATGGGAAAAGACCAGCGAGACCTTCAAGAACCAGATGTCCACCATCGCCGGAGACTGTCTGCTGTCCGCTGCCTTCATCGCTTACGCCGGTTACTTTGATCAGCAGATGAGACAGAACCTCTTCACCACCTGGTCCCATCATCTCCAGCAGGCCAACGTTCAGGTACAGATAATGCCCCGCTTCACAGCTGGAAAACGCTCATCGCTTTAAATCCTGCCTGTGCCGTTAAACCTGCGCTTTCTCCCGTCAGTTCCGCACCGACATCGCCAGGACCGAGTATCTGTCCAACGCGGACGAGAGGCTACGCTGGCAGGCTAGCTCTCTGCCGGCCGACGACCTGTGCACCGAGAACGCCATCATGCTGAAGAGGTTCAACCGGTGAGAGTCTGCGCGTGCGCAACCGCCAGCGGTCGTTTCATTCATTAATCATTTTCAGCATCATTTGTCAGACACTTTTTTTTTTTTTTTTTTTTTTTTTTCAGACGAAAACGAAACAATAATGAACTAAAATTCTTTTTGAATGACTAAAACTATGACAGAAATCTACTGGCATTTTCATCAACGAATAAAAACAAGATGAAAATGTTAGTGAGGGACGATTTGGAAAGAGATTCATTCAGAAAAATCTGGAGGTTAGATGTGTTCAAACCGGTGGGACACAAGCTAAAATACACTTGCTGCACGTCTAATAAAACATTAAAAAATGTCAATATGTAGAAGTGCAGACATATGGATAAATTTGACGACGCAAGAGAGAACTCAATTCAGTCTTGTTTTCTGATGCAGACACTGAAGCAAACACACAGAAAACACACCTCACGCTCTTTAGCGTTCATGAACTGAGAAATACACACAAAATGATCTGGAATTGTCCGTTTTGATGAGTATTCATGTAAACACAGCCGATTACGTCTGAAATGAACATAAACAGTAGAGAGAAAGTGTATCAGTGCATTGCATTGGGTTTTAAAGGGACAGCAGCCACATTTAGTGTCTATTGTCCGAGTCACTGATGTTCATCAAGCAACAAAAGAAAGACAGAAAACCACTCACTGCTCTTGACTGAATCACTTACAGAGCCCTAAAGATTAATCTAAACTAATTTATAGAAATAAATGTCTGTTTGAAAGAATGAAGAATATGGCAAACAAGTGACTATAAAGAATGCATCATTAGCCGATATAACCATTGAGATTACATTCAAAAGAAGACCATGCTCTTTATGAGAAGTGGTTTTATTTCATTTTAATATTAAGGCATGTTGTGTATCACCGCAGTTAAATCATGATTAAACCTTAATATCAAACCTATATAATGAGTTTGGAAATTTTAGAGAAATGCTTAATAAATGCATTGCACTGTAATTAAAGCCATTACATTTTAGCAGACTACATTTACTGTAGATTTAGTCGACTAAAATCTTATAATATTTAGTCAACTAAAACTAGACTAAAACTAAAAACTATTCAGATTACTAAAATATGACTAAATCTAAATGGCATTTTATTCAAAAGACTATGACTAAAACTAAATCAAAATTTGCAGTCAAAACTAACACTGCAGGACGGGTGGATTATTGAAGGACTCTGGCTGATTTCTCAAACTTGTGGTGTTCTGCAGGTATCCGCTGATCATTGACCCGTCGGGTCAGGCCACGGAGTTCATCATGAACGAATACAAAGACAAAAAGATCACCCGCACCAGCTTTTTGGACGATGCCTTCAGGAAGAATTTGGAGAGCGCTCTGAGATTCGGTAACCCTCTGCTGGTGCAGGTACGAGTCCGTTCTCATGTTACTGTAGAAACGCAGTCGGGGGCTGGACATTTGCTCGTTCAAGCCTTCGTTTCCCTGTTTGTCTCTGTCAGGACGTGGAGAGCTATGACCCCATACTGAACCCGGTGCTCAACAGAGAGGTGCGCAGGACCGGCGGCCGAGTGCTCATCACCCTCGGGGATCAGGACATCGATCTGTCGCCTTCGTTCGTCATCTTCCTCTCCACACGAGACCCGACGGTACGTGCTTTAGACCAAAACTAATAGGGCTGCGTGATTATGACAGAATGAAGAGCTGATTATTTGCCTTAATGTTGTCATTCGAAGTCAATAAGTTACAGCTGCATATCATCTGCTGTATTTAGATGATGCAGAAAGATGCAGTTTCTGAAACAAACGGCAATCGTATCGTCTCACGCTGAACTGTCATTTTAGCTGATTCACTCTTGCATTTAAATGTTTCTTGTAGCAGCATGAAGAATAAAAGTTTTGTTCAAATTTTGAATGTTTAAAACGGAAAACAGGCAGAGAGCCTCATTATAATGACTGCAGCTGTCAATCACTGGCTGAACTCACTCTCGCCAAAACTCCCGTTATAATAGATAAAGCTGATGACGCTGCACAGTGAGTCTCTGTTTTAATTGCGTTTGGACTTTGGGTTATGATGATGACTGCTGCTTTGAGCAGATTTCTTGTGCGCAGTGAGTCATTTAACGTCTCTGATCGGTAATTGCAGCAGCTGTAATCTCAGTTATTTTCAGTGTTGGGGACAGTTACTTTTAAAGTAACAGTTACATTACAATATTACAATATTGCATTACTCCCTTAAAAAGTAACTTTTTATGGAAAGTAATGCGTTAAATTACTTTTGAGTTACTTTTGCGTTACTTTTCAAATCTGGGCAGGGCTTGTTTGTTTTTAATATAAAAAAGTTAGATTCTTAGCAAATGTAAAAGCCCTTTCACACCAAAATTAAATGAAGTGAATAAACGTAAGGCTGAAGGAAAAGTGAATTCACATCTGTACAGTAGAACTGCAGGAGGAGAAAGTTCAACACTCTTCAGCAATGAGGAAAATTAAGCATAAATGTTAGTTAAGATAAAGTTTTGCTTATTAGTACATTGTAAAATATCCTTTTTTGTCTTGTTTTCAGCCAAAATATCTATAAATAAATAAATAAATAAATAAATCTTAAATCAAGAAGGATTAAAAATTTAAACTTTTTTTTTTTTTTTTTCTGAAAACAAGTCAAAATTAAGCATTTTTGTTTGAAAGGGCAAAATAATCTTGTTTTCTGTTTGAAATATTTATTTTTTAATTTTTTTTTGCTTACCCCATTGGCAGATTATTTTGCTTGTTCTAAGCAAAAACTCGCTTAATTTTTACTTGTTTTTTCTGAAAACAAGAAAATAATTATTTACTTATCTAGAAAATCCTTCTTGATTTAAGAATTTTTTTATGTTTTGTCTGGAAACAAGACAAAAAGTATTTTTGCAGTGTATGGTTAAATTGGATCAACAAAGGTCATCGGTTAAAAAAAAAGAGATTAAATGCATAAAGGAAACAAAGTAATTGGCATTACTTTTTTCAAAAAAGTAACTCGGATATTTTCTTGTAAATGAAAAAGTAATGTGTTACTTTACTAGTTACTTGAAAAGTAATATTACGTAACTTGCGTTTCTTCTAATGGTTATTTTTCTGAATAGTTATGCATTGTGACACACAGGCGGCTAACGGTTGAATTTGTGACGCGTGTCGTTGCAGGTCGAGTTCCCTCCTGACCTTTGCTCACGTGTGACCTTCGTGAACTTCACGGTCACCCGAAGCAGTCTGCAGAGCCAGTGTCTCAATGAGGTTCTGAAGGCCGAGCGTCCCGACGTGGACGAGAAACGATCGGACCTCCTGAAACTGCAGGGTGAGTGCCGGAGAGCGTCACAGGATGTCCTGTTGACTTAAGGAAGTGTTAAAGTGGGTTTGTTGCATCTGCTCAGGTGAGTTCCAGCTGCGTCTGCGTCAACTGGAGAAATCGCTCCTGCAGGCCCTGAACGAGGTCAAGGGTCGCATCCTGGACGACGACACCATCATTACCACCCTGGAGAACCTGAAGAAGGAGGCGGCGGAGGTGACCAGGAAAGTGGAGGAAACGGACATCATCATGCAGGAAGTGGAGACGGTGTCTCAGCAGTATCTGTCTCTGTCCACAGCCTGCAGCAGCATCTACTTCACCATGGAGGCTCTGAACCAGGTCACTCCTCTGCAGCACTCCTCGTGTGTCTGTGTGTGTGTGTGTGTGTGTGTGTGTGTGTGTGTGTGTGTGTGTGTGTGTGTGTGTGTCTGTCTGTGTGTGTGTGTGTGTGTGTGTGTGTGTGTGTGTGTGTGTCTGTGTGTGTGTCTGTGTGTCTGTGTGTCTGTGTGTGTGTGTGTGTGTCTGTGTGTCTGTCTGTGTGTGTGTCTGTCTGTCTGTGTGTGTGTGTGTGTGTGTGTGTGTGTGTGTGTGTGTGTGTGTGTCTGTGTGTGTGTGTGTGTGTGTGTCTGTCTGTCTGTCTGTGTGTGTGTCTGTCTGTGTGTGTGTGTGTGTGTGTGTGTGTGTGTGTGTGTGTGTCTGTGTGTCTGTGTGTGTGTGTGTGTGTGTCTGTGTGTGTCTGTCTGTCTGTCTGTGTGTGTGTCTGTCTGTGTGTGTGTGTGTGTGTGTGTGTGTGTGTGTGTGTGTGTGTGTGTGTGTGTGTGTGTGTCTGTGTGTGTGTGTGTGTGTGTGTGTGTGTGTGTGTCTGTGTGTCTGTCTGTGTGTGTGTCTGTCTGTGTGTGTGTGTGTGTGTGTGTGTGTGTGTGTGTCTGTGTGTGTGTGTGTCTGTGTGTGTCTGTCTGTGTGTGTGTGTGTGTGTGTGTGTGTGTGTGTGTGTGTGTGTGTGTGTGTCTGTGTGTGTGTGTGTGTGTGTGTGTGTGTGTGTGTGTGTGTGTGTGTGTGTCTCTGTGTCTGTGTGTGTGTGTGTGTGTGTGTGTGTGTGTCTGTGTGTGTGTGTGTGTGTGTGTGTGTGTGTGTGTGTGTGAACTCTGGCTCATGCGGGTCTGTCTCTTTCACAGATGCACTTCCTGTATCAGTACTCCCTGCAGTTCTTCCTGGACATCTATCACACTGTGTTATACGAGAACTCCAACCTGAAGAGCGTGAGCGACCACACGCAGCGCCTGTCTCTCATCACCAAAGACCTGTTCCAGGTGAGGAACTCGAAGGACTTTCACACCAAACACATGTAGGAATAGTTCAGACTGCGGCAGATTCCAGTCTCTCAGATTGATTTTTCCTGTTCAGTTAATATAAACACAGGGAAATACAAAAATCTAGTTTTATGCAAACCTGCAATCATTAACAGTCCAAGATACAGTCCATGTGACCCTGGACCACAAAACCAGTCATAATTGTCAATTTTTAAAAATTGAGGTTTATACATCAACTGAAAGTTGAATAAATAAGCTTTCCATCAATGTATGGTTTGTTAGGATCAGACAATATTTGTCCGAGATACAACTATTTGAAAGTCTGCAATCTGAGGGTGTAAAAAAAAAATCTAAATACTGAGAAAATTGCTTTTAAAGTTTTCCAAATTAAATTCTTGGCAATGCATATAACAAATAAAAAAAATAAGTTTTGATATATTTATGGTAGGAAATTTACTGAATATCTTCCTGGAACATGATCTTTACTTAATATCCTAATGATTTTTGGCATAATTGAAAAATCAGTAATTTAATGCTTTTTTGGCGATTGCTACAAATATTCATGTGCTACTTAAGACTGGTTTTGTGGTCCAGGGTCACATATGACTATTGTTTTTGATGCTGAATTTAAACACATTTAACAAGTAACCGCAGAAGAGTTAAAGGGATAGTTCACTCAAAAATAAATATTGTCACTCGTGTCGCTCCAAACCCGTGCGCATTTTTATTTTTGATTACTGAATTTTTTGCATTGCCGTTGTTGCGAAGGATCTTTATTCAGGAAATGTTTGGTAAGGTGTGGTGTTTTTCTGTTCAGGTGGCGTTTAACCGAGTCGCTCGAGGAATGTTGCATCAGGATCACATCACGTTTGCCATGCTCCTCACCCGCATCAACCTGAAGGGCTTGACCAGGTACAGACTTCAAGAAACAAATGCACTTTTTTATTTATAAGGGAGTTAAACTATTTTATTGACATGAGTTTGCAAATCTGTGTATGTGTCTGTGTGCAAATCTATGTCTGCTTAATGTCCTCCACATCCTTTTTTTATTATTAATAAGTTTAAAGTGAACTTAGGAGTGATCTGCGATTTATTTTTTTTGTTCAGATGAAGTGAGAGCAGGACAGTGATTACAGCTGAGATTTACAAAACAAGCAGAATCTGATTTCTGACCTTTTAAAGCATGTTCTTGAGATCTGGGCCTGGTTGCATGGAAGCCCTTAAGCTGAGAAATCCCCTAGTTATAAGGTTAAGGGTACTCTTAGTGAAACTTGGGTTGCAAGAAAAAACCTAAGGGTCAACTTAAGGAACTTTAAGGCTCTTATTAAGTATTTCCCTTAATTATCTAAGTGTTCACTTAAGTGTTGCTACAAAGTCCTTAGTAACCATTTCACCTTAAGAAATTTAAGGGAGCAAAACAGCTCCCCTAAATCATCTTAAACTCAGTATCTGCAAGATTTTTAAGCTCAAAGACTTTTAAGCCTTTTTTTGAAGACCTGCAAAAATAAAATGAACACCATATGAGCACAGTAGGGCAATGTCATGGTCGCATGTTCAACTGTAAAATGACTATATAAAGCATGACTTATGGGTTTTCACAAAAACAAAATATTCTATATACTTTTTTAAGAAAATGGATGAGTCGTATCAGTTATTTTATTAATTTAAACAATTATCAATCAATTATTATACAAATTAAATAACAATATAAATATATTTTACTGTCTTAATTGTTTAGATTTTTATAATGCATTATCTTCTTGTGGATCCACTAGTTTACACATGGGTTGATTTTCATTAGAACATTTCCAGTCGTCGTTCAGCAGGTGGCGCTTTCGGAAAGACCTAAAAACAGCTTTTTCTCCGTTAATGACTGAATACAAAGCAGTGCAGAAACATGCAGCGCTCATGTGTAATTAATAAAATGTTTCTGTTAGGTTATGTTTCCATTTCGCTATGTTCTGTTTATTATGAAATGCAGTAACTATAGCAACCGTGACGCCCGTTGCTGTATGTTGTCAGAAACTACCGTGAAACGCTTGTATAAACACTGAGGTAAGGCTGACAGTTCAGACGTTTGTTGCAACGCTCCTAAAGAAACCCCTTGCCTCAGGGATTTTTTTCCCCTCAGGGATACTGTTAAGTCGAATTACTTGAGCACTTTCATGCAACTGAGCTCAGAGCTGTGTTTGTTTTCTGAGGATGTGCAGTTCAGATGTTTCCTCTCGTGTTTCCCAGCGAGCCGTCGTTCGACGTGGAGTTCCAGCATTTCTTGCGTGGGAAAGAGATCGTGTTGAGCGGGACGGCCGTGCCCAAAGTGAAGGGTTTGACCGGGGAGCAGTCCGAGGCCATGGTGCGCCTCAGCCGCCTGCCTGCCTTTAAAGACCTGGTGGCCAAAGTCCAGGCCGACGAGGTGAGCGCCTGTCCGTCTGTCTGTCCTGTGTGTGTCTGTTCTTCAGCGCAGTGCGTCTGAATGTGCAACGCCTTTCTGTCCTCCAGCAATTCTTCATGTGGATCGAGAGCAACTCACCTGAGCTGTCGGTGCCGTACCTGTGGACCGAAGAGAAGACGTCCAGTGAGTCCAGTGCAATTCACATGCATTTCCACAAGCGTTAAAGCGGCTGCTAGACTGACGTGTTTGTTGCTGTTGTCCTCAGCTATGATTGGTCAGGCCGTCCACCAGCTGCTGCTGATCCAGGCGTTCAGACCCGACCGTCTGCTGGCCATGTCACACATCTTTGTGTCTAAAGTCATGGGAGAAACCTTCATGGCCATCATTGAGCAGCCGCTGGACCTGGCCAACATCGTGGACAGCGAGGTGAGGAGCGCGCGTGTGTGTGTGTGTGTGTGTGTGTGTGTGTGTGTGCGTGTGTGTGTGTGCGTGTGTGCGCGCTGACGCTGCGGTGAGGCGGATGCTGCATTACTGTTTCTGTGTGCAGGTGAAGCCAGGGACGCCGGTGCTGATGTGCTCTGTACCTGGATACGACGCCAGCGGTTTGGTGCGAGATCTCGCTGCTGAGCAGAACAAACACATCACCTCCATCTCCATCGGTAAGAGCCTTCAGTCATTACATCGCTGTTGGGGGATTACTTTTTAATTTAAAAAAAATATCTTGTTACTTTTTCCACATAAGTTTCTCTTTTATTCACTGACCATGCATTGAGAGAAGTTAGGAGTAAGTGCAGAGGCATTTTTTCAGCCTGAGGCCAATTCATTTTACTTATGGGTCATTTACAGTTGGCAAAAATGTAACTTTTGGGTTGTTTTTTTTATTGAAAACAAATAAGCAAGGTCAGAAAAGTAACAATACATTACTAAATGACACAATTACTTAAATTACTTTTAATATTAGGTAACACTTTAGAATAGGCAACACTTATTGACTATTAATGACTTTTCCCTCAATAAATTCCTAATTTTCTGCTTATTAATACTTAATAAGGTGATTAGGGATGTAGAATAAGGCAATAATATGTGCTTGATAAGTACTAATAAATGGCTAATATTCTATTAATATGCATGCAAATAACCAACTAGTTAAATGATTGTATAAATGATCGTAATAAAGTGTCTAAAATTGTAATGCATTACTTTTAAAAGCAACTTCCAACACTGTCCACAACCATCTAGACTGTCTAGAAAAAGTGATTTTTTTTTTTTCACATATATATATATATATATATATATATATATATATATATATATATATATATATATATATATATATATATATATATAATGCGCTATAAAAACTGCCTTAAGCTGAATCAGTTGTATTTTTTTCTGTTTTAAATTTAGCGTTTGTTGGTTGTTTTCATTAGGTTCTTATTAAAAGCAGGTTCTGCAAATTAGCTGCCAGCTAGAAGTGTGTATATAGATGGAGAAGGAGAGTCTCCTGCTCAGTAGTGTGCATTAATGTCTGTTAAACTATCAAAGTAACGCATGTGGTCCTCCTTCAGGTTCTGCTGAAGGCTTCAATAAGGCCGACAGAGACATCAACACAGCGGTGAAGTCCGGCAGGTGAGAGCAGATGAGCTGACCTTCACCCTCTCAAGCGGTCCGACTGCGATGGGCTCGTCACACGATCTCTTGCGTTGTGTTTCAGGTGGGTGATGTTGGAGAACGTTCATCTGGCTCCCGGATGGCTGATGCAGCTGGAGAAGAAGCTTCACTCCATGCAGCCGCACGCCAGTTTCCGGCTCTTCCTCACCATGGAGATCAACCCCAAGGTCACGCATCACTTCCTGTGCTCATTCTGTGCCGTAAGAATTGAAAGAAATCGTCTGACGTTGACCGTGTCTCCCTCAGGTCCCTGTGAACCTGCTGCGAGCCGGACGCATCTTTGTGTTCGAGCCTCCTCCCGGCATGAAGGCCAACATGCTGCGCACCTTCAGCAATATTCCTGTGGCGCGCATGTGTAAGGTGAGCGTCGCACGCAGCCCTGTGGATTTAGAGAAATGCGTTTACTGCTAGAAGTGAACAAGCTGTGAGTCAATTTGCAATAAAATGGCTAATTTTATGCAATATCAGTAAAATCCAATAGATGGCGCTGTAGCATGTAGTGTGTAATATAATGGCCGCATCGTTAAACATAAGCGCCTAGTCAGTTTTTGACGGCATCCAAACCGCACGGCTCAGATATAAAATAAAAAGTCCAAATATACACCCTGTGTAAAACTGGCACATGTGTAAAGAGTTGCTCGTTTTAAAGTTGTGAAAGTGTTCATTTGTTGGTCAAGCGCAAAACGCGCTCATTCGGATCGGTGACGAATAAGAAAGGCAAGTGAGTTTGTTTTATAGCAACCATGTCGCTCGTTTCAGTTTCGCTTTAAATACTTAGGCTGGGCTTTTATAATAAATGTTTATTAGTGAATGACACTATAATTTGTGCTTGTTTTTTACTTACAGTGCCAGACAAATGTTTTTGAACAGTAAGATTTGTTTAGATTTAAGATTTATTTATTTTTTATTTTTTTAAGAATTCTGTTCTGCTCACCAAGCATGCATTTATTTGATACAAAACACAGCAAAAGCTAAAAAATTTGAAACCACAGGAATAAATTGCATTTCTAAACCATATTTTTATATATATATATATATATATATATATATATATATATATATATATATATATATATAAAATATACATTTTTTATTTTTTATTTTTTTTTTAAATATTTAAAAATTATGCCGTTTTTTTTCTGCATTTTGGATAAAATTAATACAGGCTCGGTGAGCAGAAGAGGCTTCTTTAAAAAAAAAATCTAACTTTAAAAACGTTTGACTAGTGTATATTTTTTTCCTTTTTTGTCCTGAACACTGCAAAATTTATTTTTTTTTTTTTGTTTTTGTAGAGTGAGGGGAATATAAATACATGTTTATAATTGTTTCATTTATTTTACATTATTTCTGAATGAAATGATAATGTGTCTTACATCAGTCGACGTGTACACTGCAGCTTATCTGTCTAGAGATGGTACATGAATAGAACTGCCATGTAAAAGTTTACATATAGTACAGTAGAAAGTGTCACTATAGAATAAAAAAAATTGACATGCACATATTATGCGGCCCCTCACTTGATGTGAAATACCTGATGTGGCCCTCGAGTCAAAAAGTTGCTCTGTTCCTCTGCCCCTGCTCTAGTGCACTGCATCTCATTGATAATTAGTGTTTCCTTCTCACCATTAATTCTCCATCTTCAGATGAATCTGAACCAGAAGCATGTACTGAATGTTGCCAGATGTTTGTTTCAGAAGAATCTCTGCTAATGGGCTTCTCTTCAGTCATTCTCTGGTGTTTGGTGGTGTTCGCTCCTGATGTGTGTGTTCTCTCTCAGTCTCCGAATGAAAGAGCTCGCTTGTACTTCCTCCTGGCCTGGTTCCACGCCGTCATCCAGGAGCGCCTGCGCTACGCTCCGCTCGGCTGGTCTAAGAAGTACGAGTTCGGAGAGTCGGATCTGCGCTCGGCCTGCGACACGGTGGACACCTGGCTGGACGATACGGCGAAGGTCTGTTGCTGGAGCTCGTTCTCCCGCGTCTGTGCTTGAGCTCAGGGACTCAGCGTCTGTCCTTCTCCGCAGGGTCGGCAGAACATCTCTCCGGATAAGATCCCGTGGGCGGCGCTGAAGACCCTGATGGCCCAGTCCATCTACGGAGGCCGAATCGACAACGAGTTCGACCAGCGGCTCCTCAACACCTTCCTGGAGCGCCTCTTCACCACCAGCAGCTTCGACAGCGAGTTCAAGCTGGCGCTCAAAGTGGACGGACACAAGGACATCAAGATGCCCGACGGGATACGGTCAGAGCCAACCCTTGCAGTTTAACGGCCTTTCTGTGTGTTCTGTGTTGTGTTCGGCTTTACAGACAATGCCAGGATAAAGAAGTTAAAGGCAGTTGTCTGTTGCAAATGAAGCACGAAACGGATGTCACATTGTGAATTCACCTGCAAAAATCCATATAACAGCAAATTTTCTCTTTATTTGACCCTCTAAATCTAGCACTCTTCTATACTATTTCTATTCTTAATTAAAAAAATTCTCTACTCTATTATTTTTGTCATCTATCTTTCTACCCTTTCAAAAAAAAATATATTCTTTTTTGTCATCTATCTTTTCTAACTTTTCTAAAAAAAAAAAATTCCTTTTTTGTCATCTATCTTCTAACTTTTTTCTTTTCTAAAAAAAATATTTTTTGTCATGTATCTTTTCTAACTTTTCTAAAAAAAAAATAAAAAAAAAAAAATTCTTTTTGTCATCTTCTAACTTTTTTCTTTTCTAAAAAAAAAAATTGTCATCTAACTTTTCTAAAAAAAAAAAAAAAAAAAAAATTCTTTTTGTCATCTAACTTTTTTCTTTTCTAAAAAAAAAAATTGTCATCTAACTTTTCTAAAAAAAAAATAAAAAAAAAAAAATTCTTTTTGTCATCTTCTAACTTTTTTCTTTTCTAAAAAAAAAAATTGTCATCTAACTTTTCTAAAAAAAAAAAAAAAAAAAAAAAAAAGATTCGTTTTTGTCATCTAACTTTTTTCTTTTCTAAAAAAAATATTCTTTTTGTCATCTATCTCCTCTAATTTTCTTTTCTTTTTAAAAAAAACTTGTCATCTATCTTTTCTAACTTTTTTCCTAAAAAAAAAAATATATATTTTTTGTCATCTATCTTCTAACTTTTTTTCTTTTCTAAATAAAAAAATATATATTTTTGTCATCTGTCTCTTCTAACTTTTTTTTTTTCTAAAAAAAGTATTATTTGTCACACAAAAACTATCTTGCTCTATTCTTTTCCTATTCTATCTGTTTTCTTTTCATTTACTATATAATAAAAAAAACCTTGCTCTGTATATACTGCGCTAAGCTAATCTGAGACTCAGGATAGCACTTATCAGAGCATTGCTCTTTTGTTGATTTGGATTGCTTCCATTGTCCTCGTTTGTAAGTCGCTTTGGATAAAAGCATCTGCTAAATAACTAAACGTAAATGTGACGCATTTTTACAACCGTGTGTGTAATTCAGTCTCATGACCTACAGAAATGTTCATAATTGAACAATTTTGAACCATTAACTGTAATTTTGTGAAGCTGAAGCGCTCTGCAGTATGAAGCGTTTCTGACTAAAGTGACTGTCTGCTGTTGCTCAGGCGTGAGGAGTTCATTCATTGGGTGGAGATGCTGCCGGACACTCAGACTCCGTCCTGGTTGGGTCTGCCGAGCAACGCGGAGAAGGTCCTGCTCACTACTCAGGGTACGATCGTCTGCGGTGCTGCCGTGAAGACGGTGTTTGCTCCTGAACTCTGACCCTTCTCATCTTCATCTCTCTCTGTCTGTCTGTCTCTCGAGGTCATTCTGTCAGTTTCCACAGGCTTTCATCATTCGGTTCTTCATCATCTGTTTCTCGGGCAGAGCACACCTCCTCGACTGTGTACTCTAGAGGCGTTTAGCGCTGTACGCAGCGGAGCGGGTGTCTTCTGTCTCCTCAGCCTCCAGTAGCTGTATTTCACTGCCGTCATGTCACCGGCCCACTGTCATGTTGCTCTCTTTGTTTTGATGCCGTTTTCTGCTCCTCAGTTCAGTTCAGTCCTGCTCAAATGCATGTCATCCCTATGCCCTCGCGAACAGCAGTCGCCAGACTTGCCACGGTGCCGTCGTTTTCGCTTTATTTCGATCCAACGAACGCTAATTGGGTTCATTTCACCACTCGCACAATAACAGTTATAGGGCTGCACGATTTTGTCAGTAAAGCCAACAAGAAGTTAATATTAAGTGACTTACGTTGACTATTGTCTAACAGCATTGCCTGATTCAGCTCTATTTCATCATCAAAATGATCCAGAAATTATTTCCATTCATAAAGACAGTCACTTGCGTCATTTCTGAATGAATCAGCAGTTCGAACGAATCAAATGAATATGATTCAGTAATTAAATCAGTGACCTACCGGCAGTTGTTTCATTTCTAAAGTATATTTTCAGTGATTTAAATCATTTAATATTTCTGTATTCAAAACGGTATATTAAAAACATTAATCTCAACATGAATTTATGAATTTGATCACACTCATGGTACTTCTGAGCCTCATTAAACATGAAAATACACCTACAAGCCACTTTTGCCAACCTCTGTAGTACAAATACATGTAGTTAATAGTGATTTAATTTGATTGGTAACTTATGCTCATTTTACTTGTTCTGATTCTGCTCTTTTAGTTAGACAAATAAAGATTATAAATATATATTTTTAAATTTAACATAAAAGATTACATACTTTTAATTAAAAAATGCCATTATAAAGGTAAAAACAAAATGCCCCTGAACATCTTTAATTAGAAGACTCATTTTTCATCAGCTTTTTTTTATTGTTGATTAGATGGTGCTCCTAAATTTTTGACTGTGCTCCTAAATGTTTTAAGTTAGGAGCACAAGTAATCCTAAAAAGAAAAGCATGTAGCTTTTTACACAGAATAAGGCACTGATTTATTCAGAATGAGCAGTGATTTCACTTTGATTGATTGTGCAGCCCTAATTGGTTAGTTTTATTATAAATGAAAAAAGAAAAGTGCCATTAGATTAAACTGTCGACCACTGAAACTCGACCGACACGCTTAACGAAACTCTTCATTCACACCAAACTGCGCATATTTTAAATAATCTGATCGGCTTCCTTCATCGTGTTTTCCCGAATTGCGCGAGCGTTATCCGCATCAGACCGTGGCAAGCCTTTCCGGCGAGTCCTCGTCAGGTTTTTAGCACTTGAGCCTCCTTATTAACACAGTGCCTGAACATTTCAAGTTTGTCCAGCTGTTAATTTGATCTCCCTCCTTCACTTCCTGTGGGCGTCTCCCTCCCGTACCTCACTTCCTCCTCCCGCGGCCGCTCCTTCCTCCCGCCGCTCCCCGCTCAGGCACTGACATGATGGGAAAGCTGTTGAAAATGCAGATGTTGGAGGATGAGGACGATCTGGCCTACGAGACGGAGAAGAAGCAGCGCACCACGTCCTCGTCTGACGCGCAGCCGGCCTGGATGAGGACGCTTCACACGACCGCCCGCAACTGGCTGCAGCTCATCCCCGAGTCCGTCAGCCACCTCAAGCGCACCGTGGAGAACATCAAGGTACGCCTCGCAGGTTTGCTCTGAGCCTGCTCCATCTGCCCCGCGGTTAGGGCTACTGACGTGTTTCATTCGAGGTTTACGTTAGATCAGTTCATGACCAGTGTTGGGGGTAACGCAAGTTACGTAATATTACTATTTTCAAGTATCTAGTAAATTAACGCATTACTTTTTCATTTCCAAGAAAATATCTGAGTTACTTTTCGTTTCCTTTATGTATTTAATCCCATTTTATTAACCAATGACTTTGCTGCTGAGCTTTGATCCAATTCAACCGTACACTGCAAAAATACTGTTCTTACTTACATTTTTTGTCTTGTTTCCAGCCAAAATATCAAAAAATTCAAGTCAAAATTAAGTTAAAATAATCTGCCAATGGGTTTAGCAAAATAATCTTATTTCAAACCGAAAACAAGATTATTTTGCTTGTTTCAAGCAAAAACACACTTAATTTTGACTTGTTTTCAGAAAAAAACAAGACGATAATTTTTACTTTCTTGATGTAAGAATTTTTAGATATTTTGGCTGGAAGAAAAGCATTTTTTGCAGTGCAATAATAAGCTAAACTTAATTTATATTAACTAACATTTGTGCTTTTTTTTTCCTCATTGCTGAAGAGTGTTGAACTTTCTTTTCCTACAGTTCTACTGCACAGACGTCAATTTAACTTTCTTTTATCCTTAGTTATATTCACTTCATTTCATTTTGGTGTGAAAGGGCTTTTACATTTGCTAAGAATCTAACATTTTAGTGCATTTAGTGTAGTGCATTACTTTCCATAAGTAACTTTCCCCAACACTGTTCATGATGCTCATCTCTCATTTGAGAAACACTGTTCATAAGGAATGTTTTAAATGGTGCATGATGCTGAAGGCTTTGTGTAGAGAATGTGAAGAACAGTTACAAATCGTGCAATTAAAGGAATAGTTCAACCAAAAATTGTTGCACACAGTCTGATCTGCCATCAAAGGTGTTTATGACTTTTCAATCATCATTAAAGGAATAGTTCACCCAAAAATGAAAATTTCTCCATAAGTACTTAGCCTCAAGCCATCCTGGGTGTATATGACTTTCTCCTTCCAGATGAACACAGTCAGAGTCGTTTTAAAATTTATCCTGGCTCTTCCAAGCTTTATAATGCTGGTGGATAGCCAATCTTTTGAAGCTCCAAAAAGCGCATATATCCGTCGTAAAACTAACCCATACGCCTCCAGGAGGTCTTCTGAAGTGGATCCATGGGATTTTATAACAAGCATTGCTATTTTTAAAATTATAAACTCAAATCATTGAGCGGTTCGCATTAGTCGAGATGCAGCTTCTTTGTTCAGCTCTGACTTGAAAAAAGCTTCAAAATCAGCCGCTATCCACCACCATTTTAAAGCTTGGATTTTAAAACAACTCTGACTGTGTTCATCTGGAAGGAGAAAGTCATGTACACCTAGGATGGCTTGAGGGTGAGTAAATCATGGGGACATTTTCATTCTTGGGTGAACTATTCCTTTAATGATGATTGAAAAGTCATAAACGCCTTTGAGGGCAGATCAGACTGCGTGCAACATAAAAACAGATCGAGCGTTCAGTGTTTGTCTTTGGCGGTTCATGAAAGCGTCCGCTCTTCCCAGGATCCTCTGTTCCGGTTCTTCGAGCGCGAGGTGAAGATGGGCGCGCGGATGCTGCAGGACGTGCGTCAGGATCTCACCGATGTGGTGCAGGTGTGCGAGGGCAAGAAGAAGCAAACCAACGTCCTGCGCACGCTCATCAACGACCTCGTCAAAGGTTAGTTATTCGGTGACCTTTGACCCTTCAAATCGGCATCCGTATGTATTACTAAAGCCGTGTGGTGTGCTCCGCAGGCATCCTGCCCCGCAGCTGGTGCCGCTACACCGTCCCCGCGTCCATGACCGTCATCCAGTGGGTCGGAGACTTCAGCGAGCGGATCAAGCAGCTGCAGCAGATCTCGCAGGGAGCGGCCAGCGGCGGCGCTAAAGAGCTCAAGGTGCGATAATGACCTCTAGAGCAGTGGATTTCAAACCCTGGGTCCCGAGACTTAAAAAATGGGTCGCCAGGATAATCTGAGGAAATGTATAGCTTGTATGTATGTATGTATGTATGTGTGTATGTATGTGTGTGTGCAAAGTTCAAGATTCAAGGAGGAAGGAAGCTGAAACCATCAAAATTAATAATTAAATAAACAACAAAACGAAAGTAAGCGGCAGCTGCCCCACACAGAATAGCCAATCACAGACATATCTGTTGATTTCTGAAACGCAATGGCCAATCAGTCAGTCAGCGGTGTTTCAAAGTCAGAATTCACTCGCCAAACTGTAGACGGAATGTAAATAAGAGATTTTATCGTGCTGTGTAAGGAGATCACGGATCAGAGCAGAATTTACTGAAATCACGATAAACTCAAATGACTGTCCGCTTTTAATGATTGCACTTTCCCGTCTACATATAAATATAAGATATTTTTGATGCTGCTCAGAGAACATACTTGCTGCAAGATTCAGGAGTGATGCGTATATCTTCATATAAATGGGGGATTCGCTCAATCTCTTTCTCTTTCTCTCTCTTTCTCTCTCTCTCTCTCTCTCTCTCTCTCTCTCTCTCTCTCTCTCTCTCTCTCTCTCTCTATGGGTCACGTCAATTTAAGAAGGAAAAAATAGGGTGGCTCTTTAAAAAGTTTGAAAACCCCTGCACTAGAGCAGCTGAACCTCAGATCAAGACATTAGTGATGGGAAGTTCGGATCGTTTTACCGACTCGGATCTTTGAGTCTCGTTCAGCAAAATGAACAAATCTTTTTTTTGAGTCATTTCATTCGTTACGTTCATTTTAGCAAAATGTAATTAAAATATTACATGTTACTTCCCTGACACATCTACTGCTTACACAAACATTGATCACACCACAAACAAGAAAACTATAATGCTATAAGAAACAGAAAAGATTAATTCATTGTTTACGTGGGTCTTTAGTCTATGTTCACCTCACCTCTTATCTGACAAGTTTTTTCGACTTTGAGTCGTTCATTCATCATGTGACAGCCCCATAAGATTAACCAATGCAGTCTGAGCCGAAAAGATAATTGATTGGTTCATCTCTCGAGTTCGGGTTCGAGTCATTCGTTCATCGTGTGACATCCCCATAAGATTTTCAACTCGGAAAAACCCAAACAGGTGAACTAGCAGAACCTATAGGATGTCGCGCATGAATGAACGAATCACTCCCCGAGACGACCTTTAATGCTTTAGCTCTTTATACAACACAGATTGTTTCAAAGCAGCTCTACAGTGATAAACAAGAACATAGTGATTCAGTGATGCAAACAACTTTTAATTCTGCTGTAAAAAATGGCAAATTGTCATTATTCAGTTCATTGTTAAATCAGTTCGGTTTAGGAACTGTGTAAAGTCCATCAATCATGGAATGAGTTCAGTTCATCTATAAAACAGCTCTGGAGAAATAACGTCGCCACACACCAGTGTCCCTAACTAAGCAAAGCCAAAGGCAAAAGTGGCAAAGAACCCAGACTCTGTCTGTGACAGAAAAAAAAAACCTTGGAAGAAACCAGGTCCAGTTCTTCTCTGGCCAACATTTCTGAATGTTTCATCCAGTTCCATCCGAGATAATGGAAGTACCAAATTAAAATAAATAGGATTGATAGTTGGCAGGCAAATATCACAGACAGCTATGTTTAACAAATCAAGAGAAGCAGACATGATCCAAATGATTTCTCATGCAGCTGTAATGAACAAACACTGCACTGATCTGAATAATGACACTTCTGTCTTTTAGAGCTGATTCTGAAGTCAAACAGTTGAGTTTCCATCTTTGATTTCGGGTCGTCACCGACTTGAATGCAGTGAGCGGCTCAAACTCGTGGGTCGGTGTAGTTTCACCTTCAGCTCTCGAAGCGTTTTAACCGTCTCTTCTGGTTCTCCTTCAGAACATCCACGTGAACCTGGGCAGTCTGTTCGTGCCGGAGGCCTACATCACGGCCACGCGTCAGTATGTGGCTCAGGCCAACAGCTGGTCTCTGGAGGAGCTGTATCTGGAGGTGAACGTGACGTCCGCTCAGGGGGCCGCTCTGGACGCCTGCAGCTTCGGCATCAAGGGTGAGAGCGGCGGTCTGACGGAGACGCTGAGCGCTTTCACGCGTCTGTTGTGATTTTCAGCACGTTCTGTCTCTGTGCGCAGGTCTGAAGCTGCAGGGAGCCATATGCGCCAACAACAAGCTCTCGCTGTCCACCAGCATCTCCACCGAACTGCCGCTGACGCAGCTGCGCTGGATGAAGCAGAACAACACCGAGAACAGGAACATGGTCAGTCACGATGAACGCTCCTCTGCTTACACTGCAAAAAATGCTTTTCTAGCTTAGGTTTTTGTCTTGTTTTAAGCCGAAATATCTAAAAATTCTTAAATCAAGAATTATTTTCTAGACAAGTGCACGTTAATGTCTTGTTTTCAGAAAAAAGAAGTTCAAAAGAAGTGAGTTTTTGATTAAAACAAGCTAAATAATCTGCCAATGGGGTAAGCAAAATAATCTTATTTCAAGCAGAAGACTGGATTATTTTGCTTACCCCATTGGCAGATTATTTTCAAGCAAACACACTTCTTTTGAACTTCTTTTTTCTGAAAACAAGACATTAACGTGCACTTGTCTAGAAAACCCTTTTTAAAAAGAATTTAGATATTTTGTCTAGAAACAAGACAATTTTTTTTGCAGTTCCTTCCTGACTCACAGTCTTTCTCTGTTTTTGCCGTGCGCAGGTCACGCTGCCAGTGTATCTGAACTTCACGCGCGCCGATCTCATCTTCACCGTCGATTTTGACATCGCCACCAAGGAAGACCCGCATCACTTCTACGAGCGTGGAGTCGCCATCCTCTGCACAGAGTAGATGCTGGTTAACCAGTAACCAGTCCAACTCCACTTTACTAATCATTCCTATTAGTGTAGCTAACAGAAGAGTGTGTAGGTAAATCATAGCTTTGTGTGTCATGTGTTTAACTGGGAAGAGTTTAGAGAGTCAGACGCACGTTGGACGATGGGTTGCATTCGGGTTTCTGAGAACCGATGTTTTAGTAGAACAGATGAGGATTGTTTTAGATGGAAAAATGGAAGTTGATTCAAGTTTTGCATGATTGGTGGTTTCTAATAAAGCTCAATTAGATGAAGTGTTCCTTGAGTGATTTTCTTGTCTGCATGTTAATTAATGGCCCTGTAGGATCTTTAACATCCAGGGGTTCGACAATGAAACTGAAACACTGGGCAATATAGTGTTGGAGGTTTCATGGCTATATTCGGTGGCCAGTCTTCACTTATTGCTCATTCCAGCAGTAAGAGCGGTGTGTGAAGGTTTGCTATGTGCACCCAATGCTTCAGACATTGTACCCTAAAGGTGCTGCCATGTATAAGGAGGATAATGCACTCATACACACAGCAAGAGGTTTGATGAACATGAAAGTAAAGCTGAACTTCTGTGTTTAGTGATGAAGAGTTGTCTTAGATATAAAAGAAAATTCTGTGTTTGACAATAAAGCGTTGTCTCAAATAAAATGGAAAATTCTGTTTGGCGAGGAGAAAAAAAAAAGTAGTAAAGTTGAACATCTCCCATGGCCTGCACAGTCAGCAGATCTGAATATTATTGAGGCACTTTGGGATGTTTTGGAGGAGCGAGTCAGGAAACGTTTTCCTACAGCAGAATCACATCGAGACCTGGACACTGCTCTAGAAAAGGAACGGCTCAAAATGCCTCTGTCTCCTGTGCAGGACATGCATTTGTCAATCCCAAAACCAAATGATGCTGTATTGGCCACAAAAGGAGGCCCAACACTGAACTAACTGTGCTCTAAAACCAAGTGTTTCAGTTTCATTGTCCAACTCCTGTACGTCAATTAATCTGCTATCTGTCTAAAAAATGTTTGTCCAGAAACCTTCATTTAAGGGTCAAAATGGTACAGGGTTCTGATCAGATTTGACTGCTCATTTGCAAAAGGATGGAATAATTGCAAGTAAATGTCAGTCATTGTAATGCAATGAAAATGCAGTCAATGCTTTTGCTGTTCAAAAACGCTGCGTGGAAGTCAATTCCTCCAACTGGAGCCGCTTCAGCCCCACCTTGTGTCCTGATTCAGCACTGCATCAGGAATCACATCCGGCTTCATGCAGTTCCAGGACAGCAGAAACACTCCAGAATCACAGGATACGTGAGGCTGATCTGATTCTGACATCTTTACTGATGGTGAAATCTCTGCTGTGATGCGTTGACATCCTCTTATACAACACACAATACAGAGAAATGCAGACAAAGAAGTGCTGACTTTATTTTCACCCCATTATTAGACGTGACACACTGTGTGCAATTAATGAAAAGAAGTCAGTTTTGCCTTGGCAGACTAGGTCATAATGCTGATGAAACGAGCATTCAAATGAAAAACGGTATATAAACAATGGTCTACAGACATTAATGTCACTGAATTGGATGAAAATAAAATCTCTCCACTGAACTCACATGCAAGTAAATAAACTGAATAGCCAGTGAAACTGGTCTGTTTTCTCCAGGCATCATTCATTATCATGACATCAGCAAATCTATATATTACTCTTGTCTACAAACATGTTTGTTCATGTGCCTAAAGGTAAGCTCATTGTGAACAACCCCAGATGAAACACATGAGCGTTTTACTTGCATTGAATTAAGGTTAGGTTTATTTTCATTTATTACTGAAAGAGTTTGGTGACATCAGTTGAGGAAAGAACCATCTTCTCGTTGTTTATTTTAACACCTGCACTTCAGACCTCGTCTTTAGTTTTTAGAGCGTCTCCATTTCCAGAAAAATAAACCTTCACTACCAAACAGTGAGATCCTTCACATGGCAGTGAATCTGATGTCTGTGTTCAAGTGCTGTGGTTTCATCCCGACCTCAGAAAGCCACGCTCTCCACCTCCATGTCGCTGATGCACTGCCGCTTCCTCTGCATGCCGTCGTCCACGTCGCCCGACGGGGGAAAGAACTTCCTCTTTGAAAACGCCGCATGGAAAACAGGGCTGTCCGGAGATCCGGTCTGGATCCTCCTGCCGGACGGGTCTGCGGCGTGGAGGCTCTGGTGTGGACCGGACGGCGCCGCAGGAGAGTTCAGGGAGGATCTGGTGTTGAAGCCGGAGTCGGAGAGATCCGCTTTGGTCTTACAGAGAGGCCAGAAGCCCTGGTTTGGCGTCTCCAGCTCAGAGTCGCTGGATGACCTCATCTGGACGTCCACACGGTGAAGATCTGCGGCGTCCGTCCGCGTCCCGCCTCTCCTCGTTTCTCTGGGAGCAGATGGAGGGTTGAGGGCCGATCTGCGGCTCGTCCCTTTCATCCGAAACCAGCCGTGCCTTTGCTTCTTTGAACCTTTAGCAGAAGAACCAGAGTCTTCAGAACTTCCATCGTAGGGATCCAGACACTGAAAACCAGAGGCGGGACCAAGTCATTGTTTTGCAAGTCTTTGCATTCAAGTCCCGAGTCAAGACAGACACGTCCAAGGGCCGGCTGCATAAAAGGTTTAGACTAGTTAAGACTGGTCAAAATGGTTTAAAAATTCAGTTACAGAAAAATGTAGAGTGCTCCAAGTTGAATGCAAAAAATAAGACTGGTTAACTCACAGTTGGTCAAACTAGTACTTAAGACACTGTCTTAACATAAAGGCTAAGTTTATGCAGCTGGCCCCAAGTCGAGTTGCAAGTCCTCAACTTTAAGCTTCAAGTCCTAAACAAGTCATTAGTGCCGTTTGCCCAAATTAGTGTCAGTAATAATCTATAGTACGAATAATTGCAAAGATACAATCATTAGTGGGGTTTCATTGAGGAATAAATTATTGTTCGTGAACAAATATAGGAATAACTGAATGAAATTTTAAGTCCACTGCTGTAAGTCTAAGTGGAGTCTCAAGTCTTCTTTGATCATGTCGAGTCAAGTCACAAGTCATCACATTTGTGACTCGAGTCCACGCGTCAGAAGTTCAGGAACAACTAACAATTGATTTTCCAGTGATTAATGATCACTAAGAGACAAAATGAATGGGGTCTCCTTGTGTTTTGTGTTTACCTGTTGGTAGTTTTGTCCACTGAAACGCAGGAGTTTCTCAGGAGCTTCTGGAGTGCTGCTTTCACAACCCTGACGTGAGGCAAGAGATCATGCAGTTCGTGTTAAATGTTACGCTTGGGTCACTTTTGAGTGTTTGAGGTCGAGCTTCATCAGAAATACCTTGCTGCTGACATCAGACCATCTTGGGTTTGACTCTGATTCAGAGTCTGAACTGGAATCTACTTTACACATCTCCTGACAGAAAAACACAGACTGCATTAAACACTCACAGATCAACACACACATCAGAAAGAAAAGCAAGAAATGGACAAAGTCTTACCATGTATTTGAATGCCAGTCTACCAACAATGTCTGACTGGCCTGTATTGATCAGTTCTTCCATTCCAGATCACTCTGAGTCAATCTCATCGATCACTCACTCACTTCACTCTGCTTTTATACTGATCAGAGCCAATCTTGTCATGTTATTGTGTATTGTGTATTGTGTGTGTGTGCTCAGGCTTCAGTCGAGGCCTTTTCTTCAGATCTAAAGCCAATTAAACGGTAAACCACGGAAGATCACAGAATCATAAGGAAACTGGGTTTAGATTTCAACTATACTATGTTTATATATATTTGTGAGGACGGATGCACAATAATTTACTTGGATTGTGTTTGGGCAAAAAAACCGTCCACCATAAACTGTTTATAAGCTTTTGCTCACTTTATTATTTTGACGTGACATCATATTACTGTGCTTCTGAATTGCGCGCACGTGTGTGTAATTGTGTATGAACTGTTGCTAATGATTATGCATTGTAATGTTTTTTTAAATCACGCATTTAAAACAGATTTTCTACTTGATTTTTGATTCAAAAGTATATAACAAAAACACAAATGAAAAACGGCAGTTCATGCAAAGCCAATTCAATGACACGGGACGTCATAATGGACTTTGTTTTGCAGGGAAGTTTCTGAGGTTACGGTGGCCAAAAAAAAAAAAAAAATCAACACAAATTCGTCGCAAACGTCTCCGCTCTGAGCGTCGGATCGCTGAGGTGTGTAGCGCGCATGCGCGGCGCGTCAGATCCGGGCCTGCGGAAGGATGAATGTAAATGTCAAAGATGGCGGCGGAGGGAGGAGGGAAGGAGATGAACGAGATCAAGAGTCAGTTCAGCACGCGGGAAGGCGCGTATAAACTCCTCACGCACTCCGAATACAGCCGGCCGAACCGCGTGCCCTTCAACTCTCAGGGCTCGAACCCCGTCCGAGTCTCGTTCGTCAACGTCAATGACCAGTCCGGTAACGGCGACCGAATCTGCTTCAATGTGGGCCGGGAGCTTTACTTCTACATCTATAAAGGCGTCAGGAAGGTGAGTGCGACCCGCGTTTGTCTTCGACTTTGACAAATAGCTGTTATTTCACATCACGGGTGACGGCGACGTGAATGTCACGCGCACGCGCACGCACACGGCCGCTCTTTCACTGCTGACGCGCAAATCAAAGTGAGCCGTTTGTTTGTTTATTTGTGTGTGTGTGTGTGTGTGTGTGTGTGTGTGTGTGTGTGTGTGTCAGTGCGTCATGTTAAGGGCCATTAGTAGCTCAGGGCCTCAGCACACCTGCACTGACCTGTGTGTGTGTGTGTGTGTGTGTGTGTGTGTGTGTGTGTGTGTGTGTGTTTTGACAGGAGTGTGTTGTTTGCTGTTAATCTGTGTGTGTGTGTGTGTGTGTGTGTGTGTGTGTGTGTGTGTAAGATCATGGATCTGCTGTTTGTGTAGTTCATATGTTCAGTGGTTTCTATAGTTCATGTGTGTCATATGTATGTTCAGCTCTTTATCCTGTTCTTGTTTATTTGTGCTTCATGTAGTGTTTTTCTTCAGTTGATCTGCATTAGATTCACAGCTGTGTCATTGTGTTTTGATGTGATTTGTGTTTCTGGATGGTTTGAAGGTAGTGGTCAGTGTTTTTTGGTTGTTTTTGCACTATTTGTCTCCTGGACAAATCCCTTCTGCTTGCTCTAGTCTCATTTGTGAGCTGCTTTTGGATGCTGAATGAACACATGTCTGTGTTTTGCGCATGTAGGTCACACGTGTGATGATCTCTGTCATTTTTTTGCTGTAATGATGAAGAAGGGCCACATTGAGGTCCAGATGTCACTGAATAGAGATCAGCTGTTTTCAGTGGTTTGACTCTGTTTTCTCAAACGCTGGTGATCCAGCAAACCTGAACTGAGGATCAATAACCCAGATATCAACAGTAGTGCTGTCAAATGATTAATCGCATCCAAAATAAAAGTTTTTGTTTAGATAATATATATGTTTGTACTATGTATATTTATGTCTATATAAATACACATACACATGCATGTATATATTTATGTTTATGTATTAAATATATTTTTATGTAGTATAAATTATATGTATATAAATATATGCATGTGAATACATGTAAATATTTTCAAAATATATACTGTATGCGTGTGTATTTATTTATACATAATAAATATACACAGTACACACACATATTATGTCAACAAAAACTTTTATTTTGGATGCAATTAATCACGATTAATTGTTTAACAGCACTAATCAACAGGATGTTTAGTGTTGTTTTCAGATAATTGATACTGTGTGTGTGTGTGTGTGTGTGTGTGTGTGTCCAGTGTTGCACTGTGGATGTAAAGTGTTGTTGTACATCAATCTGTGTGTTTCTGATGCAGCAGATGAAACTAACCCTAACCCCAATCACACTAAATAAAATAAACACAAGTTCCCCGCGCCTGTCACTTGTGTTGAGTGTTTGTGTGAGCGCTGGATGATGTGATGTGAAGGACACACCTGTATGGCAGAGCTTATAGGGTTTGTCGGCGCCGCAGGCGTTCAGTCACGCTCTGTGTGTGTTCGCCCGCAGGCTGCTGACCTGAGCAAGCCCATAGACAAGAGGATATACAAAGGAACGCAGCCCACGTGCCACGACTTCAACCACCTGACGGCGACGGCGGAGAGCGTGTCTCTGCTGGTGGGATTCTCCGCTGGACAGGTGCAGCTCATCGACCCCATCAAGAAGGAGACCAGCAAACTCTTCAATGAAGAAGTCAGTCATTTTGATTTAATGCACATTATCCAATGAATTTGATCAGTTCCTTTCGTTTATAGGCAAACAAACTGCTGCACAACAGAAATTGCGTAATTTTCCTTAATACAGTTCATTAAAACTACAATTTATTATTCTTATTTTTAAAACGTTCATGTTGCTGTACTCTATATGTAACATATTTAAAGTGAAACTTTGATTCTGGTGTGTTGTAGTGAAGCGTATCTGCTGGTAGTTTTCTCAGATGCTGCCGACTCATTTTCATGATCGGATTCTGTGATTTCATCCGTGTTTTATGCTTCGTGGGAATCACAATGATCTAGTGTTCTGTGTTTGTTATGGACAACATGTTTACTCTTTTTTTGGCATTGTTAAAATGTGACCCTGGACCATAAACCCAGTGTTAAGTAGCACAGGTATACTTGTAGCAATAGCCAAAAATACATTGTTTGGGTCAAAATGATTGGTTGTTTTCCTTTTATGCCAAAAATGATTGGGATATTAAGTAAAGATTCTGTTCCATGAATATATTTAGTAAAAAACCCAATTTTGGATTAGTAATATCAGGGCTCAATGCTAAGGATTTTTATTTGCCCTGTCAAAATGTTCACTGGCCTCCTCAAAAAAGTGATCAAATAAAATACTTATTTTCATCGTTTCTGATAAATGTAACCTTTAACAATCAGGTTATGACACCAAAAACTACATTACTGTAATAACTGTAATAACTCTAGTAACCTTAAATTTGAAATATTAAGCAAGTGAACACACTACATAGTGTCCACTGTATAAATATGGCTTTAACCCTTAAGTTGAAATGTTGAATATTTTTTTTTTGGAAATGATGAAAAATGTGAAATTAAAACTGCCAACCAATATATTAAACAAATTCATAAAAAAAAATCATAAAAAAATTGGATTCATTCAGTAGGAAACAGTGTTGCTCAGAAATGAAAATGAAAAAAAAACATGGCCTTTATTTTTGCTTGGAGCTATTTTTTTGGGCAAAATGGAACAAAAATGGACAATATGCTGTCTAAATCGTAAGTCTCTTAATATTATTAACTTCCTGTTTATTGAACTGCTGTATAAAATCAGTTTCACTTGCAGATATTTGGATTAAAGCGGTACTCTTTGTGTGATTTTGGTTAATTATGTAATTTATATATAAATGTAGAAGAGGGCATATTTGCCCCAATTAAGAATTTTGGAGGTATCCTAAATGCGTTTTAATAGACTGAATCACACAGTGAAAGTATCCACTCTAAACGTGCAGCACAGAAGTTTAACCTACTGCTTCATCACATCACAGTTAGTGCAGTCAGTGACTGCGTTTGTTCTTGTTTGCTTTTCCTAAAGTGAAGGACATACTTCGTAATGTTAAAACAACATTAGCCTACAATATTATTTCAGACAAGTGACAGTTCTGTCATCGTTCAGGGCAGTCCTTATTGTCGAGCCCTGAATATTTTTTTGCTAAGAATTTGAACAACTTTTAAAGGTGATTAATTTTTTTTTTTTTTTTTCACCTTCCAGATTTTCAAATAGTTGTATCTCGGTCAAATATCCTACCAAAGCATACATCACTAGAAGCTTATTTATTCAGTTTTATAAATGCATAATGTATAAATCTCAACGTTGAAAAATGGACACTTATGACTGTTTTTGTGGTCCAGGGTCACACGTTTGTGATTGCAATGCTGGATACAGTTATAGCGATTGTCACCTCTAACCCGTGTCCTCTCTGTCTTGTCTTCTCTCCTCCACGAACCTCCTGAAACGCTCAGAGACTGATAGATAAATCTCGGGTCACGTGCGTGAAGTGGGTCCCGGGCTCCGAGAGCCTCTTCCTAGTGGCTCATTCCAGCGGGAGCATGTACCTGTACAACGTGGAGCACACCTGCGGCACGGCGGCGCCTCACTACCAGCTGCTGAAGCAGGGCGAGAACTACGCCGTTCACACCTGCAAGAGCAAGTCGACGCGCAACCCTCTGCTCAAGTGGACGGTGGGCGAAGGGGCGCTGAACGAGTTCGCCTTCTCGCCCGACGGGAAGTTCCTGGCCTGCGTGAGCCAAGACGGCTTCCTGCGGGTCTTCAACTTCGACGCGGTGGAGCTGCACGGGACCATGAAGAGCTACTTCGGCGGCCTCCTGTGCGTCTGCTGGAGCCCCGACGGGAAGTACATCGTGGCGGGCGGCGAGGACGACCTGGTGACGGTGTGGTCGTTCGCGGACTGCCGGGTGATCGCCCGCGGGCACGGACACAAGTCTTGGGTGAGCGTGGTGGCCTTCGACCACTACACCACCAGCGTGGAGGAGAGCGACCCCATGGAGTTCAGCGGCAGCGACGAGGACTTCCAGGACCAGATCCACTTCGGCCGCGACAGGGCCAACAGCACGCAGTCGCGTCTGTCCAAGCGCAACTCCACGGACAGCCGGCCGGTGAGCGTGACCTACCGCTTCGGCTCCGTGGGGCAGGACACTCAGCTGTGCCTGTGGGACCTGACCGAGGACATCCTGTTCCCGCACCTGCCGCTGTCCCGGACGAGGACGCACACCAACGTCATGAACGCCAGCGGCCCGCCGGCCGGAGGGAGCGGCGGCCCCGTCGTCGGCTCCAACAACCCCAGCGCCAACGGCGGCAACAACGGCGGCTCCTCCAACCCCCCGAGCAACTCGCTGCCCGCGCCGCTGCCGCGCTCCAACAGCCTGCCGCACTCGGCCGCCGGGAACAGCAAGAGCGCCGCCGCGGACAACCCCGTGGCCACCGGCGTCAGCAAATTCGCCACGCTCTCGCTGCACGACCGCAAAGACCGGCATCCCGAGAAAGACCACAAACGCAACCACAGCATGGGCCACATCAGCAGCAAGAGCAGCGACAAGCTCAACCTGCTCACCAAAACCAAAACGGACCCCGCCAAGACTCTGGGCACGCAGCTGTGTCCGCGCATGGAGGACGTGCCCTTGCTCGAGCCGCTCATCTGTAAAAAGATAGCGCACGAGAGACTCACCGTGCTCATCTTTCTAGAGGACTGTATAGTCACCGCGTGTCAGGAGGGATTTATTTGCACGTGGGCGAGACCCGGGAAAGTGGTGAGTTCCTTTACGCTCTCTGCCGGCGGACGACTTACTCCCGCGTAGGGATGCGCTAATGGAAAAACGCCGGTGTATATTACATTTCATCATTTTGCTCAGTTCGGTATTTCATACGCTGCTGTTTACGATGTTCACCTGCAGGCGGCAGTGCTTCCCAAAGCTGCAATATCGGTAAACGATAACAGAAAAACGCGAATGATCATCAAACGGATGAAACTCCATCAACGCGCTCGAAACTAGTAAATAAAGACAACAGTAGAAATGAAATATGGCATTATTTTGCATGCAAACAGATGATAAAGCTGAACAAACTGACCGTACTGCAGCTGAATGCAAGTGTTGCTATAAATCACCAAACATTTGTCATGTGCTCATCCTGATCTTTCCCACCAATTTAGAGATCGACAGCTGAGTGCAGCATTCATCAATCAAACATTCAGATTTTAATCACTTTTATTTACAAATGCTAGTGGACAGTAGTGAAGCATCTTTAATTTAAGTATCTGTAGGGTTTTTCTTTGGGAAGTTTTTACTCCATTCCAAAGCATAATGTCATATTTTTCTAAACTACATTTCATAAATAAAAGTTGTTTGTTTTACCTGTAATAATTAAGAATATTAACAATGGAGTATTTTCTTGTACTCAAGTAAATTTTAGAATTACTTTTACGTGAGTAAAACTAAGAAAGTAATATATTTCTAATGCAATAAAGTATTAAATATTTCATCTGAAACATAGTGCAGTAAAGTGCAATATTATGCTTTGGAATGTTGTGAAGCAAAATTTTCTAAAGAAAACATTAATAAAGTACAGACACTTGAAAAGTACTATTAAAGCAGAGTAAAAAATACTTTGAGTCTGAAATCTAAAAACAATCAGAGAGATATTAACGTGATTTTGAATATTTTGACTGTTACAGTAAAACAAGCTTTGGTCAAAAAACAGTATTACAGCTCTTATTAATCTAGCAATCATTATTTATAAGTTTGCGGTTGTTAACGCAGGTCCTGCGGAGCCGCAGCGCTGCTCGTATCGTCTCACTTCGGCTGATGATTCGAGTCGGTGCATTAAAATATAGGCAAACGTGCAGCGCTCTGGACCCACAGGAACAAGAATAGCAACTTCTGGGGCCACTGTGTTAAAGAGATAGTTCACCCAAAAATAACATTTGATGTTTATCTGCTTACCTCCAGGCCATCCAAGATGTAGGTGACTTTGTTTTTTTTCAGTAGAACACAAACAAAGATTTTACAATAGGATCCATAGATTAAAAAAAACATACATATACGTGTAAACGTCACTCATTCATGCGTTTCCTATGCCAGAGCACGCCGACTCGTTTCTTGCACAGACCGATTGTCGCATGTCTCAATGCCTCAGTGTATCGCCTCGAGCCGCAGGGTTTAATTTGGTTTTGTCTGTGTATGTTTTTATTTTACATAAAGCTGTGGATCCCATTGACTGCCATTATATGACTGACAGACAGGGTTGCCAGGTTTTCACAACAAAACCTGCCCAATTGCTACTCAAAACTAGTTCAAAAGTAGCCCAATCGCATTTTGAGGGGGGTCCCCATTACAAATTGCGTTCCGGGGGTAAAATACATTGTGTTTTGGTGGGGTTTCCCTGGTAAAATTAGCATTCCAGGGGCTAAATATTACGTTATTGGGGTCGCTTCAACCCACGGACATGAAAAACAACCCGCGGCAACAGTGGTAAAGGGGCCCAATTCCACGGGAAAACCACAGACATGGCAACGCTGCTGATGGTTTAAATTATAAATCTTCATTTGTGTTCTACTGAAGAAACAAAGTCACCTACATCTTGGATGCTCTGGGAGTAATTTGATGTTTCTCTGCTTTTCATTTTTGGGTAAACTATCTCTTTAAGTCTGGGTCTTAGAGGGCTCCTATTATGCTTTTTCACTTTTTGAATTTTAGTCCGTGTGCTGACTGTATGTTTGGGCATTAAAAACTTCTACAAAGTTACAAATCTCAAAGTCCACCCCAAAGGGAGATATTTAGTTTATATTAAAATCCCTTTTCAAGAACTAAACAAACGCCCCGTTCGGACTACAGCATTGTTTTCCGGGTGTTACGACGTCACGACGCAGTCCATTACAATATCATTAAAATAAATCCCGCCTACGGAAACTCAAACGTTTGGGGGGTGGGTAGATGAGGTGGAGGATTAGCACTTTTATTCATCATACAGCGTAGATATCTGCACTTATAACACAAGTGTTTTAAATGCATAAACTTGTGCTAGGCTAAGCTAATCAATGATGATGTTCTTTGCTCTTTTCTGTAGCTGCTTTTTGAATAACTAAGGAAATGTAAGCATTATAATTAGTAGCTTACAATGTTTTTATTCAATTGTTGTCATGTTGAATACAAAAAAGGGCATATTAAAAACATTAGGCTGATTTTAGCTTCATGCTGGAGCTGGTTCCAGGCAAAGAAACTTAGTAAACTTAGTATGTAAACAACTAAACCCTACTGTAGCGACAACTGTCCTGCTTTGTGACAGTACCGAAACACTGTGTAAGCTGTTTGCCAATCACAACGCAGTGGGACAGCTAACCAATCACAACACATTTAGTGTTTTGGATGGTGGGCCTTCATCAAACCTGGAAATAATCGAGCTGTATTGTAATAATTTAAATGATGTGAAAAGTAATGTGTTTTTTGAACCACCAAGCATGAGAGCATGTTCTAGTACTCCACCAAAACTAAATCACGACTTTGTAAAAGAGCATAATAGGACTCCTTTAAAGCTGCAGTCTGTAAGTTTTGCCTCTTTGTCGCCATCTCTGTCTGAACACCTGCAATTACAGTTAAGTGCAGAATTATCCTCCATGTGTGGGTTGTGCTCCAGCGGATGAATCTAATGTTTTGGTGGCTGTCCGTTGTGGATATTCAGTGTATTTAGGAATCACAGATGAACAGATTCAAATATATGGACCAAATAAGAATCTTCATCAGATATTGTCATCTAAGAGTAAGAAACGAGACTAAAACTGTTGTTCTGACCAACTGAGGAAAAACGCTACAGGTGTTTAAATCTAACGATCGGTTATTATCTCACATCACATCAAACTAGCAAGATATCATTACTGTTATACTGTTCTCCAATTGTTCATGATAACAACATCAGCATTGCGTAACTATGTGTGTGTGTAGTGTGTATTAGAGTTTCTGTTTCTGTACAGACTAATCTCTGACTGACATCAAATTCACATTTCATATGAGGAAATTCTTTTAGCTGAAAAAGCAAATCATTCTTCCTTAGGAGCGGTTCTCTTCTAAATACTAAACTTGTGTAATCCCACAGCTATCTGCAAACAGATGCACATTTAAAACTGGAGTCATCTAATTTCAGTCACTTATGTTTCATAAACAAACTTTTTGGATTAGAATCCGCAATCAAAATGATAAGTTTAATTATTTCAGTCGCCGTGAGAAATTTATTTTGTATAATTTTGTAAAACCAAAAAAGTTACGGACTGCAGCTTTAAGCACTAGTTTGACCAACTAGCAAGAGATCATCACCCTTTCTCTTCTGAAGTTGGGCCACTCTACCTTTTTGTAACTGACTTGCGATGAGTCTTGAATAACAAATGAGATGACTAACTAGTCTGAGCAGTGTATGTATTTGTCAGTTGGTCTAGATGTATTGAGGATTCAGTATTAGGGTCCAAACGTTCCTCTGAAGTCCTGCTGTCCTCATAGACATTCACTTTGAAATGCTTCAAATCACAGACGCTCTAGAGAGAAGTGCTCGAGTATTTGTATGATTATAGTGAGTCTCCTGTTGACAGTTTGTATGATGCTGTCTATGTAGAGCGTGGCGTGTAGTGTACTAGGTTTAGGAGCGGAGCTTGTTTTGCGCTGCAGTGTGGATGAACATGAGGATGCTGTGTGTGTTTGGTTGTGAGCGTTTGTCCTTCAGGGCTAATGAAGGAGCCCAGTCAGGGCTCTACGCTTACTTTTCTTTTTAGGATTACCTGTGCTCCTAACTTAAAAAAATTAAGCACAGTCAAAAATTAGGGAGCACCATCTAAATCAACAATTAAAACAAATCTGATGAAAAATTAGTCTTCTAATTACAAGATTTTCAGAGGCATTTTGTTTTTACCTTTTATAATGGCATTTTTTATTAAAAGTATGTCATCTTTTATGTTAAAATTAAAAAATGTATTTATAATCTTTATATGTGTAACTAAAAGAGCAGAGTCAGAACAAGTAGAATAAGCATAACTTATCAGTCAAATTAAATCACTATTAACTACATGTATTTGTACTACAGAGGTTGGCAAAAGTGGCTTGTAGGTGTATTTTCATGTTTAATGAGGCCCTGAAGTGGTATGAGGGCAATTAAATTCATAAATTCATGTTGAGATTAATGTTTTGAATACAGAAATATTAAATGATTTAAATCACTGAAAATATACTTTAAAAATGAAACAGCTGCCGGTAGGTCACTGATTTAACTACTCAATCATATTCATTTGATTCGTTCGAACCGCTGATTCATTCAGAAATGACGCAAGTGACTGTCTTTATGAATGGAAATCATCTCTGGATCATTTTGATGATGAAATAGAGCCAAATCAGGCAATGCTGTTAGACAATAGTCAACGTAAGTCACTTAACATTAACTTCTTGTTTATTTTCTGTTGTATTAGGATTATTTAATTTATAAACTCGTTAAAATTCATCAAAAGCTGTCACTCATCTTAATTCATCGCAATCTCTCAAAGTTTCATTATAATCAGCGCATCTCTCTACTGCACAGTGAATCTCTCATTTACTCTCTCTACATTTAGTTTCTGAAAGGATTGGTCAGATGTGTCTGTGATTCATTACTCAACGCTTCAAAAACACGCTCTCATTAGCACAAACACTAATACGCTGATCGCGTCACTCGCACACGCTGCTCCTAAATATTTGTTTTCGGTCGCAAATGCGAGTCAAATGGTGGCGCTGTCAGTATGGGTACGTCTTCATCAAGCTCAGACTGCGATCTGTCAGTGTGGTCAGATGTTTTTCCTCCTGTATGTGGCTTTGTTCAAATGTGTTTTCTTCCTTTTTTCCAGGGGTTGTTGTCATCCCAAAACCAAGCCAACTCTCCCAGTGGAACAGTAGTATAGCCACAATATTTCTGCTGCTATGAGATCCGCATCACGCCGCTGTCACGAGGAGGCCGTCTCCGCTCGGAAACATGGGTTTTCGTCCTCTCCTTCTCCTTTGGGTTGTTCTGTCTGTCGTTGCGGAGGCCCGTGTTCGCAGTGAACGTGCTGAATTTGTGCGTCCGTGGAAAGGCTGTACCGCGGCCACGGGGTTCCTTTGATTTCTTCTGTTCTCCCAGAGTATTTATTTGAATTTTGTTGTTTTCACTCTTCAATGCATCTCACTGTGTTATTTTTTTTTCCTCTCTCGTGTATTTCAAGCTTGCCTAAGGTGTGGGAAATCATTTAATCCAAGGGTGGAAAAGCAGTCGACTTGAACTCCGTTTGCTGAGAAAGTGGTCCAAACCGCTCGAGACTCGCTTCCATCCCAGATCCTTTTATTCTGAGCTTTTATTTTCACCCTCTTTCATACGGAACAGGTTCGACCCCCGTTGTTGAAAACTTTGCACTGATTTTATTTTGGTTGTTTTTTTTTTTTTCCTTTTTTTTTTTTTGGTAACTACTATAAAGGATCAAAAAAAGACAAAAAAGAAAGAAATAGATGTTTGGGGAAGGCCTTGATGCACTTGGCTTTAATATCCTCTGTCTTGAAATCTGAATCTGAAAAGCTGGATGCTGCAATCATAGTTTTTTAAAGAAAATTTGTTTGCACTTAATAGTTTATTAGAAGAGAATGGCTTTACATTTTTGTGTGCAAGGACTCACAGACCGGTATAATGTGGAGAATTATGATTAAAACTTTGTATCTATTGAGCATTTATTTTAATATTGTTTCAGATAAAAATCTGCTTTGTATTATATGTATAATATTGTAATTCAGTGATTTATTGGGGCAAAAGCAAATGATCAGTAACTCTAGTGGACATTTGTCATCATTACAGGAAATAGTGACATTTCTAAAGCAGAAAAATAGACGACATAATAATATTAAAAATAATCTTAAATATGCAGGTTTCTGTTTGTTTCGTTTCGTTTTCCTTGTCTCTTGTACAGAAGTCACCCAAATGTATTTTGATATAGGAGATTTATGTATGAGAAGCGCTCGAAGCGCTTATGTATTGTTACGGATTCACAAACGTCGTGCGGTCGGCTCTGCTAATCAAACGTATGAAGCTCAGGAAGTCTAGCAGACGAAGAAAACAAACCTTACGAAAGAGTTTCCGGAGTCCATATTTTGCTTACCAACGGCAAAGTTATTCTATGTACTACTAAAACAAGAAAAAGCCACTAAGTCGACCAGTAGAATCTCACAGTGTGACACTATTAAACGTTTAACCACCCTCTTCTGTGATCATTGTTGATGAAATATACACTAACCGGGAAAGATGAGGAAGTGCTCATATTTTTGATTCATGTGGTTAACATTTTGCATTTCACATTTTGTTCTTCATTAAAAAAGTCCATGGATGTCTGGTGTGGTGTGTATTGTCCTTGGCTGTGATGTTCTGTGTACTATAGGCCTTCCTTTCACCAGCTGGACCACATACTAGAGCTGAGATGCTGCTTTCATTACGGGGTTTGTGTCTGTGTCACTGAATAACAGTCCTGTTTTTAACATTCATGACCTTTGAAAATGCTTACTTGACCTGTTTCCCTTTTAAGCGGTTTTATTTATTCTGATTGGCATAATTGAAAAAAAGTGCAAAAACACTGATGTAAAGGAAGGTTTTATGAATGCATTCATGTAAAAGGGTTACAGATCTGTTTGTGGTAAATGTGCATCTGTATACAGTAGTGATGGATCCTTTAAAAGCAACTCAAATGTCTACAGTGTGCTGTCAAAACATGGCAACCTGCAACAAGTGTTCAGTAAAACCCCTTTATTAAAGACTGTAAAGTCCACTTGTGGAAACGGTGTCACAGTGGCTCCCAATAGCAAAGCAGCTCTGATGATGATGATGATGATGCCGTTTAAGTTTTTTATCCCGTAATATTCATGAGGCGTCTGTGAGCCGGTAACATCTGTGCAAATATAAAATGTGTAAAAACAGCAGAGAGATCTTTAAGGAACGAATGGCACTTGCTGTCTCTGCCGAGAGATTCGTCGGTCTGGTTTGGGTTGAACGGTGGTCTAAACGAAAGCGGCAGACTTTCATTAAATCCATTTTGATACAATCTAAAACAAACGTCAGATCATTTGGAGCGATGCGTATGGTGAGTTTGAATTGGTCCGCCAATAAACGCGTGCAAACAGCAGCTCGTGTTTAAAAACGCCAGGTTTCTGTGTGCTTTTATTTTGTAGTGTGAAATGGAAATGTTGACTCTTACAGGAACCAAACACGTGCCGCTGTGCGCAAAGCCAGACACGAGTCAGATGTTACTTGCGTTCGTCCTGCGGGTGAGCGGCGTCAGCTGCTGGTCGTCGGTGGTCAGTACTCGTCTGGATTGCGCTCCAGCGGAGGCATGAAGTAGCTCTTGAAATGGTGTGGCTCTCCTTTGGGCTTTTCAAATGAGAACAGAAGAGATTCAGATGACAGACAACAGACAGGACACCCCTACATCACATGAAACAGCGGAGCGTGTGATTACTTTGGTCAGACGCGAGTGGCACTTTTTAGAGATGGCCGGCAGAGAGCCGCGGTGAGAGACGGTCAGAGCCGGGAAGCTGGACGCCGGGTAAGGGATTTTTGGGGTCGGGACCACCACGTTCAGTTTTGGGAGCTCCAAAGGGAAATGTGAGGCGTTTCTTCTGTCGTTGGCGTGTTTGAGATGCTGCAGAGAGGAATACAGCGGTCAGCGATTAAAACATTTCACTCTTCAATCAAAAGAAGACAATATGTCACGTTAATTAGTTGATGACTAAGTACAAGTGAATTAAATCAAATTCAAACATTTGATGTATTCATTGAAATTAACAGCAAAAATGACCTGAAATGACATTATAAAGAGTCTCAATACATCCTTTATGTTTTCCTTCTTCATTGTCTGTTTTTGTTCTTTGTAATGGAAAAAGCACATTCACAACATCAGTATGTGTTCAAGTTCACCCGTCCATTCGTCTTATTTTGTGCAAGTTCTGAAATGACATTTATGTGGTGCGTGCATGTGGTTCAGCTCTTACAGGAAGTGCTTCAGTGTTCGTTCAGGGCAATCTCTGACGTCACAGACTGCTTTAGTGAATTACTGGATTTTTTTATGGATAGTGCATTGTTAAAGGGGGGTTGTACAGTGGTGTTTGCTGTATTCAGAGTTGTTTAGAATGTTAAAGAGTTGGATTCTCATGCTAAACATGGCCAAAGTTTAAAAAAATAATTTGGACGAATGACAGAGAATTTCTTTGCCAAAAATCTTACTTCCGGGTTGGTACAAGTTTTGGCTGTTTTTTCGATCGTGGCTTTAATGACGTAGACGAATATGGAACTCCTTATATGAGCATTTCTCCCAGAAAAGCGCGCCCGCGCTCACATCAACTATAGCAAGAGAAAGAGCCCATCAACGCTTCATAGGGCTGCACTGCTGCAAGGGATTCACTCGGGGAGAATGTCTCTAATGAAGTGTGGTTTTGGTTGTAAGGCAAAGATAACTTTGCTCAGCTTCCAGAAGAACCCAGTGTTAGTGAACAGTGGATGCAGTTCGTTTTCCGGTGCAGCAATGGAGTTTTGCAAGTGTGTTTGTTGACCAACGTTTTATAAACAAGGCCCAGTTGGACGCTGGATTTGCACATTGTTTGATACTGAAAGATGGAGCGCTCCCAGCTATAAAAGATCCCCCTCATGATTCAGAACTGCAGATGGTGAGTGAAACGGCATCAAATGAATGTTTTATTGGCAATCCCAGCGAACTTAGCTCCGCCCGCAGCGCGCCTCCAGAAACTCAGCTTTTTCCGGAGAGCATCTGAAAGCTGTAATTTTCTTTTATAAATATGATAAAACTAAAGAATTTTGGAGATATTAAGTATGCAGTACTACTCTAGAGGTACTCAAGATTAACATGAGATTAGGTCAAACCGTGTATGTTATGTAGCCTTTAATATTCAGCAAAGAATTGTATTTGGCATTTTTGAAAAACGTTAAAAGTGTAGTGTAAAACAGTACCTGTCGTCTTCCCTGCCGGGCGATACGCCACAGCTGATCCACGGATGTGGGAATCCCGCTAGATTCTCCCTCCGCGGCTCCGATGGCCTTCCGCAGACTCGCCGCTTTCCTCTCCGCCATCCTACAGGAAAACACACGACAGAACGAGATAAAGCGCTGGACTCTCATCTGAACACAGGTACAGACCGTACACTGATTCTCTACTTCGACTGTCAGACGTTACAGTCATTCTGACGTTGTGTTTGGCTGAATTTGATACTGACAGCCATCAGACTGGATTCAGCTTCACATCACTGAAAAATGGAATTTCCGGCTGCATCTTTAAGTGAAACTGTTCTGCACTTTGCTGTAACGCTTCTGTTGGGTCTGAACGTGACAGAGCTCTGTTTGTACCGTAGTTCTCTGAAGCAGGGGTGCTGCAGGGCCGCTCGGGCGCCGATGCGCTCTTCGGGGTCGTAGGTCAACATCTGGTGCAGGAGAGACAGAGCGGCCGCAGAGCAGTGAGGAATCAGCTGGGAAATGCCACAGCCTTTGCGAGGCGGGAAATCGAAGCGCATCGCTCGAGACCTTCAACACACAAACCAACATCACATGACCACAGGAGACAGAGAGACACGCCATCGCACCGCTCCGCGACTGACGACAGACAGGAGATGACGCGCTGCTCTATTTATGTTAAGTGTTCTGTCATTGTCATAATGGCCCTGGCTTCTAAACGCTATAGATTACAACACACGACTATACACACTGCAGAAAGCTATCTGCTTGAGTCGTGACATATTGAACACTGTTTATGGGACTGATCCTCATCTCATCAGATGTTTGTAATTGCTATTTTTGTGTTTTTGCACACCCATAAGCTAAGCTTTAAAGGAGCACTCCACTTTTTTGGAAAATAGGCTCATTTTCCAACTCCCCTAGACTAAAACAGATGTTTTTTACAGTTTTTGAATCCATTCAGCCGATCTCTGGGTCTGCCGTTAGCACTTTTAGCATAGCTTAGCATAAATCACTGAATCTGATTAGACCATTAGCATCTCATTCAAAAATGACCAAAGATTTTTGATATTTTTCCTATTTAAAATTTAGACTCTTCTGTAGTTACATCGTGTACAAAGACTAACAGAAAATGAAAAGTTGTGATTTTCCAGGCTGATATGGACAGGAGTTTGGGGGAACTTTGCTGCTGTACCAGCGCCTGAAAATAGTCCCCGACTATATTGGGGACTATTTTAGCTGGGGACTATATTCAGGCGCTGTGTAATATCATTGCGCCTGTGCACTCATGGAATGACAGCAAAGTTGTCTGATTATTACACCAGAACGAGAGTATAGTTCGTGTCCATATCAGCCTGGAAAATCACAACTTTTCATTTTCTGTCGGTCTTTGTACACGATGTAACTACAGAAGAGTCTAAGTTTTAAATAGGAAAAATATTGAAAATATTTGGTCGAGAATCTTTGAATGAGATGCTAATGGTCTAATCAGATTCAGTGATTTATGCTACGCTATGCTAAAAGTGCTAACGGCAGACCCGGAGATCGGCTGAATGGATTAAAAAAACTGTAAAACTCATTTGTTTTAGTCTAGGGGAGTTGGAAAATGAGTGTATTTTCAAAAAAAGTGGAGTGTTCCTTTAAAAACAGACTGTGTTCATGACAGACTATCGCCGCGTAAGGCCTGCATGTTGTGTTTGTGACTGCGTTTGTGTTCCTAGTCTGAGTCTCTGCTGGATGTTGGTCTTTTTGCTCTGTTTGGTCCAGAGGGATGTCTGATATATGAGGGTTAGGGTTTGGGGGTGTATGCGTTTGTTCTCACTGTTTGAACTTCTGCAGCAGTGTGCTGTCCGGCGTGCCCAGAACATCGTGGATTTTGTTGACCTGGTCTAACTCATTTCGTCCAGGGAATAAAGGGCTCAAACTAGAGGACATGGAAACACCGATTAGACCGTGACGTCAACTCAAGAAACGAACGGCGAGCGGCTCACGGGCGACGGACGTACCTGAGGATCTCGAAGAAGACGCAGCCGGCGCTCCACAGGTCCATCTTCTGCGAGTAGTGTCCGTCCGTGAGCAAACACTCGGGCGCTCGGTACCAGCGTGTGGAGATGTATTCGGTGTGAGGAGGTTTGGAGTAGATGCTCCTGCAGGAGCCGAAGTCTGCCAGCTTCAGCACGTCGTTCTGCGAGCGACAGCCAAAGTGACTGGACCATTCGCGTGTGCGCAAACACTAGTGTGAAAACTTCTCACAAACATCTCATGATTCAACAATACTGAAATGTCAAATCACACATATTCTGGACGGCCTTACTTTGATCAAGATGTTCTCTGGCTTCACGTCTCTGTGGAATATGCCATGGCTGGAGATCAGAACAAACAAACGTCAGTAACGACCAGAGTTATGGGTAACGCATTACAAGTAACGCAAGTTATTTCCAAGAAAATATCTGAGTTACTTTTTCAAAAAACTAACGCCAGTTTTCTTTATGTATTTAATCCCAGTTTATTAACCAGTGACTTTGCTGCTGGCCTTTGTTGATCCAGTTCAACCATACACTGCAAAAATACTGTTCTTACTTAGATTTTTGTCTTGTTTCCAGCCAAAATATCAAAAAATTCTTAAATCAAGAAGGATTTTCTAGACAAGTGAGTAATTATTTTCTTATTTTCTGAAAACAAGTCCAAATTAAGTGAATTTTTGCTTAGAACAAGCAAAATAATCTGCCAATGGGGTAAGCAAAAAATCCTATTTTAAAGATTACAAGATTTATATTTAGTATTTAGTTTACCCCATTGGGAGATTATTTTGCTTGTTTCAAGCAAAAACACAATTTTTACTTGATTTCAGAGATTTAAGATATTTTAAATATGTCAGATATTTTGGCTGGAAACAAGACAAAAAATCTAAGTAAGAAAATCATTTTTTTGGTCGGCGCCGATAGCCTTGTGGGCAGTGCGCCGACATACAGCGCCGTTGCGCAACGGGCGTCCCGAGTTCGATTCCCGGCTCGAGGACCTTTCCCGACCCTGCCCCCTTCTCTCTCTCCACTTCGCTTCCTGTCCTTCCTGATCTGTCCTATAATAATAAAAGCCAAAAATAAATCTTAAAAAAAGAAAATAATTTTTTTGCAGTGTACTAATAAGCAAAACTTACTTTAGTTTAACTAACATTTGTGCTTTTTTTTTCTCATTGCTGAAGAGTGTTGAACTTTCTTTTCCTACAGTTCTACTGTACAGACGACAATTTAATTTTCCTTCAGCCTTAGCCTTATTCACTTCATTTCATTTAGAGGGCTTTTACATTTGATAAGAATCAGACTTTTTTATATTAAAAACAAACAAGCAAGCCCTGCCCAGATTTAAAAAGTAACGCAAAAGTAATGTAACGCACTACTTTCCATAAAAAGTAACTAAGTAACGTAATTAGTTACTTTTTTAGGGAGTAACACAATATTGTAACGCATCACTTTAAAAGTACGTTTCTCCAGCACTGGTGATGTCAGGTGCTGAGGCTGAGAGCGTGTGAATGTTCAGCAGAGTCACCTGTGCATGTGATCCAGAGAGCGGCAGAGCTGGAACATGTAGTGCTTGACTTTACTCTCCGCTAAAGGACACTGACGGCCTGCAGGAGGAGCACAGAACACAGTTAGTCCTGTGCGCTTCACGTCAAACATCACGCGTTTCATCACAGCAAACGCACCGTACCTTTAATAAACTCGTAGATGTTCATCTCCATGAGCTCGCAAATGAGCGACAGCGTTCCCGTGTCTTTATCGCTGTAAACGAGAGTCTGTGATCAGATCAGCTCAGATTAATATCCGTTCATTCAGAACTCAGTTGGTAATAGATACTCACTAAATGAGCTCATGGAGCTGGAGGATGTTGGGATGGGGACTCAAACGCTTCATGGCTTGAACCTCCCTGAGACTGTGAGCCTGATCCACACTGACAATCACCACATTCATCACAACCATCACTTTCAGCATTACAGCAGAAAACAGCTGCTCATTTAACAAATGGTTTGCTAACCTTGTTGGGACTCTCCATAAGCGTAATGGTTTTTCTTACTGTACAAATTGTATATTCTACCACCCTACACCAACGCTATACCTAACCTAACCCCTCACACAAAACCTGCATTTTTACACTCTCCAACAAGCTTGTTCTGTTTGATTTGTGAGCTTGTTTACCCACAGGGACCTCAGTTTAGGTCCCGACAGAATGATACGAGTCCCCATGAGTTGGTGTGTATTCAGATTTAGGTCAGATTCAGATTTCTAAGATAGAAACACACACACACAGGTTTGTTTTTGAGAATTGTGGGGACATTCCATAGACATAATGGTTTTTATACCGTACAAACCATATTTTCTATCGCCCTACAGCAACCCTACACCTAAACCTAGCCCTCACAGGAGACTGTGCAATTGTACCTTCTCAAAAAAAAAAAAACACACACATTCTGTATGATTTATAAGCCTTTAGAAAAATGGGGACGGGGGTCTTGTAATACCTACGTCATACCCATGTTATTATACAAATATGTGTTCTGATATGTCTCTCTCTCTCTCACACACACACACACACACATACAAAAACACAATAAAGGGTTAAACACGTGACCTGAAGGTCAGGGCCAGTGGCTCGTGACGTCATACCTCTCGATGGTTTGTTTCATGGTTTTACAGGCGTAATATTTGCCGTCCTTCAAACTCTGGACCTTCATCACCTCAGAAAACGTTCCCTCTCCGATCTTCTTGATGATTCTGTAATCTACAGCAAATCCCATTGAAAAACATGAAACATGAACAACAGCGGGAAACAGCGAACGCGTCTTACTGTTCATTCCTCGGACGCTGCCGTCGCATGTCAGCTTTAATTCACGGTTTAACGGAACAAACGCAAGCTCTGAATCAGGCGTTCGTTACACACAAATGCGTTTAATCGATCGGCGAAGCTTCAGCGCGAGTCCCGCAGCCGCCGCCGGTCTCCATGGCAACGGCGTGCGCTTGAACTCTGACCTGCAGCGAGAGGTCGCGCTCCTCAGCGATCTTTACTCTTATGAACTTTCGTTCATCGCTATTCATATTAAATTCGTCTGATCGATATCAAAGACGCTCACCTCTGTGTGACAGCGAATGAATCTTGCGCTCCATCGCGCGCTCCGCTCGAGTGCTTTCCCGCTCCAGACTCATTGCAGCACATTCACACACATTTCATTTTTTAACTAAATGCGTTTAATGTCGAATGAAGCCCGAATAAACGCCAGTATGAATCTAAATGCCCTTATGAATAAAATGGCTGAACGCCTTTCTCGGTCCATCCTGGTCCAAATACAGCTGTCGTTACATCTGTGTTGTTGTTATTATTATCATCCCTATCATTAGTGTTATCGGGCATAAATGTCGTTCTATCTGATTTCTTTTCAATCGAGTAACATTATTATTCTATTTACTGCTCGATCCGGCAAAAACGCAAACGGGCTTCCGTACGCAGACAGATGCGCATGCGCACAACCAGTGCAGAGCCCGTCTCGTGTCAGATGTGGGGAACTCGGGAGTTTGTGATTATAATCAATAAAAAACAACCATGAAGAGCAGGTTTAATACGGTGGATATTAGGGCAGCGATTGCAGAAATCAATGCGAAGTAAGGAATAATAAAAGTATCAGTAATGTGATTGTTGTGATCAGGTTAATCTGCTGTAACTGTGAGTGAGACTAATAATGTGGATCATGTGTGTTTATATGTGCAGCTGTGTCGGCATGAGAGTCAACAACATTTATGACATCGATACTAAAACATACCTGATCAGGCTGCAGAAGTGAGTGACACACACACACACACACACACACACACTCACACACTCTCAAATGTGTGATGAAAAACAACATAATATTGCTTTATATTATTGTGTGATATTTAAGATGATGTAAATGTGCTTTATTTGACATAATATGATACTCTTGTGTGATCAAATGTAATGTTTTCTCAGGCCTGACTCTAAATCAGTGCTGTTGATCGAGTCTGGCATCAGGATTCACTGCACTGAGTTTGACTGGCCCAAGAACATCATGCCGTCTGGATTCGCCATGAAAGTACAGATTCACTCTGCAGATTCTGTTATAATTATCATGAATCCATAAACCCATAATTGAGATTACTGTGTGTGTGTGTGTGTGTGTGTGTGTGTGTGTGTGTGTGTGTCAGTGCCGGAAGCATCTGAAGTCCAGGCGTCTGGTTCATGTGAAGCAGCTGGGTGTGGACAGAATCGTGGACATTCAGTTCGGATCGGACGAGGCGGCGTATCATCTGATTCTGGAGCTGTATGACCGGGTAAGAACCGCATTAACGCTGTCATTGACATGTTCATCTCAACATGTGAGTTGCTGTATAAATAATCATGATGCTGATGTGTGTTCTCAGGGGAACATCGTCCTGACGGACCATCAGTTCACCATCCTGAATCTACTCCGCTTCCGCACCGCTGAGGCCGAGGCTGAGGACGTGAAGATCGCTGTGAGGGAGCGCTATCCCGTGGAGAACGCCAGACCGGAGGAGCCGCTCATCAGCCTGAGCAGGTACACGTCACACGGATGAAAACGCGTGTTTATCCTGAAGCTTGATCACGGCTCGTCTGTTTCTCTTTTCAGACTCACAGAGATCTTGTCTGAAGCTCAGAGTGGAGAGCAAGTGAAGAGGATCCTGAATCCTCATCTGCGTACGTGTCGCGTGTTTTATGTGCAGTGTTGGGGAAAGTTACTTTACAGTTACTTTTAAAAGTAATGTATTACAATATTGCGTTACTCTCTAAAAAAAGTCACTAATTACGTTACTTTTTATGGAAAGTAGTGCGTTGCATTTGCTTTCATTTTTAAATCTGGGCAGGGCTTGCTTGTTTGTTTTTAATTTAAAAACGTCGGATTCTTAGCAAATGTAAAAGCCCTTTCACACCAAAATGAAATGAAGTGAATAAACCTAAGACTGAAGGAAAATTAAATTGACATCTGTACAGTAGAACTTTTGCTTATTATTGCACTGCAAAAATAATTTTTTGTCTTGTTTTCAGCAAAAATATCTAAAAATTTTCTAGACAAGTAAAAATTGTCTTATTTTTTCTGAAAACAAGTCAAAATTAAGTGTGTTTTTGCTTGAAACAAGCAAAATAATCTCCCAATGGGGTAAGCAAAATAATCTTGTTTTCTGGTTGAAATAAGATTATTTTTCTTACCCCATTGGCAGATTATTTAGCCTGTTCTAAGCAAAAACTCACTTAATTTTAACTTGTTTTTTTCTGAAAAGAAGAAATTATTTATTTATTTAATTCTTCTTGATTTAAGAATTTTTTGATATTTTGGCTGGAAACAAGACAAAAAATGTAAGTAAGAACAGTATTTTTGCAGTGTACGGTTCAATTGGATCAAAGGTCAGCAGCAAAGTCATTAGTTAATAAAATGGGATTAAATACATAAAGGACACAAAAAGTAACTCAGATTTTTTTTTTTGGAAATGAAAAAGTAATGCGTTACTTTACTAGTTACTTGAAAAAAGTCATATTATTACGTAACTCGCGTTACCCCCAACACTGTTTATGTGTCATTGTAAACAACTGTGGCATGCTTACATATACACACACACACACACACACACACACACACACACACACACAGACACAGACAGTGGTGTTGATCATGTGGTGTGTTTGTGCAGCATACGGCGGCCCACTCATCGAACACTGTCTCATGGCGGTCGGGTTGCGGGGTCTCTGTAAAGTGGACGGCCAGTTCGATGTGACTCAGGGTAAATCATCTGGAATGATGTAAACCAATAGCGGTTACTGTTTGGTGGAGTAGCAGTGTGTTATGATGGTCTCCTATGCAAACATCCAGAAGGAATCAAATGATCATTTTGTCTTTTGCAGTAAGTCCAAAGATCCTGGAGGCCTTGCAGATGGCTGAAGATTATATGGAGAAAACGGCCAAATTCAGCGGAAGGGTGAGCGCGTCTTATGAATAATGAAGAGAGCGTACTCCTTTGCTGCGTCTCGTTTGCTTTATGAACGCTCATCTGTTCATAAATGTCCACTTGAAGGGCTACATCATTCAGAAAAGTGAGAAGAAGCCCAGCATGTGTCCAGATCAAGCGGACGAAGAGTTGCTCACGTATGTTGACCTGATTTCATCACTCTTCTTTCCTCTAGTCATATTTTATTATGTTGCTGATAAACACACTGAGCTTTTCTGTCATGTGCAATAATTAATCCTTTTTTTGTTTAACAGATATGAAGAATTTCATCCATTTCTCTTTTGTCAACATGAAAAAAGCCGCTATGTTGAGTTTGAGACTTTTAACAAGGTTAGCGCTGGGTTTCTCATTGCACACACTGCAGAGGTGGAATATGCTGATGTTATAAGTCCGCATCCCCCTTTCAGAATCCGAAAGATGTTTCTAAATAAAAAAAAAACACATCATAAATATTGCTTTTAGTGTACTTCGTTGTTTCTGCAGGTCTTAAAAAGTCTTAATTTGCCCTTCTTTAAACAAAAGCTTTAAAAGTCTTACATTCATGAAGTCGTGGCATTCAATGTTGCAAACACTGAGAAAAAAGAATATCATGCTCAGTATTTTTTGTCTTGCTTTCAAATACAAATATCTAAAAATCTGTAAGTCAAGATACATTTACTGGAGCTGCAGATGTATCTGAGTTTATGATTAAAACAAGAACAAACGTCTGTCAGTGGGATCAGAAAACTTGTTCTTCCTTAAATGAAGTTTTTTTTTTATGACCTTATTAGCAGATATTTGTTCTCGCTTTAACTCACTTCATTTTGACTGCATGTCTTCTTGATGTAAGAATCTTTAGACATTTGCTCTGGAAAAGAAAAGAAAAATACTGAGGAAGAACATCAGTTTTTTTTTTCAGTGTGATCAGAAAGTACAGAGTAGGATATTGCCATATTTCTAGTGGTTCGGAGAAGAGCTATTCAAGCCTTACACAAACTTTTTTTTCATGTATGTTTGATCACAGGCAGTTGATGAGTTCTTCTCTAAGATGGAGAGTCAGAAGCTGGACATGAAGGCGCTGCAGCAGGAGAAACACGCGCTCAAGAAGCTGGACAACGTCAGACGAGATCATGAGCAGCGGCTGGAGGCTCTTCATCAGGCTCAGGTCTGACTGTACGCCGCTCATCTGTAACGCAGCACACGAGAAGGTTTTTACCTGGAGAGACTTGAATCATGCCATAAGAACGAGAGGCACATTTAAAGAGTGTGACGATTCACTACAGTCAAATAGTCATTAGTCCACCACATGAAATGTGAATAAATGCAAATATTTGCTAAAAACAGCGGGCCCGGCTTGCTTTGACATATGTCTCCCGCGCCCCAGGTGTTGAGTGTTCATATGGGAGAGCATGTCAGGAGAGGTGCGCAGAGTGGAAAAAGTAATAAGTGAAGTGTATACCCACTTCAACAGACACCACTGGCTCAAACTAGCTCAAATATAGTGAATTAAACCACAAACTCCATCCAGTGCACAATGTTTAGAGGCAGATTTTTGTTTATGTATATGACATTTTGCTAACAGAAAACACAGGTTAATTTATATTTTCCTAAATTTTACTTTGAGTAGTCAAACAATCCAAAGGAAATGCCTTTAAAACAGAGAAGTCACTTCTAAAATGAGATCAGATGAACATGAATAAATCTGATCAAAATGTCTCTGTGTGGTTCACTGGCAAACAAGTAAATACATCTTCCTCAGAAGAGACAAAAACAGCAACTCACTTTAATGTCTGACTTATATTATAATTACGTCATGAGCTTTTTGTGAAACTTGGATGAATCTGTTGTTTGATCTCTTCGTATTTAAGGAGAGAACTATAGCTTCCAAAGTCTGACTTTCAAGGATGTAGAATTTAGTTGGGATGCTATGATGTGCCCCGACCAATATACACACACTACTAAATTGACCCTAGCAGTAATTGTGATCTGCTGTTATGTCCCCACCAATGCCAAACATTAAACCTATACTCTTGTTTTTAATGTGTACAATTATGTATAATATACATTTTAAATTGGTGTGCCAGAATAAGTCCATTTTGAATGTTATGTGCTTTATTTTTTTTTCTCAAGATGAGGTCATTGCATACTTTTGCATGTGCTTCTTTTGTTTTTGTTGTATTAGTTTATTTTTGTTTATCTGTTTTGAAAGGCACTGTTTGATAGCTGAAGTCATTGAAAATCAAAAAAGAATTTGGTTTTATAATATCTGTATGAATCCTGGGTAAGGAAGTTTGGTCCCAGAGAGCTACTGTCCTGCAGAGTTTAGCCCCAACCCTGGACAAACCCCACCTGCCTATAGCCTTAGTAACCCTATGTTTGATTAGGATTGGAGATAAACTGTGGAGCAGACGTGCCTATTGATTGGTTTGGTTGTGTCTCATGTTGTAGGAAGTGGACCGGCTGAAGGGAGAGCTGGTGGAGATGAACCTTCACACCGTGGACAGAGCTCTTCAGGTGGTGCGCAGCGCACTGGCCAATCAGGTGGACTGGGCCGAGATCGGTCAGATCGTGAAAGAGGCTCAGGCGGCCGGCGATCCTGTGGCCTGTGCCATTAAAGAGCTCAAGCTGCAGAGCAATCACATCACCATGCTGCTGAAGTGAGACGGCTCAACTAGACGTCATCAGACGCCACTTCATAGTGTTTTAGTTTGACCTGATCCTCATTTCCCTTTCAGAAACCCGTACACCGTTTCAGAGGACAGAGAGGCAGAAGACACGGACGGCAAAAACGCCGCACAGGGATCGGAAGCGCTAAAGGGGAAAAAGGGGAAAAACAAAGATAAAGGACAGAAAGGAAAAGTGGAGAAGGACAAACCGGTTCTGGTGGACGTCGATCTCAATCTCTCCGCGTACGCCAATGCAAAGAAGTGAGTTTACGTGTGAATATCGCGATCGAAGCCTGCGTCTGAGCGACACGTTTACTTCCATATGAATCTCTCATCAGGTATTACGACAGCAAGAGAAACGCAGCCAAAAAAGAGCAGAAAACCGTGGAAGCGGCGCAGAAGGTAAGCAGAGACGCGAGCGGCGGACGACGTGGGGTTAGTTTGGCCGCAGGGTTTGGTGAATGTCTGCTTTGTTTTTGTCTTGACTCAAGGCCTTCAAATCTGCTGAGAAAAAGACCAAACAAACTCTTAAGGAAGTGCAGACAGTGACCAGCATCCAGAAAGCCAGGAAGGTCTACTGGTAAAGCCAAACATCCGCCTGAGCTTCCTTTGCACATGCAGATGTCGTGTGTGTTTCTCTAATCTGGCTCTTTTGTGGGCAGGTTTGAGAAGTTTCTGTGGTTCGTGAGCTCTGAGAACTACCTGATCATCGCCGGACGAGACCAGCAGCAGAACGAGATGATCGTCAAGCGCTACCTGAGAGCAGGTCAGACCGAAGATCCTCCGCTCTGATGGTTTCCCGTGGGTTTGTCCGTTTCTCTGAATCGTATGTTGTGATGCGTTTCCTCAGGGGACGTTTACATTCACGCCGATCTGCACGGAGCCACGAGCTGTGTGATCAAGAACCCGTCCGGTGAGGAGCAAACTCAACTTTACAATGATCAACACTGATCTGATGTTAGTCAAGTTCAGCTGATGAGACTGTCCTGAGCTAAAACACATTTGTTCACAAATACTGGATTCATAGGCGTAGTTTATAGAAATCAGTGTAGTTATTAGAAAGATCAGGTGGCTCAACACTCATTACATGGATGCATTTGGCCGAGGCTTTTGTCCAATGCCAGTTTTAAATGCATTGAATTGAATCCGTTCCTGCATTCACTGGGAGTCGAACCCACATCATTCTGTTTGCGCTGCTCATGTGTGAAACTCAAACACGCACCAGGATCTGTGTCTTTGACGCCTTCTGAGCGCGTTTCTCTCTCTCAGGCGAGGCCGTTCCCCCCCGGACGCTAACGGAGGCCGGGACGATGGCCGTGTGCTACAGCGCGGCGTGGGACGCTAAAGTGATCACCAGCGCGTGGTGGGTTCACCATCATCAGGTGAGCGGCAGCGACACGCGCAGAAACCGCCGTCGTTGAGTTCAGACGCTCACGTGCCTTATTTCCTACAGGTGTCCAAAACCGCACCCACTGGAGAATATCTGACCACAGGAAGCTTCATGATCAGAGGTGAACATTGATGTGCAGCGTTTGACATTATAGTGATCCTGGACCACAAACCCTAGTGTCAATAAGTGTCAATTTTTAAAAATTGAGATTTATATATTCTCTGAAAGTTCAATAAATAAGCTTTCCATTGGTGTATGGTTTGATAGGATCAGACAATATTTGGCCGAGATACAACTATTTGAAAATCTGTAATCTGAGGGTGCAAAGAAATCTAAATATTGAGAAAATCGCCTTTAAAGTTGTCCAAATGAAGTTCTTAGCAATGCATATTACTAATCAAAAATGAAGTTTTGATACCTTTACAGTACAAAATTTACAAAATATCTTAATGGAACATGATCTTTACTTAATATCCTAATGATTTTTGGCATAAATTTTTTTTTATAATTTTGACCCATACAGTGTATTTTTGGCTATTGCTACAAATATACCCCAGCAATTTAAGACTGGTTTTGTGCTCCAGGGTCACACATGTTCTGTGTCATTATATGGATGTACACAACCAACAACAAAATGAGGAGATCTTACCTGTGTCTGGATTCCCCAAGAAAAGTTGAAATGACTCATGTTTTGTTTTACTTTTCCACAGGGAAGAAGAACTTTTTGCCCCCTTCATATCTGATCATGGGCTTTGGGTTTCTGTTCAAGGTAAAGACGCTGCTGACAAAACAATGGCATCATAATCGTGTCTGTGATTAAAAAAAACTTCTTCGCCGTAACCCAAAGGTCATGTGTTAAATCCCAGCAGGGTTAGTTTGTATGACTGAGGTGAGACCCTTGAGCAAGGCACCAAACTCCCAACCGCTCCCTGGGCACCGCAGAAATATGGTTGCCCAATGCATTATTTTTAATCAACACTTGAATGCGGGCACCTTTCATTAAAAAAACAATCATTTTGAAAAAAAAGGTTTTGAAAACATAGGTTGTCAATCTTTTCTATCAAAGGTAAACCACAGACATGTAATATGGAAACATTAGGCATTAATCGCATTATTTTATATATGCATCCGCAATTGTGCCTCCAACCTTACAACAGAAAAACACCGAAAACAACAAAAATTCTGCCAGTGGCAGGGAAAGAGTTAAAGATCTGCGCAGTTATCGAAGGGTCACGCGGTCGGACCTTTCGCTCGTTCAGTTTTCTAGTGATGGGAAGTTTGGGTCATTTTATCGACTCGGACCTTTGAGTCTCGTTCGGCAAAATGAACAAATCTTTTTTTGAGTCATTTTGTTCATTCTGTTCATTTTAGCAAAATGTAATTAAAATGTACGTTACTTCCCTGACACATCTACTGCAGACACAAACATTGATGACACTACAGACAAGAAAACTATAATGCTATAAGAAACAGAAAATATTAGTTAATTGTTTACCTGGGTCTTTTGTCTACGCAGTCATGTGCGACTGAACGAATCACTCCCCGAGACGACTGATTCTTCCCGAGTCACATAAAAGATTTGTTCAAAACGAACGAATCGTTCAAGAACGACACATCACTACAGTTTTCCAGTCTATTTGTGTCTGTTATTGTAGGTCGACGATCAGAGCGTTTTCAGACATCGTGGGGAGAGGAAGATGAAAACGCTGGATGAGGAAGAGGAGGATGTGGCCTCCAGCGCTGCGGATCTCCTGGAGGAAGGAGAAGAGCTCTTAGGTGTCAGCACAGGTTCACAAACATCATCAATCATCTCATTCTCCAGCCTTCTGTCAAATGATCAAACGGTCTGTTCTCGTTTGTGTGGTTGATTGCGTCTCAGATGAGGACAGCGGGAACGAGGGCGAGGAGCAGCAGGACTCCTGCGGGACGCCAGACGAGATGAAGACATGCGAAAACATCAGAGACCAGGGTGAAGCAGAAGACGACGACGAGCAAACAGACGAACGGCAGGCCGAGGAAGAGAACGCAGCAGACGAGCGAGACGAGGAAGATCAGAGCGCCGAGATCAGCTTTCCAGACACCAACATCTCGCTGTCGCACCTGCAGCCCAACAGGTGACAGACGTCCAGACGTTAGTCGTGTTTAACCCCTTAACTCTCACCCCCATTTTTTTAAAATAGACATGAAAGTGCACCCAAACTCAGATTGCTGTAGGAATACAGATCTAAGGTTGTTTTTTTAAGAAGACAATCAGCAGATTATTGCAGAAGTGGATTTTTTTCCCCCAATAAAATAAACTCTTAAGTTTTAGAAGTTTAAATTTGCTGTAAACAAAATGCACTGTACAATTTTTATATATTTGATATAAAATACATATTTTAAAAAACAGGTTTTACCCTAAATTTGGGATTAAATTGAAGCCCTATGTCTAAATAAGTTATGTTCCAAATTTGAAGTTGATATGAAAAAATTGAGGTTCCTGTGAAAGTTTATTTAGGGCGTCATACCACAAACCGCTACCGGTTTCTCCATACCATTTAATGCATTTTTCAGTCACAGCTTTCTACATTTCTCTGTAAATTTTACTTCTATCATAAAATAACAACCAAATATGGAATCCTGAGACCTTTCCAATGATGTTTTTTGTCAAGGGGGAGGAGACCACCAAAAGATTTAAAGTGCCACTTCCATAGTAATGCAATGTTAAAATAGTTTTTACAGGATGATTCTTGGACTTCTAATCTTTCAAATGATATATAATTCATGATGATTACTAAAAAATTTGATAGAGAAAAAGGACAATAAAAAAAAGAGCGCCAAGCGTCCCGGAGAGGGTGACAGTTAAGGGGCTAACTTCTGTTTGACGAAACGTTTATGAAAGCATTTTGTGTCTTTCTCCACAGGACTCTTCAGAGCGACGCTTTCAAACAGAACGATTCACGTCAGGTGAGTTACAGACTGGACATCACACACTGCAAAAAATGCTTTTCTAGCTTAGATTTTTTGTCTTGTTTCCAGCTGAAATATTTAAACATTTTTAAATCAAGAATTATTTTCTAGACAAGTACACGTTAATGACTTGTTTTCAGAAAAAAGAAGTTAAAATTAAGTGAGTTTTTACTTGAAACAAGCTAAATAATCTGCCAATGGGGTAAGAAAAATAATCTAGTGTTCTGCTTGAAATAAGATTATTTTGCTTACCCCATTGGCAGATTATTTTGCTTGTTTCAAGCAAAGCCTCACTTAATTTTGACTTCTTTTTTCTGAAAACAAGACAATAATTTTTACTTGTTTATAAAATCCTTCTTGATTTAAGAATTTTTAGATATTTCGGCTGGAAACAAGACAAAAAATCTTAGCTAGAAAAGCATTTTTTGCAGTGCATGACCCGATCCTGCTTTGAGTTAAATGAAGGCTAATGTGCGTCTGTCCTGCAGGAGAACGCAGAGACTCCAGGCAAGAAGCACCTGACGGCCAAACAGCGCCGGTGAGACTCTAGACACCCGCCAGCCACATTTAATTCTGTAGCGCTTTAAGATGTTGTTTTAGTAGGTTCAATAACAGTGTCAATGTTACAAAGTTAATGAATTAAACTCAATTCAGCTGCGCAGCACCTCTACAGAAGACAATAGAGTCATGATTCAGATCAGCTCAGGTTTTATTCCAGTCTAATAGTGCAGTCAAATCTGTAATAATACTGAAGTTTTTAAGACAATCTTGAGCAAAGACATCAGTTAGACCAGCAGAACTAGTTAATCAGTCCATCGTTATCATCAGGGACATGAAGAAGAAGCCAAAACAGGAGGAAGCGGATGATCCTGAGGAATCCGACTCCAAACCGGCGGAAACTCAGAGCGTCCATCAGATGAGCAAGAACGGAGCGACCAATCAGCCGCTGAAGAGAGGACAGAAGGTTATTAAACAGATGAATAGAGTCACGTGTTATTGATGTGTCACACCCTGATGCTTTGACTGCTTTTTCCAGAACAAACTGAAGAAGATGAAGGACAAATACAAAGATCAGGATGAAGAGGACAGAGAGATGATGATGAAGTTATTGGGGGTCAGTATCACAGTCAATTAAAGATCTAGTACATGAACATTTCACAAATAGCATGAGTTTTACAAGAAAGAAACTGTAGAGAAATGCTGTTGAACGCAGAGGCTGTGTGCCTGTTATTCACACTGCAATGAAAACAGTCCGCAGGCTCCAATAAAGAGGAAAAAGCAAAGAAGGGCAAGAAAGGAAAAATGAAAGAAGAAGCGGTAAAGAAAAGTCAGCCGCCTCAGAAAGGTGCTGTGAAGCCCAAAGCTGAAATCAGCGTCCGGAAGAAAGAAGATGCTGAAGCTGCTGAAGATCCTGCAGGAGATCAGGACATCAAGGTCACAGCACTGAGTTATAACGAATCACAGATGAAATATGACCCTGGAGCACAAAACCAGTCTTCAGTCGCTGGGGTACATTTGCAGCAATAGACAAAAATACATTGTATGGGTCAAAATTATAGATTTTTCTTTTATGCCAAAAATCATTAGGATATTAAGATCATGTTCCATGATGATATTTTGTACATTTCCTACTGTAAATATATAAAAACTTCATTTTTGATTGGTAATATGCCTTGCTAAGATCTTCATTTGGACAATTTTAAAGGTGATTTTCTCAATGTTTTTATTTTTCTGCACCCTCAAAGTGCAGATATTCAAATAGTTGCATCTCAGCCAAATATTGTCCTATCCTAACAAACCATACATCAATGGAAAGCTTATTTATTCAACTTTCAGAAGATATATAAATCTCAATTTTGAAAAATTGACCCTTATGACTGGTTTCGTGGTCCAGGGTCACATATATGATACGCATCTGAATGAAGAGTGATTGAGTCATGATTGTGCGTTGCAGGAGGCGGAGGACGTGGACAACCCTGCTGCTGAGGTGAGAACAAGAACAAACAGGAAGTGTAATTTAAACTTCCTGCAGCCGCCGGGAATCAAGCGTGTTTTCTTCTGAAAGCCTTCGGTCGTTTGAACAGCTGTGAACGAGCTTTATTTATGGATGTTTGTGTTCAGTCTGGTTTTAGTTAGTCGTGGCTCGTTGCTGTTGTTTGTGTACGTGAAATATTTATTGATTTTCTTTCATTTTTTTCAGGATGGTGAAAACATCCTGGACTCGTTGACCGGTCTGCCTCATCCGGACGATGTGTTGATGTTCGCGGTGCCGGTTTGTGCGCCTTACATGGCGCTCTCCAATTATAAGTATGTTTTGTAACTACAAGTAATTAAAAGTCTGTATTGATCAGCACTACACCAGCTGTCCATTCATACTCAGAATCATCTCAAACTTTGAACATTTACTCTCAACAACCTGTTTTCCTGACTCCAGGTACAAAGTGAAATTAACTCCTGGCACTCAGAAAAAGGGCAAAGGTAAAGATGGTCTTAATGTAGAAGTCGAATGCTGTAAATCTGTGTAAATGTACTGAGCGTGATCTGTGTCTGCAGCCGCCCGCACTGCTGTGCTGAGCTTCATGCGGGGAAAAGACGCCAGCGCTCGAGAGAAGGATTTATTCAGGAGCGTGAAGGTATTTGAAGCGGATGTTTCATGAATGCGAGCGTTGAAGTGAACGCGTCCCGTGACCTAACGCTGCTGTTTTACAGGACACCGATCTGTCCAGGAACATGCCTGGTAAAGTCAAGGTTTCTGCACCAAACCTGTTAGCAGCAAAGAAGAAGTGAAGCTCTGGATCCTCCATGATTTCTGCTGAGAACCCAGAGAGAAGCTGAGCACATCCCATAATGCTTTTAATTGCCTTGTGAAAGATTGAATATTTCCGTTATATTTTATAACAGAGAACAGTTTGAGCTTTAAGGTTTTTTTTTCTTTGCAAACAAATAATTCTCCCTTATCAACTCATTGCAATTAATAATAAATAACAATAGAAATATGAATGTTCCACCATTTATTTTCCATGTTGGAAAAACAAACAAAAAAAACTAATGAAAACATACAAAATTTTGCCTTTTTGTACAAATCTGCATCAGAAGATCAGGGTTAGAGTTGTGACGGATCATGAGAATTTTTGTAGATTGCTTTGTAAAACTGAGCTGACAGACTGAGATCTTTCAGTTCGTACTGCTGTTTTTGTACAGGAAGTGCTGATTGTTTGGTAACAATTAGAAAATTATTAGAAATAAAGACCATTGAACCAGTGTTTAATGTTTTCAATGCAGATGTGGTGTTAATAAACGTAGTTGAAACTGCTGAATTCAAATCAGGCATCGTTTTTGTTTAGTCCAGTGGAATAACTCATTTTTCTGCTGCACTCTTAAAGGACACCGACTTTTGCAATCCGTATGAGATACGACAGCGACCCATCAGTCCCAAACAGTCTCTGGTTTTTCCACACAGATTATCTGGTTCTCCTCTGAACGTTGAGCACACGCGTGGTCGTCTTCTAGGAATCTCCCACGGTCCTCTGTTTGAGTCGATGGAGCAGGGCTTTGGGCAGGACGTCCCACATGTGCTCCAGTCTCTTCCGGTGCAGGACGGCCGCGTCCAAACACAACCTGGACATCCACACAATCAAACTTCAGAGAGCACCGAAGACCGTAAGTGAGACGCTTTGCTGAAATCACTCACCTGACCAGAGATTTGGGCTGAACAGTGAACACCAGTAATTCATTGCTGTGAGCCTGTGAACACAAGAAACAAGCGCAGCTCAGTGGATTCAGACTGGCGCTTTGCGTAAATACAGTAAATACGACTGAGATCGACGTTTTGCTCACGGCCTGCTGATGAGAGAGAAGGTTATTGGCGCATCCTCCAAACACGAACACTTCTCCGTCAGGCCCGAAGGACGCCGTGTGCCACAGTCTGCAGAAAACAGGCAAACGTCAGCGTCACAGAGAAAAGCGATCGCAGACGCGAACGAGACGACCGTCAGACGCACCTGGGCCGCTCCGCGTGCTCGTGTTGAAACGGTTTCCACTCGTTCTTACTGACGCAGTACAGCCAGCCGTCGCCTGCAAAACAGACACTTTACTGAAGCGAGTTCTCAGGGACAGATGGAGCTGTTGACATCTGTGTCACTTACTCAGCGTTTCTCTGTTGGTAGTGAAGCCTCCGAACAGAAAGATACGATCCGCTGACACCGGGGTGAAGGAGTGCCACGAGCGGCCGACGGGACCCTGCTGAGGAACGCACCTAAAAACAACACAAGCTTTAGACGCCCCTTCACTGAGGATCCAGAACATCTCTTAGAGAAACGCTTCATTAGCCAAGGCTCAGTCAGGATTGGTCTGCTATAAACACCTAAACCTACATCTCGCTCCAGTCCCACGTGTCCAGGTTGATGCAGTACAGATCGTTCAGCCGACGATCCTGCAAAAGATGGATAACAGGATAACAGGATGCTGGATAACAGGAGACTTTACTGTAATAATAACAGATGGGTATAGCATGAGTCATATAGTTCAGAAACACACACACCATGTAACGTCCTCCGAAGACATAACCTCTGTTTCCGACGGTGGCGCAGGCGTGAGCGGCTCGTGGAGATGGAGCGTCTCCCTGTATGGACACACACACACACACACACACACACACACACACACACACACACACACACACACACACAGGGCATTTGAACCGGATCATGTGAGATCTGCACCATTGTGCCTCAATTACAGGTGTAGCACCTTTGTGATCGGCTGGCTCCACGCTGACGTCTCCAGATCCAGAATATGTATGTGATTGTTCCAGCCCCGTCCTGCGTGGTTTCCCTGAAAAACATCACATCAGATTATCATGCTGCGCCGCACGCGACGGGCCCCGATGAAGACGGACTCACCATGAACGAGTTTTCATCTAGTTCAAAGGTTCCTCTGTGACCGGGCTGCGCTATATAGCCATAGCCACCGAAATACGCCAGCCTGCGGAAACACACCACAAACAACTGGAGGAAATCATGGGATCTCGCTAATAAGCTCATCTCGTGGTCTGACCGGTTTGAGCTGCTCCGCAGAGCTTGAGGAACACGTACTGGTTTCTGTAAACCCAGCAGCCCAGCTTGTCTTTGCACGTCGGCGCCAGACCCGTCAGATCGCTCATCTTCTCCCAGCGGAGCACTGAAGCTCTCAGCGGCAGACGGTAAACCTGCGAGACACGGCAAAGAAAAACACAACATTAGTGGCTTCTCTGAAACTCACGGCTGCTTCTAGTCACGGCCTAATGGTTAGAGAGTCAGACTTGTAACCCAAAGGTTCGAGTCTCAGGTCTGGCAGGGATTGTAGGTGGGGGAGTGAATGATCAGAGCTCTCTTCCAGCCCTAAAACCACGACTGAGGTGAGACCTTCGAATAAGGCATTAACCCCAACTGCTCAATTTAACTGCCCACTGCTCTGGGTGTGTTTATGGGGTGTGTGCACCTGGATGAGTTACATGCAGAGCACAAACTCCAAGTATGGGTCACCACATCCTTTCCCTTCCTTTAGGACAAAGACTCACCAAATTTGTGTTTCCTCTGGCCTGATGGCCGCCGAACAGATAGAGAACGCCATCCACACAGGTGCCGCAGCTGCCCGACATCGAGTTCGGCACGTCGCCCTCTGAGCGCTTCATTCTCCTGTAAATAACGCACCGTTAGCGGCGTTCGGATCTCATGTGGCTCATGTGACAGTGGAGTGATTTACCATCTTCCCGTCTCCATGTTGAATATCCAGATTTCGTTCTTCGGCAAATACAAGTCAGTAAATTCAGCAGCTTCGGTATCAGCATTCTGATAAATGACAGTGATAATATGAACTTTTGTAAAACAAAGTCTTCATTTAGATGTAAAGAGTGAAGAGCAGGTTGATTCTGATCTTATGTGACCCTGGAGCACAAAACCAGTCTTAAGCAGCACAGGGGTATTTGTAGCATTGTATGGGTCAAAATGATTGATTTTTCTTTAATGCCAAAAATCATTAGAATATTAAGTAAAGATCATGTTTCATCAAGATGTAAATTGTCCAAAGAACTTTGGACATTTGGACAACTTTAAAGTCAATTTCCTCAGATTGCAGATCTGACAGCCGAAAACTGTCAATGGAAAGCTGATTTCTTCAGCTTTCATATGATGTATAGATCTCAGTTGCAATAAAATGACTCTCATGACTGGTACCTTATATCCTCCCCAAACGAACATGCAGCTGCCGTCAGTGACTGCGATGTGGCCGCTGCGCTCCGCTGGACGCTCAGTGGAGACAAACACCTCCTGCTCCTCCTCCTCTTCCTCCTCCAGCCAGTCGAACTCTCCGTCGTCCTCCTCCTGTCCTGCAGCCCATTCGAAGTCATCTTCATCATCTTCGTCTTCCATGTTTGGTGCAAGATCTTCTTCCATGTCAGACAGTCACTAGAATGAGATGTGCATGTTAAACATCTGAAACATCTCTTTAACGTTCAGCACATCATTCGTTCATCTGCAGATGTAAACACACACTCATAGCAATCCCACAATAGACAGTCCATAATATCAAACATGTCCCGTGTATTTATAATATAACTCCTCTACGGAGCTTCGTATGATTTTAGCACACATTCAATAACTCTCTTAATTAATCAATGGCCAGCACTGTTGATCAAATCGAGTGAAGTATCTTCTCTAATCAGTCAAACGCGTCGTGTTGTTTTGACAGAGCAGCTGATGCGCGCTCACCGCTGCAGAATAATGACACAAAACTACTCACACGAACGAAAACTAGCAATGCCGTCGCTTCTGTGGTTTAAACGAATGAGTCATGGAAAGTAGCTTGTCGTGAGCAGCGCTGCTCACATGAATTAAAACTATTTAATGCAGAAAGGCCTCACCGGAAATGTCTTCTGGTAAAATGATGCCGCCATATTAGTGAGGTCAGGCAGCCAGCGTTCACTGCGCATGCGCGACGCATAGAAGCGCGCGTTACGCAGCAGCCTGAACATGAAACAACGTTAAAGTGTGCTGTTTTAAACACGATTTAACCGTGTTATGGATGGGTTATTTTACTCAATCGGCGGGAGTCTGGACTTAACTGGTCTCACTATGGATCTACTGGTTTGCTAATTAATCGTTTTGGACGGAAGCAGAGAGAAGCGCGAGCGCCTCAGAACTTCAGGTTCGTTTAATATTTTCCATTCAGAGCTTATTTACCAAGTGTGTGACGTTTTATACTAACCAGTTAACGTTAGTTACTTTCCGTAACCAGATGCCAACCAGTACCCACACACAGCACTTGAACTCGCGTGTTGATGTTTAATGGAGAAATGCATCCTTTTTTAAGCAAAACATCCGACTCATATCATGATCGTCAGAGACTAACTAACCCTGACTGCGATCTCGATGAGGTCTAATTGTCCTGTTTCACAGGCAGGCCGTGTGTTGGTTCAGTATGAAGCTGCAGTGTGATGTGGAGGTTGTAAATCGGATGTTACCGTCATTCGGGCTGAAGAATAAAGGCAGGTCCAACCGCGCGGTGTTATCCATCGGGAAACATGTGGACCGCAGCGCGCAGAGCAGCAGCCTCTATCTGCTCATCTGCACCAACAAGGACCGCAGCGGATCCAAATACAAGGCAGGCTTTCTCTTTCACAAACACCTTTGTTTCGTGGCAGATCGTGTCGATCAGCTCTTGAGTCTGTGTTTGTTTTCTCTGCAGCTGAAGGAGAACATTGAGAAGTTCTTCACGTGGTTTGTGGAAGAGGGAAAAGCCACGGTTCGGCTGAAGGAACCTGCGATTGACATCTGTCTGAGCAAAGTAAAGATGTGCTTTCATTTCTACAGCTGAAGTTGTGCTGTCATGTTTGCATGACAAAAAATGCTTCTGCATCATACAGTCAATCCAAAGTGCAGTTGTTTTTGTAGTCTTGAAGCCAGCAAAATTGTATTAGGCAACAGACTTTTATTGGTATGTGTGTTTGATTAAGGGAGTCCTATTGACAGTTTTTATAGTTCTGCTACTTCTAACTACTTCTGCTGGTCTTTTACTGCAAAAAGCAAAATCTCTGTGCTGAGCAATGATTCCTGCTTTACTTGAGCTGTTTTTAGTTGTGCAGATAGGTGATCATATAAAGTTTTAACCCTGCATGCGCTGGTCAATTGTGATTTGCGGTAATCTGACCTGATTCTCAGATGTCGGGGGAATATCCGCTGGCGTCGCTCTAGTTCCTGCACAGACCTGGTTTTGCATAAATAGAATGTGGATGCTATTAAAAAGCCAGAGATTTGTGCCTGATTTTTTTGTTTGTGTCATACAGGCCGACATCAGCAGCTTGAAGAACTTCCTGTCCGCCGCCCGACTGGCACACAGAGGAAGTGACACGGACTCCCTCCCCCTGACGGCCCTGGGCCCGGTCCGCGCCCGCGACGTGGAGAAGCCCAAGAAGAAGCTCAGCATCTTGTCCAAGAAGGACTATCCGCTCACGTCCAGCTTCCCGTATTCGCTGGAGCAGCTGCAGGTGTCCTACTGCAGACTGTCTCGCGTGGACACGCGCATGCTGTCTCTCAGAGCGCTGCGCCGGCTGGACCTCAGCAACAACCACATCAAGAAGCTGCCGTCCACCGTCGGAGACCTGAGCTGCCTCGCCGAGTTGATTCTTCACAACAACCACCTGGAGAGCTTCGGCGACGGCCTGTGCTCCTCCACTCTGCAGACGTCGCTTCAGCATCTGGACCTGAGCCAGAACCAGCTGAAGGCCCTGCCCGCTCGCTTCTGCCAGCTGCGGCAACTGGTGAACCTCAAACTGGACGACAACGAACTCGTGCGGCTCCCTTTTCACGTGGGGCGCCTCTCGAAGCTGCGTTTCCTGTCCGCCGCTCACAACCGGCTGGCCGTGCTTCCCGCGAGCTTCAGAAAGCTGTGCCTGGAGAACTTGGACCTGTTCGGGAACCCGTTTACTCAAGCCAACGCTCTGGACCACACCATCCACCTCACGTTCCCGCTGACGCTCCAGGAGCTGGCGTCCCGCGCCGTGGTCGACCTCAGGTGAGGCCCGTTCCGCCGCTTCCGGTCTGTCCGTGTGTCGCGCTGTGGCTAACCTGTTCTTGTCTTGTGTTCTCGCTGGCAGGATCCCTCACGGCCCTCACGTCCTCCCGTTCCACCTGTGTCAGCAGCTGGACTTCTCCAAAGCGTGCGACTGCGGTCGGGCGTGCGTCAACTCCTACATCCAGACGGCCGTCGGCATGAACCTGCACCTCGTGTCTCACACCGTGGTGTTGGTGGACAACATGGGAGGCACAGAAGCTCCGGTGCAGAAGCACTTCTGCTCGCTCATGTGTTACTGCGAGTTCATGGACGGCTGCGTGCAGCGCGATCCCAGATGACGACGCGAGGAGCGTGCGGTTCGTTGACGGCAGACTACTGTACGAGCGCTGCTTTTTTGTGTTTATTCTCTTTTAGCTCGACGTTTAAGGGTTTGTTCGTAAGACAGTTTTGTGCAAAAGACCTTTAATCTCCAGCGTCGCAATGTGTTTTGTGAAATTAATAAAAGTCATTAAAACAAAAGTTTGAGGTGCCGAAGAAACGTCATTTAATGATATCGCTTAACACACTTAAGTAACTTTTATTTTTTTATATAAATCAGCCTTTATTTCATTTTTCCCTAAAAGGTCAACAAAGACTTGTATTTTACTCTGAAACATGTGTCTCTAAACTAAAACTAAAAGACATTCATGAATATAAAACACACTGTCAGTTAGCTAAGAGAAATGAGTTTTAGTCCAAATCAGACCAGAGAGAGTTCTGGAAACACAAGGAGGCCGAGGTCTTGCGATTGCAGTCGATCTCTCTCAAAATAACACTGGCAGCAGCCGATCGGACGCCAGTGTCCTCCACGGATCGCTCTGTTGTGTCGCTCTCGTGGTCCTCTGAAGAACGTCTTGTCTTGGGCTTTTCAGCGGTCTGTAAAGATCTCGGATCCTCCTTGTGATTCAGTTGCTGGTTGGCTGAGCTGCTGGATTGCTGATTTATCGGTGTGTTGTTATCTGTCATCAGCGGCTGGTGTGGAAATAATGCACCAGTGCCTCTCGCTGCTTCCGACTCGAGCGCCTGCGTGTTTTCTGTCTCGGGTGTGTCGCTCACTTCATGGACGTCTTCATCGTGACTGTTTGCCATCACCTGAGTTTGGATTTCAGATTCGCAGGAAAACTTCTACAAAAAAAGAGCAACAATTAAGCGTTAGCATCACTAATATCCACTTTATATAACATCTACCGCATTCTAGATACAGAAAATGATTCACACTGATAATCCAGTGAATCTGATGCATTGATATATGAATCTATGAATGTTTTATATAAAAGCTCGTACTGTATTTGATGAGAAGTCGACTGGTCGTTCGACGTTAATTCCACCTTTGTCCATTTCTACAGCGCAGATTTGACGTAAACGATCAGAGTCCTGCGCTTCTGTTCGGTTCGCTGCTGGTTTGATGAGTGTCTGCCGTTCCGTCGTTACATCAATGATCTGAGGTTCAGATGGTGAAGGAAAACCTGTGTCCGGCTTGTGCTGGAGTTGGTCTGTATCGCATGTGAAAACACTGCAGTTTGATTCCATCTCAGGAACTTCCTCTTTTGGCGTGTGAGACTTTTGATCCGCTTCATCATCATCATCATCCTCATGGTTGCTCTTCATCTCATCACATCTGATCTGGTGTGATTCTGCGCTTCTCACCGGCCGAACAGGAAGAGTGACTGTCAGCTGTTTCTTAGTTTTGTTGAACTTCGCATCTCCTTTATCTTCATCCACAGGATACGAGAGCGGAAGATCCAGTTTATACGCTGGTTTCTGAGACTCCAGGACGAGCCGCCGCTCCTTCACGCTGACCTCTGCGTCCCGAGCGGATCTCAGCAGCGGTAAATCGACTGTGATGACGATCTCTCTGGGACGGGCCCCGGGCCCCGAATCCCTGGAGCACCTGAAATCCTGCAGGTCGATGACTGAGCGGTACTTTATGGTGTAATGTGGTTTTGTGGGCCGATTAGACGAAGATCTTGAGTGTTCAGAATCAGTGGGACAGGAGGCTTTAAGTTCTGGTTGTGGATCTGTGTGGGTCTGGTCTGGATCTGTGTGGGTCTGGTCTGGATCTGGGAATGACAGCAGGTCTTTGCTGGAGCTCTGCGGCTGGTGTCCAGGAATCGGTCTGCGGATCACAGCTGCGTGTGGAACACCCTTATACTTCATTTTCAGCTGCTTAATGTTGTTTTTATCCAGCGTGTCGTGGAAAGAGTCTTCGATTCCTCCGATGGCCGTGCTGTGGATGAGTTTCATCAGTCTCTCGTCGTTTTCTGCCGCGTGAAGCGCTTCTGGATGGAAAACCACATCGTAAGTCACACAGCTGTTTCCGGCCGCGTCTCTGTCCGGTTTGCCCGGTGTCAGACTGAACGGCAAACGCCAGTTGTGACCCGGTTTTCCGTCTCGGTCTCTGGCCGCCTCGCGCGAGGGTTTATCGATCAGCTCATTGGAGCAGATATTGATGAAGCGTTTGTCGCGCGCGCTGCGCGTTTTCAGCACGTGATGTGCTTCAGGATGAATAAACTGCACGTTCACGCCTCTGTCCTGCTCCAGCTGTGTGATTTCCTCCTCGTATCTTCTCTTGTTCTCGGGGTTAGAGATCTCTGTTGCATATTCGTTCAGTAACTCGCGGAACTTCTCGTCTTTTAGAGCTTCACCGAGCCGATTTATTTCATCATGCGTCAGATTCATTTCTTCGAGTTTGCTGCCGAAATTCATTGTAAATAATGTAGTTAGGGTTACTCACTGTATTACTGTGTTGTTTTCCGGAATGAAAGTAACTGAAAAGCTCCGTGGAGTGACGCGGACTCGGTAACCATGGAAACTACAACTGAGAGCGCGCACGCAGTCGAGCCGCTCTTGGCGTGAGCGCGCGGGTCTCGTCAGTTCACCCTTCATCTCATTTGTACCAATTTAACTGTGTGAACTAACTTGACTGGACTTCAGTTAAACAGAAGAGGAAAGAGAGGAGAGTCGTTTAAGATTTTATTCACATTTTGTTCTCAGAAGGCTATATTTGCATTAGGTTATAAATGAAACCGTTTCAGCGCATATAAACGAAACAATAAAATTTAGTTGCAAATGTTCAAATCTTGAATGTAGACATTTTAACGATATTAAACCGCTGCAGTAAACATTTTCAGATGTACAGTGTGTTGTTTTTCACAAATCATTCCACAGGTTTAAATTTACTCTGTGGCTTTCCGCTTGGCCTGAAGAAAGTCGTCCTTTTCTGCACAGCTTTTCTCAGTTTGGCTGGTAAACGCAGAATCTGGCACTGAAACATACTGACATGGCTTGCGATGAAGTCTTCGCATAATCTGTGGAAATAAATGGCATTCGTCTGTTCTCCGTCAGACCATAATTTCTGTTATTCTATTTCTATATTTCTGTCTTACCGAATGAGCGGATAGGGCTGCGTCTGGAAAACAAGTGCATCATTGCAATGGCCCTGCGAAACAAATCATCATCACTGATTCAGGTTTATAGGTTTCAGATTTGCTGATCTATACTGCAGGTCGTTCAGCATATGACACTCACTTTGTCCACTAAAAGGATATAATCGTGACTTCCTCCAAACACAATTACATCTGAGTCTCTTCCTTGACAAGCGGTGTGCCATAGCCTAGTGAATCAACGAAAGAGAGCTTTTCTAAAAGCTTAAATAAAAATCTGTATAAAACTGTGTAATATCTAAAAAATGCTATCTTAATTTCTGCATGTTCATCTACCGTGGTTTGTCCTTGTGTTGAAGCTCCATCCTCGTCCATCCTTGTGTCTCCAGATTAAATATCCACCCATCACCTGAGAAGAAAGATAAAAGTAGTTTCTGTAGTGTTTATTTTCTTTAAACTAGACTTTTTTTTGAGTGCGTCATACTCATGGGTCTGCAGTCCACGCTGAGTCCACCGAACAGAAAGAGAGACGTGTCTGACACTGATGTTAGTGTGTGCCATGAGCGTCCTAAAGGCGCCGCGGTGGAGGCCACGCTAGAAACACGAGAGCAGACGGTTCAACCAGAGGAAAACAGGGTTATATAGAGGAGCGAGGATTTGCGAAACGTCTCTTACATTTCTGACCATGTCCATGAATTAAAGTCCAGACAAAACACGTCACTTGTTCTTGTTTCCTGAGCCGAAGCCAAATGAACAAAACATGACAAAAGAGTGTGTTTAATTTTGTACATGCACCTTCTCAAGAGTAGCTCTCACATGACTGTAGATGTGTATGATGTGCTGTGGTCAGTATGTGCACAGTGTGGGCAGATATACAATACTGTGCAAAAGTTGGATGATTTTAAGTCAGCTATGAAATATCAGTTTACATTTCCAATTATTCATTTTTCCATTATTTGTAATAGTCAGTGAGATTTTTGTTTGCACAAGGAGTCTGACACCTGTCAGTGCTCCACACAGAGATCTGATCTCATCATCATCATCATCATCATCATCATCATAAGTTTGTCTGGAATGACATGAAGAAACAGAACAAATTGAGACAGACTAAATTCAGAAAAACTGTGGCAACGTCTCTAAGATGCTTCAAGAAACCCACCTGCAAAGATACAATACAAGGTTTTAGGCACTTGTGTAAAAAAAAAAGTAAAATGAGGATGCTGTCAAAAATAATGTCATAAGTAGATTTTATTTATTAATTAACTTCTATTAACTAAATGAAATCAACATTTGGTGTGACCATATTTTTCAATTTGAAGTAGCTTTTGTCCTAGGTGCAGTTGCGCATAGTTTTTCAGATGCTTTGCAGGTAGGTTTCTTGAAGTGTCTTGCAGACATTGCCACAGTTCTTCTGGGTTTAGTCTGTCAAAGTCAAGTCAAAAGTCAAAGTCTGCTTTATTGTCAATTCTGCTATATATACAGTACATACATACAGAGAATTGAAATTGCGTTACTCTCAAACCCTAGATACATACAGGTAACATTAACAATAACATAAGAAGTCAATTACAATTACGTACAGAATAAATAAATATATATATAAAATAAAAATTTTCAGTAGAGTCAAGTGAAAAATAAAGTGGCATTAATTATAGAAATGTATGAGAGATAAAGTGACTTGTGAAGATAAAGTGACAATGGCAGATAACAGTGCAAACCAGACAATAGTCAGTGCAATTATGGTGTAGTGCAAGGTAAATGGGGCAGAAAGAGGGGAGAGGGGGCAGAGTCGGAGGGAGTTCAGCGTCCTGACAGCCTGATGGATGAAGCTGTCTTTCAATCTGCTGGTCCTGGCCTGAAGACTGCGCAGTCTCCTCCCTGATGGCAGCAGACTGAAGAGGCTGTGTGACGGGTGGGTGGGGTCACCAGCAATGCTGAGGGCTTTGCGGGTGAGACGGGTGTTGTAGATGTCCTGGAGGGAGGGGAGAGAGACACCGACGATCTTCTCAGCTGCTCTCACTATGCGCTGAAGTTTCGTACGGCAGGATGCGTTGCAGGTGCCATACCACACAGTGATGCAGCTGGTCAGGATGCTCTCGATGGTGCCTCTGTAGAAGGTGCACATGATGGGGGCTGGGGCTCTGGCTCTTCTCAGTTTGCGAAGAAAGTAGAGTCGCTGCTGTGCTTTCATGGTCAGTGCTGTGGTGTTGGCAGTCCAGGAGAGGTCTTCTGTGATGTGCACACCCAGGAACTTAGTGCTACTCACTCTTTCCACGGTCGCACCGTTGATGGACAGAGGAGCATGCTGAGGGTGCACTCTCCTGAAGTCAACAACAATCTCCTTCGTCTTCTCTACATTCAGAGAGAGATTGTTGTCACCGCACCATCCGGCCAGGCGGCTCACTTCACTCCTGTAGTTTGTCTCATCGCGGTTGCTAATGAGACCAACCACAGTCGTGTCATCCGCAAACTTGATGAAGAGGTTGCTGTTGTGTGTCGGTGTGCAGTCATGGGTCAGCAGAGTGAAGAGGAGGGGGCTTAGCACACATCCTTGAGGGGCCCCAGTGTTCAGAATGATGGTGCTGGATGTGTTGCTGCCGACCCGTACTGCCTGAGGTCTCCCGGTCAGGAAGTCCAACAGCCAGTTGCACAGCGACGTGTTGAGTCCCAGCTGAGACAGTTTTTGAGTGAGCTGTTGAGGGATGATTGTGTTGAATGCTGAACTGAAGTCTATGAACAGCATTCTGACATAAGAGTCTTTTTTGTCTGTCTCAGTTTGTTCTGTTTCTTCATGTCATTCCAGACAGACTGGATGATGATGATGAGATCAGATCTCTGACTGGTGTCAGACTCCTGACTGGACTATTACAATTACTGGCAAAATGAATGTTTGGAAATGTAAACTGATGTTTCCTGCTGACACACTACAGCAAAAAATAGAAATAGCTGACTTAAAATCATTTTTTGTTGGTGAAAATACTAGTGGCCTATAACTTTTGCACAGTATTGTATATTGGTAAATTAAGATATCAGTAGTAAATTTTCTGTATGACTGCAAGAGAAATGATTTTAATGGAGCAGCAGTCTCTATGTGAGCAATAACTCACCCTTATTCTTCCTCCACACACATAACCTTTGCTGCCGATCTCAGCGCTGGCGTGAGCAGCTCTTGGGGCCGGAGCTTGTCCCTGTCAATTATTGGCAAACACACTTCATTATCTGTCCTAAACACATACTCATTTACTTCCTACCTTTCTATAGCTGGAAACATATCACTGAATTCAAAATGTTTGATAAGTCATTGATTCACAAAGCCAGGCGATGTTCGAATTACTTACAAAGGTCTGCGGTTCAGTCCATCTGCTGCTTTCTGGATCAAACTCATGAATTTCATTGTTCCATCCCCAGAAAATGTCCTCGGCCTGACAAGAGAAAAGCGACACTGATATTTCAAACTGTTATTGTTCACTCTTTGTTTGTGAGTTTCATAGTGAACACAAACTACCCATGATGCTTCATCCACAATGAAGCTCTTTGGATCGTTGATTTCACTCAGCAGTTTGTGACCATATCCGCCAAAGTAGATGATTCTGTCAGGAGATCAGCACAAATATTACGAAAGCAGTTCCCACACATTCAACATCATGTACTGGATGAATTCAGATGGACAAATATTAACCTTCCTTTATGAACCCAGCAGGAGAGTTTATCTCGCGGCGCAGGCAGCGATCCTGACAGACGCTCCACTTTCCTCCAGATGAACTTCCCATCGAGCAGATTGACAGAGTAGTGCTAAAACAAGACACGTTCTTGAAGTTTGTGGCTTTACTGATGTACCTGAACACAGTGAAGACTGAATACAGCATTACTTCATTAGTCTGTCCATCATCACAGCAGCCCCCGAATATATACAGCTCTCCATTCACAATGCAGCCACACGACCCAGACATAGACGGAGGAATCGCCCCACACACGTCACGCCTTTCCCTGTCAAATAAAGAAGAACCACAGCTCATGTTTATCTGTTCAATAATCTGAACATGCATTAACATCTTTTGTCTGTAAAGACATAGTCAACATGTGCAAACAAAATCAATCTCTCTCTCTCTCTCTCTCTCTCTCTCTCTCTCTCTCTCTCTCAAACAGCTGCTTGTTGGCAGTCACTGTTGTTCTTACCACAACCCACTTTCTAAGTCGTACAACCAGAGCTCGTCATTTGGAAGAAAAACTTCATGATCTGCCACGGACTGAAAAGGGTTATTAAACATGATGTGTTAAATGCTAAACACTGTCCTTATTTGATCAGAAAGTAGCATATTAAACTGCAGTTTCATATTTATGTGCCAATGCCCTCATTATCATTATCATTATTATTATTTGTATTATTACCACATAACCGCCCCAGACATAGAGATAGTGTCCGTCCACCGCCGCTGTGTGTCCGCTTCTCTCTCGAGCCACCTGCTGCTCTTCACTCATTTCTCATCACGATTATGAATATTATTAACAGTTATTAATACTATTATGAGCTGACAGTGACTGAGTATCTCCGGATCTGAGCAGCTCGAGTCACACTCATAATAAGGCACTGGAGAAACACGGGTGCGCGCGCGCGCGTGCGAGAGGCACTTTCTCTCTTGAGGTTTATTTCATCATCTTACTCTTTTACAAACGGTCGTATCGGAAACGAAACTACTCCAAACAAAACGAACTTTTAATATAGAGAAAAGTAAGTGTAGCTGAAAAAGTAAACACGACTTTTATTTTGAAAGGTGTGAGATGTTTACGGAACTTGTCGGAAAGAAAGCGGAAGCGCCTGTTTGGCGGGAGCAGATGAAGATGGACGCGCGCAGAGTGAAGCTGAAAGTGAGCGCAGGATTTAAAATGCGTGGATTAATCCTGCGTCCGTATGTGACAGTCACTCATTACACTAGTTATCTTAATTCAGACGTGTTTACTAGGTTTAATGTGCAGTGATGGTAAAAAAAAGCGTTAAACTGGAGCGATGGTTTTGTGTGGGTTTCAGTGAGTCCAGCCGCTTCCTGCTGCAGGTTCTGGAGTCCGTCACTGAAGCGGATCTGGAGGAAGTTCTGGAGCGGATCTTAGATGCTGTTGAAAAACAACCCTGTATGTTTCACCACATCAGTGATAATGATGATGATGATTGTTTGATGTGGTGGTGGTGGTGGTGGTGTTGTTGTTGATGTTGATGTTGTTGATGATGATGTTGTTGGTGGTGATGGTGATGATGATGATGATGAAGGGTCTGTGTCCTCAGTGTCGTCCAGTATGGTGGAGCTGTCGGTGGTGGAGGCGGCTGTTCAGGACTGCAGTCAGTCGTGTGATGAAACCATGTGAGAATCTCTCATCTTTATCTGAACTGACAAACACTGTTTACTGTCTGTGACATTCATGTTCTTTATTTACAGAGACAATGTTTTCAACATCATTGGAGCCTTTGATGTGCCTCGATTCATCTTCAGCACAGAAAGAAAGAAATTTGTACCGTAAGCAATAATTCAATACATAAGAATTATTATAATAATTCTAGTACAGTGCATGTGAGTCATGTTTGAGTGAAAACATTAATAATATCAACACTGGTGTGAGATGTAGGCAGTGTGTATCGTCAGCTGTGTTTGTGTGTGAGCATGTTTTCCATCTACAGGAATATGAAGTTTTTATCTGGTTTTTTTGTCTTTCAGCATCAGCATGACGAATCATCCAGTCCCTAAACTCTGTGGTCAATCCAGAGATAAAGCCGAGCTCTTCAGAGAGCGATACACCATCTTACAACAGGCAAGTCACCTCTGTCTTTGATTCTTAAATAACTGATGGTTATTTCCTTCCTAAATCATAGCATGTGTTCACATGAATGCTTGTGCAAGTTGAAGTGTTAACATCTGTCTCTGATGAACATCCAAATCTGATCTGTTCAGCACTAAATACAGGTGTAGAACCATCTCATCATGTTGTGATCTGAACACAAACCGCTGTGGTCAGAAAGCAAGTGAGCATTAATGCTATAGTATAATAGTAATGCATTGCGAATGGGTTACTACTGGCCTGTCAGTAACTAAAACAAGTCCATTTTATTTGTGTAGCAGTTTTCACATTGGGCCTGATTCTTGAAGCTTTTGTAAATACAGTTTTTACACAAACTTTAGTAAGTTACACCTCAGTGACTTAAAGATGATCTAGCTATATGGGCAGACAGTTTAGTGAATTTATATCTGAAAATGCATTGTTGTCAGTTTGCTTTAAAAGAAAACAGTGTTTGGATGTTTTACCCATAATTTACATAATAATAATAATAATAATAACTAGAATGTACATTTCCTGAAGAAAATGTGAGTGGGTCTTGCAGTGGCAAAACTCGCCACTCGGTTGTGTGCTAGGCAGCTGCTAGAGTGTTGTTAAGGTGTTCTGGGTGTTAACATGATGCTAGCACGATAAGCATGTTGTTAACATGAAGTTAGCATGACTAGCATAGTGTTAGCATAATGCTAGCAAGTTTTTAACAAGATGCTAGCATTGGTTAGCATGTTGCTAGCAACACAGTGCAACATGCTAGCATGATTAGCATGTTGTTTAAATAAAGTTAGCATGACTAGCATGGTGTTAGCATGATGCTAGCATGTTTTTAACAAGATGCTAACATAATTAGCATGATGCTAGCAACATGTTAACACGATTAGCATGATGCTAGCATGCTTTTAACATGATTAGCATGATGCTAGCAACATTCTTGCACAATTAGCATGTTGTTTACATGAAGTTAGCATGACTAGCATGGTGTTAGCATGATGCTAGCATGTTTTTAACAAGATGCTAAGATGATTAGCATGATGCTAGCAAGATGTTATCATGATTAGCATGTCTTAGCACTTAAGTAGATGATCCTAGCATGTTTTTAGCATGTTTTTAGCACTTAGCTAGGCGATGCTAGCATGATATGGCATATGGATAGCATGATGCTAGCTCATTTTTGGCTTTTTTTAATCATTTTAGCATTTACCTATATTGTATTGCACATTTGAACACTTAGCTAATCACTATTAGGATGTAGCTAGTCACAGCTAGCATGTGTAGCATGTTGGGAGTCCTATTTGCTAGCGTAAGTCAAAAGAAGCAACTCCCATGTCTCTACGATGTTCTGATGCAAAGATATAGGTCTTGATGAATGGTTGCTAGGATACTTTGTTTGGTTGCTAGGGAGTGGCCAATGATGATCCTCCAAAGGCTGCTTGTCAATATGAATGATATAAACCAACCCCCATGTCTCTATGACATTCAGATCTGAAGATATGCCTGTGTGGGTTTGGGTTGCTAGGGTGCTTGACAGTGGTTGCTAGGGCGTGGCTAGGACGTTTTATGGTGAGCCATGATTTGCTGTTTACTGCCCCGAGTCAAACGACCCCACCCACATGTCTCTGTGACACTGTGATCCAAAGATATGCATCTGAGCCATTTAATGGCAGTCTATGGGATCTGTTGCTAGGGTGCCCTAAATGGTTGCTAGGGCGTGGCTTGACCGCCTCATAGTGATCCTGAGAGTCTGATTGGTTGTCTGAGTAAAATGAACCCGCCCCCATGTCTCTATGTCATTGTGAGGTAGAGTTATGTTCAATGCAAAATCCCTATGTAAATTGCAATAGTAGGAAAAAAAAAAACTATTTTATGGGGCTTCCCTCACCATAGTATCTCCCATAGGCCGATTTGTGAAATTTTGGGGGGCTCTAGCGCCCTAGGGGTACAACTTACACCCCATTGCGAGGTATGTTCTCGCACAGCTGGTCAGCCTCTTCGAATGTAGTGATTTACGTGTTTCTACGAAATTGGAGGACGGCGCTATGCACCGTCAAAGTCGGCGCAATGGAATAGATATACTGTTACCTAGGATTTTTTGGGCCAGTGTAAGTCAATGGGAAAATTTGGGGGGGGGCTCTAGCACCCCCGGGGTACAACTTATACCCCATTGCGAGGTATGTTCTTGCACAGCTAGTCAGCGTCTCCAAATGTGGTTAATTACGTGTTTCTACGAAATTCGTGGACGGCGCTATGCGCCGTCAAAGTTGGCCGCAATGCGTTGTCTATGGGATTTTTTCGGCCGAATTTTGGCCCGGGTTCGAACATCGTACGCCCGATCGCTTATAAAAGTCATAGCACACCATTCCCGTATAGGCCGCACGATTTGACGCCAGTTTCGTGGGTCTGTGACAAAAACTGCGGGACTAGTTACGCGCCGAAATGTTGCACGGATCAGCACACGGCATAGTACAAGTGAGGCTTTGCAAGTGAGGCTTTGCCTTTGGCAAGCCCCACTAATAATTCCTTACATTTATATAAGAGGCCAATCAGCAAATTTGGACAGGATGCTGAGGTTACACCCCTACTCTTTTCATCCTAGGATTTTTTTTTTAATGACCTCAGAGAGTCAGGACCTCACTTTAACATCTCATCCGAAATAATTTTTGTCAGTCAAGTCAAGTCAGCTTTATTTATATAGTGCTTTTTACAATACAAATTGTGTCAAAGCAACTTTACAGTATCAAATGGGAAAGTAATATATCAATAATTCAAAAGAAACTTCAATAGTTCCAAATTAATAAATTGTTTGTCCCCAATTTAGTTTTCCCCAATTTAGTTGTTGTCCCCAACTGAGCAAGCCATAGGCGACAGTGGCAAGGAACCAAAACTCCATCTGTGACACTGATGGAGAAAAAAAAACCTTGGGAGAAACCAGGCTCAGTTCTCCTCTGACCAATAAACAAGTAGTTTATGCTCCCATACAGACCTGTAGAGGGGGTCTATATGTACTGACCCACCATCTGGATACAAACTGGATCAGGAAACTGCAGTGACCAACTGTTCAGGATTCTGACTGGATCTGACCTCAGAATAAGCAGGAGACAGACAATTTCCATTTTTCCTGCATCAGGTGTTATGGGAAGTGTTCCCGGTTCCGGTTGACCTCATTAATGCAGCCTAACAATCCTTTAACGGATTTGAAAATTAGAAATATTTAAATGTGTTAAGTGTAAGCCAGGTTAAAGAGATGGGTCTTTAGTCTAGATTTAAACTGAGTGTGTCTGCCTCCCGAACAGAATTAGGGAGATTGTTCCATAGTTTCGGTGCTAAGTAAGAAAATGATCTGCCGCCTGCAGTTGATTTTGATATTCTGGGTATAATCAGATTGCCAGAGTTTTGAGAACGCAGCGGGCGTGAGGGACTGTAATGTGATAAGAGCTCCCTCAGGTACTGAGGAGCTAAACCATTGAGGGCTTTATAAGTAATTAGCAAGATTTTAAAATCAATACGATGTTTAATAGGAAGCCAGTGTGGGCTAATATGCTCATACTTTTTGGTTCTAGTAAGAACTCTAGCTGCTGCATTTTGGACCAGCTTCAGTTTGTGTATTAAGCGTGCAGAACAACCAGCCAATAAAGCATTACAATAATCTATCCTGGAGGTCATGAACGCATGAATTAATGTCAGGGCACCATGCTGCTTTACACACTACTTACCAAAAAAAAAACATTCTGCTTGTTTGATGAATGAGGCCTGTTGTTTCAAAGCAGCTCAACAGAAATGTATACTGTTCATAATATAAGCAGCTTAGATAATAAGGGTTTTCTTGCAGTGACAGATAATTTGCAGTGATTAAAATGATGTGCTATATGTAGTCATGAAATCACAAAGCACTACTGAGACGCATGTTAATACAGGTGTGAACGGGGTTCATCGTTATTTAATCATTTTTGGTTTTACAGCGAACACACAGGCATGAACTCTTCACTCCTCCTGTCATTGGCTCAGCTCCAGATGAAGGGAGAAACAAATTCCAGGTAAGAATGAACAAACCTCACTTTGGACACTGAATGACAGACGTTATTGTTGCTGATGTGTTTTCAGTCAGTGCTTGATGATTTGTGACCGTGTTACAGCTGAAGACGGTGGAGGCTCTTCTGGGCAGCACAGCTAAAGTCGGAGAAGTGATTGTTCTCGGCATGATCACGCAGCTTAAAGAGGTATTCCTTCATTTTCTACATTCATGTTCATTGTGTGTCCAGCTGTTCGTGGTTGTGGGTTAGTTAAGGCTGTCGTCAGCTGGTCTCAGCTGCAGATGGAGTGGATGTTAGCAGATGACATGACTAGGAAAGAACAGGAATGTTTCATTGTGAGGGAACATCCAGCCATCACTCATTCACTGATTGCATATTTTAGTCTATAATGACTTTAGTTAATGAATTTTGTTATGTTATTAGTAGGTAACTAAGGACATCAAGGAGGTGGTGTAATAGAAACTTAACTAGTGCAATTTAGGGCTGCCCCCTAATAGTCGACTAAGTGGTGGTTGACCAGAAAAGGCTTGGTCGACCAAAATTTTATTAGTTGTTTAGTCGCAGAAATCTCAGGGAGAGATTGTTAATGGCTATAGTCTGTGTGGTAATAGGCTATTAATACAGTGTACATCGGGCAGTACATCCAACATTCACCTATCATTCATCAACCTCAAATATGGCTTATATATTAAAAAAGTTTGAAAACCACCGACCTAGAGAAATGTGCGCTGTCTGTGTGGAAGCTGAACAGACATGCGCTTACTGCAGAACAGATGGATGCCGGTGCGGTAATTTGCTCTTAGAATAGCAATTTATTGAGCGCGAAACTCAGTGTATTTCTTTGGCTTTCAGACATTAAAATATATCTATAGAGAGTAAAATTTCTACTTTCTCAGATTATGTAATAGCCTACATATGAAACATGCATTCAGGCGCATCACAACTGCAGAGATGACGAGTCGCCGACTTCATCTCTTAAGCCGAAAACAAAGAAAGCACTAGTTTATCAATGCAGTCTACTTATTGTTTTTCCCTGACACATTTATAATCATTACATCTGCGGTGCGCTGCGGCAAGCTTTATGTGTGCTTGTGCGCTTATTAGGATATGTAGGCAATTAAAGGCTCATTATAATGATTTAAATGTTGTATTAATGAATGTACGATTAGTCGACTAATGCTTAAAATGAACGACTACTAGTCGACCAGAAAAATCCTTAGTCGAGGGCAGCCCTAGTGCAATTGTCAACAACAGAGCATATATGCATAATAAATTAGAGCAGAGCTTCCCAAACTTCAGAGGGGTAAGGCCCCCCAAAAACATAGCAAAAGCTCCACGACCCCCTAATTTTATAATGTCAAGTTTCAAGTCAAGTTTATTTGTATAGCGCTTTTCACGAAACAAATCGTTTCACAGCAGCTTAACAGCAAATTAAAGTTTGTACAATAATTAAAGTTTGTACAATAACGTTTGTTAAATTAAAGTTTGTACAATAATTAAAGTTTGTTAAATTAAAGTTTGTACAATTTGTATAATGTTAACATTAATGATTATATGTTGCAATCAAATCACTGTAGTAAATTGGGTAGTGATGTTTGGTGTTTCAGGGCTGATATCATCTAAAGTCCTCCAAGGGGTTGGCATCAGCATCTCTTCTTCGGTGTTCCTGATCCAGACTGAAGCTTGTGTAATTCCTAGTTAGCGCAGGATGTCAATCCCGTGGCAGAAACAGAGAACAAATAGGAACATAATTAGCGTAGCTGCTGTTCAAACCAAGCAAAAGGATTTGTTCAACCAAAGCTAAGGATTAATAATGTGCAATTGATCAGATATAACTGCAGTAAAAGATTATGAGATGCATTATGTGAATGCTTGGCTAAAAAGATGTGTCTTTAATCTAGATTTAAACAGAGAAAGTGTGTCTGAACCCCGAACATTATCAGGAAGGCTATTCCAGAGTTTGGGAGCCATATGTGAAAAAGCTCTACCTCCTTTAGTGGACTTTGCTATTCTAGGTACTACCAACAGTCCTGAGTTTAGACCTTAGGGAGCGTGATGATTGTAGCGGTAGAAGACTAGTAAGGTATTCAGGAGCTGAACCATTTAGGGCCTTATAGGTAAGAAGTAGTATTTTATAGTTGATACGGAACCTGATAGGAAGCCAGTGCAGAGACTTTAAAATTGGGGTAATATGGTCATATTTTGTTGAGCTGGTAAGGACTCTAGCAGCTGCATTTTGGACTAACTGTAGCTTGTTTATTGAAGATGCAGGACAACCACCTAGCAATGCATTACAATAGTCCAGCCTAGAGCTGATGAATGCATGAACTAACTTTTCTGCATCAGAAACAGGTAACATGTTTCGCAGCTTGGCAATGTTTCTAAGATGGAAGAATGCCGTTCTTGTAATATGGGAAATATGATTTTCAAAAGACAAGTTGCTGTCTAATATAACACCCAGACTTTTGACTGTAGAGGAAGCAGCAGTACATCCATCTAGTTGCAAAATGTAATCCAAGAGATTTTGTGTATTAATTTTTGGTCCGATAAGTAATATCTCTGTCTTATCTGAATTTAATAGGAGAAAATTATTGGTCATCCAGTCTTTTACATTTGAATCGAAAACCAAGACTAGGGCGTTTAAATGGCAGCTGCAGCCAATAACGAAGCCTCTGCTGCCATCTTTTGGTTATAAGGGAACTTTCATGCCATTTTAAAAAGGAATCATGGACTCCTAGATGTCCGCCCCCAGGGTACTAGACGCTGCTAAATACGAAAACAAAACGAAAGCAAGCTATCCAATGTGTTATTGCATGGTTAAGCAATGTAGCCCAATCACATGCATATCTGTTGATTTCTTGAACGCAATGGCCAATTAGAAACGTTTTTGTCAGAATGCACTCACCGCTGAAAGCCCTGGTTTCGTTTTGCGCGCTGGTGAATCATCTCATTAAGTGCAAATGCGATGTAATTAGAGATTCGTTTTGTAGTTTAGAGACCTTAATTGTTTATAAAGGAACTTTCTGAGATCGCAGTGAAGTTGAGTGACGCTTTGTAGTTAAAGGGAGCGCGAGTTGCGCACTTTCTGTAATCAGTGATGTAGTGGAGGATTTCAGTCGGCTTTGCGTATACCCACTTCTAATAATACCCCCTGCGCACATCATTCGTGTCCTGCATTAGCCACAATCCCGACACTGTAGAGATCGCTCCGTAGGACCGTGGTGCCGGCTTGCTTTGAAATATGTTTGATGATTGTGCCTGATGCGCCCGCTCTTTCTCCCGCGCCGCAGATGTTGCTGTTCATAAGCGAAAGCATATTAGGGCAGGCGCGCGACTGGAAAAGGTCGTATTTATGATTGATTACCTTTGAATCAGTTTATAATAACAAAACAATTACAAATTGTTATTTTTACAAATAAAAATAAGCAGGTTTTTAAGATCAGAAATGTCCTATAGCAGTAAACCCAGTTAACTTTTCTGTCAAAGGATCCAGTAAACGAATACGTAAAATAGTAAGTTAAAAACGACTCTAACACAGAGAAAACCCGACCCATTTTATTAGAGATATGCATGTATGCGAAGAGTATGCCCACTTCTTCAGGAACCACAGCACTGACTATAACCCATTCAGAGTTTATATGCAGCTTTCGTTTTCGGACGCACATGCTGCAATGTTTCGGGAATGTCATCCACATATTTATGCTGGATTCATTATTGAAATAGCACAGTAACATAGTGAAAACCAAAGCAATGGAAGGGACAAACAGCCTCAGTGATTCCCAAACTACCACAGACAGCAGGAGTTCTGGGCGAGTTCTAGTGCACGGACCAAAAGCGTGTAAACTTAAGACCGAGACATCAACCAGTAGCTTTCGTTTCCAATAACAGACAGTAGAGAGTTCAGGAATAAAAGGTATGCGATTTATGACAGAACAGTCTCACACTCGATCGTTTATTTAGTAACAACGAATAAAAAATATATATTACAAGTGCAAATGAACTGACACTTAAAACGCGCAGCATAGCGATGATTCACCTGTAGCAAGAGACAAAAGCTCGTCCAGTTTTGTTGGCAACCTCTTTAAGTTATTCTTGACTGCACTGTACGGTCAGGGCATTGTTTTAACGCTTACCTCCGAAAAATATTTTCTTTTGCGCACCCCATCCCCCATTTTAATATTTTGGTTTAGCTTAGGTACGGCCCCCAGTTTGGGAAGCACAGTTCTGAAAGAGAATGTGTCTGTGCCCCTGCTGTTGCTATAGAAATAAAAACCTCTTTCACATGCGTCTGATTGACAGGTAAATGGTGCATTCACAGTGTTTCAGCTTTCATTTTGTGGTTTTCAGAAAGTTTGCTTCATACATTCGGTCTGTCGTGTCCAAACATGTCTGCACATGTTCACCCAATAAATGCACATACTTGAATGAGAGTGGTTTTCCAGTGTATTCATTTTAATTTCTCACATAATGTCAGTGGTATGAGTCATTTCGGGTGATGACAGCAGTGGGTTATATACAAATATATTGAAGTTGTTTGATTGTCAGAGGCACAGGTGTCCTCAGTGTGGACCTTAGTGTCCTTTACTAAACTCTAAGGTCGTGATAGAAGCGTCGGTCTGTTGATGTGTCCTGTGTGTGAAAGAGCAACACAGCACTGAACTTTGAGTGAGAGAAGAAAACAGTCACTCAGACTTTCAGAAACTCTCTTCCAGGTTTTTGTGTTGGTGTGTCTGCTTATAGTCACTTTTTACTTTCAGGGCAAGTTCTACCTCGAGGATGTCAGCGGCACAGTGCAGCTCAATATGTCAAAGGCAATATCCTTCAAGTGTTTATCGTGACAGCAGCGCATGTGTGTCTTAGACAGTGTTCTCCGTTTGTTCCTTAACGCTCTCGTACCAGTTTCACAGCGGCCTTTACACAGAGTCCTGCTTTGTCCTGGCTGAAGGTGAGTCTCTTTCTGTCTGTCTGCTGTTCAGCTGTTTCCCTCCCTGGATCACGGATCTCTATAATCGCGTGGTCTGTCTGCGTTCACAGGATGGTACGAGGATTCAGTGTTTCACGTCAACGCTTTTGGGTTCCCGCCCACAGAGCCCTCTTCTTTCACCAGGTGTGCGTTAGCTTTTATTTTCTGTAATATGGGCCGCGTGTGGCTGCCATCGTTCTGGATGCTCATGGAGTTTTCTCGTCTGCGTCCAGGGCTTATTACGGCAACGTAAACTTCTTCGGCGGGCCGTCCAGCACTGCGGTCAAAGCGTCTGCAAAACTCAAGCAGCTGGAGGAGGAGAATGAGGACGCCATGTTTGTGATCGTGTCAGACGTGTGGCTGGATAGTGTGGAGACTCTGGAGAAGATCCAAACCATGTTCTCAGGTCCTGTCATTTCCTTGGGTGTTTTAGTTTGTGCTCCCAAATCTGCAAATACAGATGATATGGTGAACTTCTGATTAGGGATGGGCAATACCACAATTTTTGAATGCGATACGATACAGATACTTTAAAAAAAATAAATAAAAAATAACGATACCGATACCACTTCATATATTTAAATGTGAATTTTCAAAATAATGTTATTATTATTATTTTTTAAAAAAGGTCATTATTGGTAAAGGCAAATTACATGCACATACTGATCATTAATAAAAAATGTTTAGAAAAACAAATTTGACAACAAATAAGTGTTTAAACAACAAAAAATATTTATTAAACAGAAATCTTAATAAAATAAACAATACCAACTCTTATTTCTTATTTGCGACCCAGATGTTTTTTCTTAATCTTCAAAATTCTATTGTACTATACATGTTTTACTAAATAAATATTGATTAAATAACACAACATAAATCTTAATAAACTAAAATACCAACATAAACTATGCATACTTTCACTTATTTCTTAATTTTAAACAGACCATTTTTATCTTCAACTTTCTACATTGTAGTATTTAGCAGTGCCCCCTCAGTTTTCTTAACAAATGTATTTAAACCGTTAATAGATAATTAATTGGAGGAGCATGGGCGCATCTGCAGAGCGCATAAAGTTGTGTTCGATTTGCGCAGATCAGTCAGCATCTGACTTAAAGCAGTGTAGCTAGCCTATGCCATCAAAGTAGAGAAAATAGCATGCATACGAAAGCCATTGCACACATTCCCGAGCGTCAGCAACTGAACGCGATGACCAATCACTTTTTGGAAAATGCTGAATGGCACATGCACATGATCACTCGCGTTCTGCCGCAGACCGATCTGTGTGTAACGTCAAATATACAAACCGTCACTGACCATCGTGTACACAGCGCTAAAAACACTTAGTTAAATCATTAATATAGGTAAAATATCGATACTTTTTAGAAAATATCAATACCAAATTAGAAGCTTCCGAGTATAGATAAATCGATACTCCAGCATCCCTGCTTCTAATGTACTAGTTGCCATGTGCTGCAAAATGAATGATAATAAATGGTGTGAGCTGTGACCGTCACGCTGCTAAAGCAAATGTAAACTGAATATGCAATCTTGGTTGGAATTGCCTAACCCTAACCCTAACCCAGGCTTCAAACAGGTCCTTGTGCCCATAGTCTCTCTGTGTTTTTCCTCATGCATCTCAACACAGATCAGAGTTCAGGTTCATCCTCCTTAAACTATAATCAATCTTTCCAGCAAAATTCAGAATAATGGCACAGAGAGTAATTATACTGTAGGTTCTGTTCTCAGATGTATTTAAGCAGTAGTTTCTCTTCATAATGTCAAGATGACTGACATGCTTTCTTATTGACTGTAGAACTAGAAACGCTGCTTCTGCTTTAGAGCATCTCTTGTGATCATTGTAAACGAACAGTGGGCACTTTTGATTGAATAAAAATTATAAAATAATTTAAATTGTTTAAAAATTGTTTAAAGTTTCTTTAGAATTATTGATATATTACTTTCCCATTTGCTACTGTAAAGTTGCTTTGACACAGTTTGTATTGTAAAAAGCGCTATATAAATAAAGCTGACTTGACTTGACTAATCAAATCCATCATGAATCGGTATGCGTGTGATTGACTGAAATGATCAATGATTTCAGGCTACTCTGCCATGCCGCCCACCTGCTTCATATTCTGTGGGAATTTCTCTTCGGCTCCGTACGGCAGAAACCAGCTCCGAACGCTCAAAGGTTTGACGTCTCTTAAGAACTCTTGCTGTTGTACGATCATGTTTTAAGGCAAAACTAATTGTTCTCAATGCAACCATGTTGTTTGCAGAGTCTTTTAAAGCACTTGCTGATCTTATTTGTGAATATCCCAGCATTCACAACAGGTAAGATATTTGGATTTGGACTTGAAAGCTTAAGACAGTTATTTATTTATTTTTTATTCTGATGCTACTTTTTGAAGCACTGCTCGACACACAGTGTCATGGACTTCACTGACTTCTCTGAAATGTGTTTTTGCAGCAGTCGATTTGTGTTTGTTCCCGGACCAGAAGACCCCGGACCCGGCACGGTTTTGCCCAGGTATACAGTTAGGAGCAGCGTTTCAGATATTTTTTTCTCCATTCGCATGTCAATCGGTCCCATTCCTTGAATGACTGAAAGTGCGCTTGAAGTGTAAAAGCTGTTTCTGCTACCAGACCTCCACTGGCTGAGAACATCACAGAGGAGTTTAGACAGCGTGTGCCCTTCTCCGTCTTCACCACCAACCCCTGCAGGTGTGTGATCTGACTCGTGAGTGTGCTATATGTGTCTGTGTGTGTGTCAAGAGTGTGCTCAGTGTGAATTGTGTATCAGGATTCAGTACTGCAGTCAGGAGATGGTGGTGATTCGAGAAGATCTGGTCAATAAGATGTGCAGAAACTGTGTTCGACTCCCAAGCAGCAATCTGGATATACCTTCTCACGTGAGCCAGAGCTTTATATATATATATATAAATATAAGTGTGTGTGTGTGTGTGTGTGTGTGTGTGTGTGTGTGTGTGTGTGTGTGTGTGTGAGACATGGAGATCAGACATCTGAGAGTCATGAGGTGTTTGTATGGCTGTTGTTTCTATTGGTTTATTTAAGCAGTTGATTACTTTGACCAGTTTCAGTTAAGTGGCTCAGTTTTCAAAGTTTTTTTTTTTAGCAAATAAAAATATTGCTTAAAATGAATAATAACATGGCATACTTAAATAATTCTTTAAATATTTAAGTAAAGTATTTAGTATATTTGTGGTTGTGTTATACTGCTTACTAATGAATGTATTAAACATTACCTAATAATTAACATTTCATGTAAATTAAAATGCTTACAAAATGTCATTAAACTTCTAATTCATCTGATCATGCACATCTTGAAAATCTACAAATGATTTTAACAGATGTTCTACAATGATTAAAAGCTTTTGTTAATGTTATGAGGGGTGATGTGGATATTTAGGAACAGGTTTGGTGGTATGGGGAGGGTTAAAGGTTGGGATAGGGGTCAGAAAGTGTATGGGGCCTATTTGAATTCTATAAGGCAACACAATTCACTCTGTTTCTATACAGTAAGTGTTTGGTTAATTTTGCGTTTGTTCAACAGTTTGTGAAAACCATCTTGTCGCAAGGTCACCTGACGCCGCTGCCGCTGTACGTGTGTCCGGTGTACTGGGCCTATGATTACACACTACGAGTTTATCCCCTTCCTGACGTCATCGTCTTCGCCGACAAATACGACCCTTTCAACGTACGCAACACAGACTGCCTGTGCATCAACCCGGTACGCTCACACCGCATTCGTCTGAATGTGAAATATAAGGCGCGCGCGCGCGCGTGTGTGCGTGTCTGTGTGTGTGTGTCTGTGTGTGTCTGTGTGTGTCTGTGTGTGTCTGTGTGTGTCTGTGTGTGTCTGTGTGTGTGTGTGTGTGTGTGTGTGTGTGTGTCTGTGTGTGTCTGTGTGTCTGTGTGTCTGTGTGTCTGTGTGTCTGTGTGTCTGTGTGTCTGTGTGTCTGTGTGTCTGTGTGTGTGCTTGATTTATGTGTTATGGCTGGACTGATGGAAGTTCATCATTCAGTGAGTTCAGTGTGAAATCTGCTGCTGTCTTATTCCTCCAGGGCTCTTTTCCAAGAAGTGGCTTCTCCTTTAAGGTTTACTATCCGTCCAACAGAACAGTGGAGGACAGGTATGATTATTAATAATGTCAGAAACACCCTCTTAATCAACATTAAAGACGCTGTTCTTTGAGAATAATCCCGTGTATTTCTCTTTGTTCCCTTTACAGCAAATTGCAAGGGCTTTAAACGAGTGGAACGTCATGTGCTTCATGTTTTTTAACATTTTTTTGTTGTAATTTCTGTTGTACTCTTTAAAGTCTAGATTTCTTTTTATATTTTGTTACAGTAACCTGAAATGATAATGGTTTGATTTAAATGTGTTGATGCACTTTTAAAGTATAATAAATACAGACAAAATGTGGTTGTTGTGTAATTCATTATATCATCATATCTATGCAGATGTACATCACATCTTGGTTTGTTATACAGTGTCTACTATAGAGGAAAAGTCTTGGAAGCACGATACATTTTTGTATGTGAATAAATGGATTCTGCACTTCTTTTTTGTTTTCAGTTAATTTTGTATAATCACATACAGTCTAACATTACAGGACAGGTGTAAATCTCACAGTACAGGGCCCATAGGTTTAAAACTTCTCAGAAATGCTCTTCAGAGTAGTCTTGAGCTTTCACCTGTCAATTTCTTAGTTACAGTAGCACTTGTCTAAGAGTATAGGAGACTTTTATAAAGAAGCTAAAAGCAACTTTCGGTAAAGTCTGAAAGACTGAAACTTAACTGTGTTGACTGAGATGACACTTCAGTGTTGTGAACTAAGGACTACAATGATGTCTGCCCAAAATGTCCATCCTCCATCTCTGAGCCAACAGTGAGTCACAGAAGCACAACACCAATCATTTAGTGTAACTAATACAATCATTTAATTAAGACTCTGAAATGTTGTAATGTGCAAATATACTTAAAATGCTTTGCATTGTGCAAAATTATCACAAATTAGTACTGATGCTTTAAATCCTTTTCCGCTGGTATGTCTCCTTGCTTACTGTTAGATCGCGCTCCTCATGCCTAGACAATTAAGATCCAGCCTCGGATGCCAGATCCTGTCAGAAAATATCAGTTTTTCCGGTAACAGAACAACTCAGAGTCGTCAGCAGAGTCGTCTAATACCCAAACCCCGTTTAACAGAAGTCTTGTCTGGTACCCAAAATACCCCAAACACTATTAACAGTCTTCTGTCTGCAAAGAAGTTGACTGAGGAAAAACCAGCGAAAGTGAAGAGTAGAAGCAGGAGACGAAGTGATGATGATAAAAAGGAGCAGAGTTTATTGAATAGTCTTAGTTGCGTATGTCTCAATGCTCAGACTTCGTCTGAAGAGCAGAAAGTCAACAAGTATTGTTATAGCAAACGTCTTCACAACAATATCCCATAAACCTTGAGGTTCATAAACATTCCCTCATATCTCTTATTCATGAAGACAAACAGCCCTTGACACCACACAGTCATAAGACTGAACAACAATAATATAATATAAATGACTAATCAATTAATGAATCAATGTAATGGATATATAAACGACTATAATGACTAATATAAACGATTAAATGGAATAATTAAATGATAAATGATTATAAATGAATAAAGGAATGAAGAATATAAAAAAACAAAGTAAAAAAAAACAACACAAATTGTATGGTTGCTGTCGTGAAGCAAAACACACACAATTTGCATTTGAGGATCATCAGATCCTTCATTACGTTGTTGAAACAATGATCTGAACATCATCAGTTTCATCAATAGCTCCACCCCATAATCCTCATAAAAGAGTCTTGTTTAGCAGTACGCTTTGACGCTCAGTTGGAAAGTCGAACTGCCACGTTGTAGTGGCCAAAAGGGATGTGTGGACTACGAAATTTTATATCTTCAACCTTAATTATAAAAAAAATATGTTAAAGATTTTGTAAACAAAGAAATTATAAAATTATAAACGCAAAATATTAACTGATTTTGTTGTACTCAATGTGACACTGTTGCCAATTTACTGATTTTGTCACTAGATTTAGTTACTTCCTCACACTTTTTGAGACTTTTTTCCCCAAAAGCCTAGCAACAGATTCAGAGAGACTCTAACACTGATCTATATTTATGTTTATATAGATCAGTGATCTTGCCATTATGATGTCAATGATGTCTAGCAACATTTAACAACTATTTTAGCTACTTTCAACTGAAAGCATTTGCAAAACTATTGTGTTTTTTTTTTTTTTTTTGATGGTTTAAGTGAATTTTAGGGTCATAAAAAAAACCTTTACACATTACTTTTGGCAAATATTGTAGTTGCAGTTAGAGCATTGATTTGTAGTGGAAGAAGTTATTCAATTTCTTTCTTTCTTTTTTTTTTTTTTAAATTATCTTCACGATCAAGTTTGTATCATTTTATCAACTATTATATCATCATATAAGTCCAATGCATCATATCTTCATTGTAAAGTGTTTGTCTCTCCCTCTTTGCTGCCATCTTGTTACTCCTAACTCTCCAGCTGTCTTAAATAACTTAGGAGCTGAGACCATAACTTTATGAATCACTCTTAGTCTTAAGTCTAGGAATAACAGCAAAATGATGTCATTCTTAGAATTTTGACACACTTAAGACTACAATTTCACTCTAAGCGGCTTTATACATGCGGCCCCTGGTCTGTATCTGACTATGGCAGTGTGTATTATCAGATTGTAACTGGTTTGTTTTTCTGCTGCTCATGACAAATGGGCAAACTTATCATTCTGAACAGATATTGATGACTGTTCTCCTCCTAAAAGCAAATATGCCAGTGATGCTGCAATTGTTTACAGTGCAATCATATCTGCAGGATAAGTTTGTCATGTTAAGAGAGTTCAAAGGTTAACAATGACGAGCTTTGGGCGGTCCCAGAGAACGCTGCGTCCTACTTAATATTCATGAGCCACACCAGCAGCGATATCTGTGCTGTTTTCTTCAATTCCTACTGACTCTTCTTCAAACATCGCGACATTCGTCAGCTGGAAAGTCATCTTCCTCTGATTTACTGAGTCTCCGAATCACCGAGAGTTTTTAAAGGCAGTAAGGCTGGTTTTGTGTTTACTTTCACTTTGTTGAAGAGCAATTCTAGTAATGTCGTGTTTACAGCAGGGCTGCACTGATAGACAGGATCATGGTAACGCCCATTTTTATTATTTTTATTATTATTATTGTAGGCGTTATTATAGTCATGTGCTACAGACTGCTGTGAAGATAAAAGTAATCTTTTTAAAATCTAGCATATTCTGTAGTTTGCTAATCAAGTAAGTTGTTCAGCAGTGCTTAGTACAAGCCGTGGGTGAAAATATGTGACTTGTCAGACATTCAGAAATAAATGACGGAATCCCGTTTATCAGGAATATCTGTAACCCAGACCAATAGTTGTGTGTTTTAAGAACAAGTCTTTACTGACGACACAATGCAGGTCTTTCTCAGCGAAAAGGAGTGGGCGAAACAGTGAACGATAGGGACTTTCCTGTTCGTTTGTTTTCTTTTTGTTGTTAAAGGTTGGATCATTCACTGGATCCGGTCCACTGATCTATATATAATGACTATATAATATATAATATTCTCTGATGCGGTCTGGTGTTAAGGTGCTTTCAGGCCAGATCAGAATTCCCCTAATAATTACGAGATTCGTAATTATTACAACTTTCTCCGAATAGAACTTCACTTCTCGTGTTATCATCTCGAATGCAGCATTACTGTTTATCTCCTGACCGTGTTAACTGCTGACCAACTTCCTGTTTGGACCGCAGCAGATTCGTCGATTTTGAAATAAACACAGACTTGCTCATTACATAAAAGAGCTATTCTTGTAAAGATGAACAGTTATTGGTATGATCGCCTGTAACGGCGGAAGTATGGTAAATAAAAAGTCAGCTTGGCACGGGTTTCATGTCGTGAGACAACAGTAATGAACGCATTTTATCGGAAGCAGATTTTTGGATCGAAGTCATTGGCGGCTGGTGGAATATTTCTAGGTGTGGTGCCACACCCAACAATCATAGCATACATCCCGATGTGATTTATCCCAGTATAACAAAAGGAAAAATATTGAGACTTGAAACATTTTAAAGGTTGTTTTACCAAGGATTTTCTGCTAGCTTTTTTTTCAAGAAAAAATGTTGTTTTTAATTTTAATAATAATTTACGATTGATGGATATTGTGCAACAGCAAAAACTGAGAAAAAATTGGTTACATTTGTTTAGACAATTTTCTATTTATAAATATCTACAAATTTAGCTGCAGTATCAAACGGGACCACAGGGAGACGCCAACAGACCACTATAGCAGCCACAGACGCCGATCCCGATCGAGCACTGATGGAAAAACACCAGATGTTGAAGAAGTGGATTGTAGCTTGTATGACTTTATTCTCGTTTTCATAGTATATTTGCAGCAGGTTGATGGTTGAGCACCCACCAACAGAAACATAAATCGGCGCCTGTGATAGTCGTCTAAAGTTGGCTGCACAATTAGACGTCCCTGAACTCAAGTTTAAATATCAAACTAAATATCCTAAATGCTAAATATTTAGGATTGTTGATCGGCTGCCTCTGATGTCATACCCATGATAGCCAATGAGAGCGAATCACTGACCGGATGTGTGCCTCTATCGCTGAAACTTGGCAGCCACAAAAAATGGCACGGTTTTCCATTGTGATTAGAGCCATCTGACAACGTTGATTCTCTTTCTTTTTTCTTTTCTAGTATCGTTTGATCTCGCGAGCCTCTATGAGATCTTGTGTCGCTGTGAAATTGTTCCTACAGTCAACAAGTGTGTGTTAGTGATGGGAAGCTTGGATCATTTTACCGACTCGGACCTTTGAGTCTCGTTCAGCAAAATGAGCAAATCTTTTTCGAGTCATTTCGTTTGTTCTGTTCATTTTAGCAAAATGTAATTAAAATGTACGTGTTACTTCCCTGACACATCTACTGCTTACACAAACATTGATCACACTACAGACAAGAAAACTGCAATGCTATAAGAAACAGAAAAGATGAATTCATTGTTTACCTGGGTCTTTAGTCTATGCTTAGCGCACCTCTTATCTGACAAGTTTTCGGGTTCGAGTCATTCGTTAATCGTTTGACAGCCCCATAAGATGAACAAACGACTCGAAAAACCCAAACTAACAAAACCTATAGGATGTTGCACATGAACATATTAAATGTGGTGATCTGAATGCACCTCGACATGAACAGTTCCTGCCGATGACCATATGTATATAAACACTATATAACTCTTATAAAACACTCTTCTTCAGTGAGTGTCCATTATAAAACACATGTCAGACTGTGATCATACTGAAATGTGCTCATAAATCTATCAGAGAGCGCACACACCTGCTCTGTTTATTTGCACATTAATAATAGCCTAATATAATAGTGCTCAAAAAAATCCCTCCCTTTCGCACTTTGTTGCTCCCTCCCCATCGCCCTATTGCCCTAATGAAGAAACCACCCCTGGATTGGAGTCAGTATTTTATTCTTGTTGTGACATTATGCAGATGTCAGAATCTAGGAAATGTGCCTGTACTTGTGACCTCTCGCTGCAAGGCAGGGTCTGCTTATAACAAATGAACGAGTGGAGTTCTCGTATTCTGTGCTCGTGTGATGACTGCACTGAGGCAGGAGACTGCTTGCATCATGATAATGTGAGAGATTGGAGCTTCTCTCTGCTTAGTTCATGGGCTGTCGCTGCTCGAAGGCACTGCGTCAATAAGTTTGACTGGACTTTCTCTACTCTGTTAATTGCTGAGCGCTGCTCTGAAGAGGGATCTGCATGAATTGTGCAGATCAGGGTCTGTAAACCTCCTCTCAGAGACAGCACTGTCAGCACCAGGACTATTTGCCAACTTCAGGTCCCAGTTTAGGGGGAGGGCTGAAGAGAATGTGCTCTTATTGGAGGTAGATAAACTCTGGCAGGACTGCGTCTGCGTGGATACAGAGGCAGTGATTATTCATTCTGAAGGAGACATGGGAGCTTTAAGCCTGTGTTATTAAATTGGGTGCTTCTCAATATCCCTCCTCGTCTCCTCGATCCTCCGTCCTCCATCCTGTGACCCGGAAACCGATCGAGCTCAGCCATCTTGTAGGACATCTCAATTTTCTAATTGCACCATGAGGAGGCGAGGATCGAGGAGTGAGGAGGCTTCCTGAGGAGTCTTGAGCGAAGACACACAGGTGTTTCCTATGCAGAAGTCTTTTTCCACAAAAAATCTGATGCACGTGTAAATTCTCCTCCCCCTTCACATCTGTTGTAATAATTTACATTTATATGTTACCTTTGCAGTTTAAATAAACCATACATAAACTCTTACTGGAAATTTGTATTTTTATATATTATTTATTTTTGTACGTAATTGTATTTTTACTTCTTGTTATTGTTAATGTTACCTGTATGTATCTAGGGTTTGAGAGTAACGCAATTTCAATTCTCTGTATGTATGTACTGTAGATATAGCAGAATTTACAATAAAGCAGACTTTGACTTTGACTTTGACTTGACTTTGATACATGTCATATATTATCCATATATTTCAACAGGACATCTTGCTTTATTATTATTTATTATGAATGCCTTATATAACAAACTTTAATAACATAAGGGCGGTTCCCTTTAGCACAGCTGATGATGCTTTCAAGTGACGCTTGGGTGGTCAAGAATATTCCAGTGTTCATCCTTTGATTCCTCCGTCCTCAATTTCTTTCCTTGCATCCTTCCCTCATATCCTAAGGGGGTGGAGCTAAGACGCGAGGAAAGGAAGCAAGGAAAGGAGACGAGGATGCACAAATAATAAATGAGAAGCACCCATGAAGTCTGTTAGGGTCCTCCAGCTAGGTTATGTGTGTCGTAAAAATCGTCATCATTATTTCTGTGACTGTGGGTGCTTGTCATTAAGCTACAAAAGCACCAACTGGCAGCATCCACTGAGGACTGTACCTTTGATTGTGAGTTATAAGAGGCTTCTAATAATTGAAATGATGGCGTTCATCATTGAGCTATCTAGTGCCCACGGCTCGAATAGCCAAATGCCATTGGCTTTGAAGGTGCAATAGCAGGATTCAATTACGCTTCAGCATTTTGGAGAAAAAGAGTTTTCCCCAAAGTGGCTTTTTAGCCATTTGAGAGAAAAGGCAACCTGACAGCCTTGTCATTTGATTTATTTTTTAATCACACTGATGTTCAGGAGTTCAAGTGTTATTTTTTTTCATAAGTTTTGTTAGTTATGTGATGATATAAAAATGGGAGTGTGACATCATGATTGACAGCTGAGATTGACAGAGGCACCAACTGACATTTTTAGGATCTTCAGGAGGAGACTGAAGTTATATTTTCCTTATTTTAACACAACCCTCTTGTACGGCAATCAGACGACAAAAATTGGTGCAGTCAGGCTAATAAAAGAAGGGTCGGGGTGTGTTCTTGCGATCAGCTCTGCTATATGATCTGCACTGGCCACAAAAAACTTACATGAGCTAAATATTAACAGGGCCAGGCCACAGTGGGCAGCTTCTTAGAGAAGAGTGAGCAGACAACATTAAACTGTAGACTATTCAAAAACTATATGAATATATTCTAGAAATATGGAAGCTGTCTTACAGGCAGCTGGGGGTAAAACCACCTTAATAAAGATATATTTCCCTGATGATTAAATTATTTTGCTCAACGCTTCTATGTAAACTATACAGCAACTGTTTATTTTTGATTATATGATGTAATCATGATGGGTTGTGTCTAAATAGAGACAAGTTTTGAAAAATGATAAAGTGCAGTAAAGCTGATTTGTTCTCACAGAGCGTCATCATGGTGAACTGCTGTGGTCTTGTGTCTGAAAAAAACAAACCAGGTATAAACATCTCTTGCTTCTTATAATCAAAGCTTTAACAGTTTGTATTTCATATTGTGTATTTTTTTATATATACATATATATGATTACAGATTTTTTCAGATCATTTTCCTTAGAGCATGTTTCTTTTGAAGAGGATGCTGAGATTTGTGTTTTTGTGATGTTTCTCTCTCAGTTCCTCTCAAGAGCATCTCTGTGGAGCTGCAGGTTCGGGATCATGTGGCTTCGGTCAGCTCCCGTCTGCAGTATGTCAATGAGGAGGAGCAGCCGCTGGAGGCCGTTTTCGTCTTTCCGCTGCCCGCCGAAGCTGCCGTCTGCCACTTCAGCGCCAAGATCGGAGAGCAGGAGATCGTGGCAGAGGTGCAAGACAAACAGAGCGTGAGTCCAGATGCTGACGACAGACAGACGCGCTCTTCTGTGGCATCGTTCTGCCGTCTTTCTCTTTTCAATAGCTATGTCCACTGGACTAATAGTAGCTGTTTTGGAGTTTGTGGATATGGATGTCTCTGTCTCTCGCAGGCGCGGGACCAGTATGATGATGCTGTGAGTTCGGGTCAGCAGGCGTTTCTGCTGGAGGAGAGCGAAGAGAGTTCAGATGTGTTCAAACTGAGTGTGGGCTGTTTGTCTCCGGGTCAGAAGGCCTCCATCACCATCGCCTACATCATCGAGCTCAGCGTTCAGGCCGATGACGCGCTGCGCTTCTGTCTGCCGGCAGTACTCAACCCACGATACAAACCAGCAGGTGATCCTTAGCTGATTTTAGTAATGAACATGTGTTGAGATCATGGTGAAGACCTCAAGATCATAACCCTATACAGACCCCAGCATCTGTGGCTTAATTACAGAACTATGTTTCCCGTTGGGTCTTTCCACATGGCTTCAAAACATTTGATTTAAAGCAGCAAAGACTTTGCAACTTACAAACAAAAAAGAAAGGTTCAAGACAAAACGTCTTTTGAAACTATTCCTCCCAGAACAAAGAATGAAGTCAAACTTCTTACTCTCCCAGGCACTAACACTAACAGTCTAAAGTTTGAAATCTTTTTTAAAGTGAAATGAAGTCTCTTCTGCTCTCCAAGGCTGCATTTATTTGATTACAAATACAAAATCACTGAAAATATTATTACAATTTAAAACCACTGTTTGCTATGTGACTGTTAAAATGTAATTGAGAGCTATGATCAATGCATCATTACTCTAGTCTTCAGTGTCAGATGATTCTTCAGAAATCATTCTAAAATGCTGATTTGCTGCTCAAAGAAACATTTCTGATTATTATCAATGTTGAAAACACATGTGCTGCCCAATATAAACTGTATTACAGTGCCTTTCAAAAGTTTGGCTAAGTAAGACTTAAAAATAATAGTAAAATAACCTATTTATTTATCAAGGATGCATTGAATCGATAAAAAGTGTCAGTAAATGGATTTATAATGTTACAAAAGCTTTGTTTCAAATAAATGTTGTTCCTTTGAACTTTCTATCCAACAAATAATTCTGAAAAAACAGTGTCACAGTTTCCACAAATATCATAAAACCTTCATTATTCCTAGCTTTTGATCAGTGGTGTACATCATCTGCACTGCGAGTGATCCATCAGAATGAGTA